>CM053399.1:159140128-159195449 GCA_028644305.1 Xerus rutilus | reverse complement strand
TGACTCCCATGATGAATCCTTTAATCTATAGTCTTAGGAACAAGGATGTGAAGGAAGCATTAAAAAATTTACTGAGCAGAAGATTATTTAGCAAGTGAATGGAAACTGGATTTGGCTGTGAACTAATTGGAAATTGTCGAAACTATGAATTATGTTGGAATTTTGGTTACTTTTACTTTTTTCTGTGCTGTTTTTGTATTATGTTAATATTCCTAGATGTTCATAAAGAATTTTCATGGTACAAGACAGTAGGTTAAGGAATAGAGAGAGGTCACATGACATCAATAGATGTCTACTTGCTAACATTTTGAACGATGTTCATATTCTGTATTTTTTTGTAATATCTAGCAGGAAGTTATGTACCTTTATGTGTTCATTGTTTCCATGCATACATTATTTTATAGGCAACAATTCATCAAATCCTTAAAAATAAACAAAGCTCTCTATTGTGAAAAAAAGCCAAACAGAAAAGCCCCCAAATGCTTCACTCAGATTTTTTAAAAATTTTTAATTTTTTAATTTCTTCTAATTAGTTATACATGACAGGAGAATACATTTTGATTCATGTAGATAAATGGAGCACAACTCTTCATTTCTCTGGGTGCACACCATGTAGAGTTGCACCATATGTGCCGTCATTCATGAACCTAGGGTAATGATGTTCATCTCATTCTACCAGCTTTTCTGACTCCATGCCTCCATTCTCCCCTTTGCCCAAAGTACCTCCATTCTCCTCATGCTCCCCCCTCCCCCATTATGGATCAGCATTCACTTATCATAGAACAATCAGCCTTTGGTTTTTGGGGATTGGCTTACTTCACTTAGCATGATATTCTGCAACTTCATCCATGTGCCTACAAATGCCATAATTTTATTCTCTTTTAATGCTGAGTAATATTATATTGTGTATATATACTACAGTCCGTTACTGGTAGCTGCCTTTTTGGAGGTTAAGTTACTATTGAGTACCTGTGAAGACTGACTACAAATATAAAAGTATGATAAAATGAGCTGTTGTTTTTCCAGTCTGTCAAGCAACTTCTGGTTTGGAGGTAAGTTTCTGGAAGAACAAGAAACAAATTTGTCTACTATAAAGTTTAAATATATCAAGCTTGAAAACGAGATCGTTTCACACTGGGGAGAGACTTTTGAATATTGGTAAAGGAGCTAAAGGGTCTATTCACTTTTAGCATGTAGTGAGGAAAAATCAAAAGAAGTTCAAAGCCAGCCTTAGCAAAAGCAAGGCACTAAGCATTAGTGAGACCCTGTGTCTAAATAAATAGGGCTGTGGATGTGGCTCAGTGGTCGAGTGTCCCTGAGTTCAATCCCCAGTATCAAAGGAAAAAAAAAAAGAATGACAGTTACAATTTATATACATATGTATATAATCATTATCTTTATAATTTATTTTATACATGTTAGTTATACATAAGATTTAACTATATATTGTACATGATATATAATTATATATTATTTTCCCCAAATATATTCTTAGATATAGAATTTATAGATGAGTCGCATGCTTTTACCTGCAATACAGAAAGAAATATTTGATGATAATATACTATAGTCTGAGAAAAGTTCCTGCAAATATACTCTAACTAAACCAAAATATACATATAACCCTCAAGACTGGGAACAAAAAACAGGAAAGGTACTAATAGCAATCAATGAATAAACATATTAGTAGATATATTGATCAAGACTGATTATCCAAGTTTGCATCATGTAAGGGCTGAAGAACTCTCAAAAAGATAAATTGTACAGAAAATCCAAGCAATTTTATATTATGTCAATAAAATCTTGGAATTTGGAGATTAATATGGAAATCAGGGAGTCAAAGTATCCTCTTAATCTCCTCTTCATTTTGGTTTGAAGGATAATTAAAGGAGCCAGCATAATTGAAGGATAATTAAAGGAACCTTCTCTACTCTTCCCTAGTAGAGAAGCACTTCATCTCTATGAGAAAAATGGTTGGATCCTGTAAGCATAAATAACCAACACAATTTCAGCACCATAATGATAATACAAATAACTAGCACGGAAACAGACCTTAAATGGATCAGCAAGCTTTCCTTTATTCTGCAGCCATGTCAATTGATCAGTTATGGGAGGGCTCATTTTCTGGCTATGGAGATGGCCCTCCGGGTTATAGAAGGAGTCTTGGTTTTATATTTTACAATAAGGGCAAATTAATCATTGGAGACTGTGGACATGCAGTTTGGATAATCAGGGACCTAGTTGTGCAGGTTAAAATTTTAACTCAGGAATTCAGTTGTAAAAAGTTTGAAACTCATTGTCACTGGGAAAAGCTCAGAACTCAGTGCTCACTGCTTACCTTCTTTCCTCTGGGACCCATTGTTATCTAGAGCTTCACTATTTGCTGTTTTCTTCTCAGGACTCATCGGCAATGGGAAAGGGTCCAGCTTCAGTATTTGCCTCCTCCCTTCAGGACCCATTGTGGTTGGGAAGGAGTGAATATTTGCTTTTGGTGGAGTTGCTGTGGATGAACCCAGGAAGGGATGAAAGTTTGTTTTTTCCCTTGGGACCTATTATTACTGGGAAAGGACTTATTGGAAGAGGTTTAATGTTAGGCTAATTTCCCCTTCCTCCTCCTGAGCAACACTGTCCTTCCATTTTCCCTGGGGGGGCTGTCTTGTAGGAATATTTTTTTCCATAACCCTTCAGATCCTGTCAGTCAAGCTTCAAGAATGACAGAGAGGAGAACCACTTTTGGAATGAAAAGAGAGTGTAAATATTTAAATTAATTAAAAAATAGTCCTGATAACTTCAACAACCAGTAGAAAGTGGAAAAAAGAGTATGTAGTAATTCAAAACAAGTAATAAAAATAAAGTATCATGGAAAGAATAAAATGAAGTACAGTAATAATTATGTTAAAGTGAATAGGATGACTATTTTTATAAATTACACAACTTTTAAAAATAGCCAGTGAAGTAGCATGGCTATAATTCCAGCAGCTAGGGAGGTTATGAAAGGAGGATTGCAAGTTCAAAGCCAACCTCAGCAACTTAACGAGGCTCTAAGCAACTCAGTGAGACCCTGTCTCTAAATAAAATGCACAAAAGAGCTGGGGATGTGGCTCAGTGGTTGAGTGCCCCTGGGTTCAATCTCTGATACTAAAACCAAAAAAACAAACAACAAGCAAACAAAAAAAACTTTAAAACTGCTGTGAGAGCATTTGACTCTCAGCTTGTCTAGCCAAATGTTTTATCACCATCCAAGTCCTCAGCTTCTCCCCAGCCTGGCATACACCAGACTCTGGTCCCAGTGACCCACCAGGGCCTTCTGGCCCCTGATCCTGCCCACCACTCCACCTACTAAGCTCAGAACTTCGTCACCAGCCCACAGCCCTGCATGCCAGGCAGGTGCTTCGCTGCCAGAGCTGCTCAGCCCAGCACACAGCCTCATTGATGGCCCAAAGGATCCAGTGCCTGGTCCTATCTACTTGGCTCAGGCAAGCTGTCCCCCCATGTGATCAGTTGCTTGGCCACCCACCCACAACCCAGCTTGCCTAGCATGCCACTTTACCACCAGGCCCACCTGACCCAGCCAACCCCTTCATACCTGGTCTACAGCCTGGCCTGCCCATGCTAATCTCCCAAGAAGGGAAACTGGGAAATCTTCATTAACCTTCAACTCAGTGAGCAACAGAATAAAAAGGAAAGACTCCACAATCCACGGCTCATGCTTAGTTCATACCTCAGGAAGAACTGAAAAGAAAATCAGTTGGGCATAGATAGGGAACAAATATGCTCACTGATTATTTTGTCCACCATAGTGGAAACAACTTATTAATTAACATTTCACTGAGATTTTGTTGTTGTTGTTCTGTTGCTTTTTGTTTTGGTTTTCTATATTGGGTTTTTGTTTTATTTAAATTTGTACTGATTGATTTAAGGACACCTACACATATACGTATTTGTTTCTATCTCCTCATTTTTAGTCCCCCCCACTTGCTTTTTCATCTTTTGAAGGTGTTATTTTCCCATGCCCTGTATTTTGAGAGTGTTTTTGATTAGCATAATTTAGTTCTGTTTTGTATCTTCTTTGCCACTACTCTATCTCCCATGTCTCCTTTTCTCTTATTTCTATTGCTGACACCAAAATTCTATTCTCTCTCTACTCCTTTACACTTTTCTATTTTTTCTTCCCCTTTCACATTAAAAACATATCCCAAGTTACCACTGCTGCCCTATTTGATGTTTGAAATTGCAAACACTTTTCTACCCTCCTCTCTCTTCTTCTTTCCTCATACTCAACTCTATTCTTAACACCTCTTAATACTACTTGAGGTATTAGTCTGCTCCTACCACCAATGTCACAGCAATAATTAATATGGCAGAAATCATAGATATCACCTATTATTTGATTTTAAGCCAGACATAATGCATGGTTATATATTGTTTTTACTGATGGAAATTGCTGATGCTATTATTTCTACATATTGTACCAATTAATGTAAACCTAGTCTACTGTTATATATTGTTTGCATATATTGTTACTGTAATCACCCCGCCACATCTGTGAGGTACTAGAAACACAGAGGGACACTATACACTTGTAAAGTAGAAACTCTACAGCATGGTATTCATACAGAAAGATGGGTAGACATACAAACAATACAAAAAATCAAGGGAACAAACCATCCCAAATAGCACAGAATAACTGAGCAATAGACTCCATTGACACCACAGTGGAGGAAATCTCAGAGATGGAATTCAGAAAGTTCATGGTTAAACTGATCTATGAGGTAAAAGATGATGTAAGAAATGAATCAGAAAATACAAGTGAAAAAACATTTCAATAAGGAGCTAGAGATCCTGAAAAAGAATCAGTCAGAAATCCAAAATAAAGGAATCCATAAACCAAATTAAAAATTTACTGGAAAGCACCAGGAGAAGACTAGACCACATGGAAGACAGAGTTTCAGGCAACAGAGACAAATATGTTTTGTCTTGAAAATAAAATTGTCCATGGAAAAAAGATGTTAAGCAATCATGAGCAGCACTTCCAAGAAATATGGGATAACATGAAAAGATCAGACTTAAGATTTATTAATACAGAAGGCTCAGAGACACAAACCAAAGGAATACAGAATCTTTTCAGTAAAATAATATCAGGAAATTTCCCAAACCATAAGAATGAAATGGAAAACCAATACAGGAAGCTTAAAGGACCCAAATATATACAAAATTACAACAGACCCACACCAAGGCACATTATTATGACAATGACTAACATACAGGATAAGAATAGAATTTTAAAGGTTGTGAGAGAAAAATGACAAGTCATAGTTAGAAGAAAACAAATCACATCTCAGTTGATTTTTCAACCCAGACCCTCAAACCTAGAAAATCGTAAAATATCAAGCTCTGAAAGAAAATGAATGCAAGCCAAGAATACTATACCCAGCAAAATTAAGCTTTCATACTTGACAATGAAATAAAAAAATTCCATGATAAACAAAAGTAAAAAGAATTCACAACTAGAAAGCCTGCCCTATAAAACACTCCATGAAACTTTCCATGAAGAAGAAATGAAAAATAAAAGGAAAACCAGCAAAGGGAGGAACTACACTAGAAGAATAGCCAATCAAAGGAGAAACTAATTCAAATTAAAAACCAGAAATAAACCAAAATTATGGGGAGCAAAAATCATTTCTCAATAATAACATTGAATGTAAATGGTCTAAATTCATCAATCAAAAGACATAGACTGGCAGATTGATTTAAAAAATAAGACCTAACAATATACTGTCTCCAAGAGACTCAACTCATAAGCAAAGACACCCACAGAATGAAAGTAAAAGGATGGGGAAAAAACACATCATTCACATGGATTTTGTAAACAAGGAGGGATTTCTATCTTCATATCAGATAAAGTGGACTTCAAGCCAAAGTTAATCAGAAGGGAACATGGAGGTCATTTCATACTGCTTAAGGGAATTATGCATCAACAAGACATAATAATCATAAATATTTATGCCCCAAATAGTGGAGCACTTAGGCACATCAAACAAATCCACCTCAATTTCAAGAATCACATAGGTCACAACACAATAATACTGGCGACTTTAACAGGCCTCTCTCATCACTGGATAAATCCTCCAAGTAAAAACTAAATAAAAGAGTTATAGAACTAAAAGGATACAATTAATAATTTGACTTACAGACATATAGTCATATGATTGAATGCACTTTCTTCTCAACAGCACATGAATCTTTCTCTTAAATAAAACATATCTTAGGCCACAAAGCAACTCTTAGCAAATACAAAAGAATAGAGATAACACCTTGCAATCTATCAGACCATAATGAAATAAATTTATAAATCAATGATAAAATAAAAAAATAGACGATATTCTAATTCCTGGAGATGAAAGAATATGCTATTGAATGACCATTAGATAGATGAAGAAATCAGGGATGAAATAAAAAAATACTTAGAGGTAAATGAGAATAGTGACACAACTTATCAAAATCTCTGGGACACTATGAAAGCAGTTTTAAGAGGAAAGTTCATTGCATAGAGCACATTCATTAAAAGAACAGAAAGTCACCAAATAAATAACCTAAGTTGGTTCTTTGAAAAAGTGAAATTGATAAACCATTAGCCAAGCTCATGGAGAAAAAGAGAAAATGCAATTACTAAAATTGTGATTAAAAGGGATATCTAGCCAGGACAGTATTGAAATACAGAGGATAGTCAGAAATTACTTTGAAAATTTTTAACTCCCATAAAATAGAAAATTATGAAGACATCAACAAATTTCTAGAGAGATATGATCTACCCAAATTGAATCAGGAGGACATAGAAAACTTAGATCAATTTCAAGCAATAAAATTGAAGATGCCATCAAAAGCCTATCAATGAAGAAAAGCCCAGGACCGAATGGATTCTCAGCTGAGCTCTATCAGATCTTTAAAGAACTAACACAAATCTTCCTAAAATTTTTCCATGAAACAGAAAAGGAGGAAACCCTTCTAAATTCATTCTATGAAGCTAGTATCACCTGGATACCAAAATCAGACAAAGACATCAACAAAAGAAAATTTGAGACCAATATTCCTAATGAACACAGATGCAAAAATTCTTAATAAAATACTAGCAAGTCACATACAAAAACATTAAAAAGATAGTGAGGATGGCATAGTTTCTTAACTTGCTTCACATTATTTGTTTGTGTCTTTCTACCTTCTCTTTTTCTTTTTAGCAGTTAAACTTATATTTTACCTTTTAAAATTTTTATTTACTTGTTTAATGCCAGAGCATAAAAACTGGGTGCTGGGTGGAGGAAAGATCAATAGAAAAATCCAGTGGAAATGGAAGTGTATATTGACCAAGATGGACTTAAGTGACCAGAAATGTCTGACACTCCCTTTCTGGATATAATCAGTAACATATTTCATGTTTTCTCAGGCTTTGGGGGTTGAAATTTTGGCAGATTGTGAAGGTATTAAGTTTTTGTCTGAGTCAATGTGGGCCAGTGTTGAAGCAACATACAGGAAATTCTGATTATGGAAAGCAGGGAAATCATGAATCCTTTATGGTTCACTGAAATATTAGAGATGATGTGAAAGTGGGGTGGAGGAGAGAAAAGTTTTAAAATTTAAATTTATTTTAATTGATACACAAAATATAAAATTTATAGATTTATGGAGTACCATGTGATGTTTCCAAATGTGTTTCCATTGTGTTGTGTTCAAATCAGGATAAACATATCTATGTACTCAAATATCATTTCTTTGTGTTACGAATGTTTGAAGTTCATTTATCAGGTCTAGAAGCTTTCTGGGGGAGTTTTTTGGGTCTTCTATATTTAAAATCATGTCATTGGCAAACAGAGATAGTTTGAGCTCTTCTTGTCCTATTTATATCCCTTTAATTTCTTTCCTTTACATTATTGCTCTGGCTTGGATTTCAAGGACTATGTGAAAGAAGGCATCTCTGTTTTGTTCCCATTTTTAGAGGGAATGCTTTCAATTGTTCTCCATTTAGAATGATGTTGGTCTTGGGTTTAACATACATAGCTTTTACAATGTTGAGGTATGTTCCTTCTATCCCTAGTTTTCTAGTGTTTTAAGCATGAATGGATGCTGTATTTTGTCAAATGCTTTTTCTGCATTTATTGAGATAATCATATGGTTCTTATCCTTAAGTCTATTGATGTAGTGAATTATGTTTGTTGATTTTTGCATGTTGAACCAACCTTGCATCTCTGGGATGAACCCCACTTGATCATAGTGTGCTATCTTTCAAATATATTTTTGTATGCAGTTTGCCAGTATTTCATTAAGAATTTTTGCAGCTGGGCACAGTGGCACAAGCCTGTAATCCCAGCACTTAGGGAGGCTGGGACAGGAGAATTGCGAGTTCAAAGCCAGCCTCAGCAACGGCGAGGCGCTAAGCAACTCAGTGAGACCCTGTCTCTACATAAAACACAAAATAGAGCTGGGAATGTGGCTTAGTGGTCGAGTGCCCCTGAGTTCAACCTCCAGTACCAAAAAAAAAAAAAAGAATTTTTGCATCTATGTTTATTAGGAATATCGGTCTGAAGTTTTCTTTCCTTGATGTATCTTTGTCTGGTTTTGGTACCAGGTTGAAAATAGCTTCATGAGTTTTAAAGGATTCCTTCCTTTTCTATTTAATGGAATAATTTTAGGAGGACTGGTGTTAGTTCTTCTTTGAATATCTAGTGGAACTCTGAGAATCCATCTGGTCCTGAGCTTTTCTTTGTTGGTAGGTTTTTGATGGCATCTTCTGCAGTCCACATCCTGCATGGGTGGTGGAGATGAGGTTTCCTGACCAGTAAAAGGTTGGCTGAATAATAAAGCTAAGAGAAATAAAACAGTGAATAATGACAGAACACAGAAAATAGGTTTAAAAAGCAAGGGCAGGATGGGCCCACAACCAGATGGGTCTGGCTTCCAGCATCTAACTTCTAGCTTCTAGCATCTAGTGTCTGGCATCTGGCATCTGGCTTCTGGCTTCTGGCAAAATGGACTCTATGTGTGCTTTATTTATGTCAAGGAACTTCAAAGGCCTTCCATCAAACATTCTTTACTAAGGTAGTAAAAAGGTAGGGGGCAGGTAGACTGACTCAGTGCTCAACAGGGATACACCCATTTCCAGTGATGCAATGAGGACTTGGTTAACAGAATGGGAGAGGTGGGACACTTGCATTAGGCAGGCCTAACTGTAGAATGTCACAGAAGATTCATAATGCCAGCCCATCTCTCCCCTGGCTACAATGCCGAAGAAAAGTCCTTCATGCATTCCACAGATGGCTTTCCACATATTCCCCCTTTTTTCACCCATGTTCTTGGACAAGCAAAATTAATATAATCAAAATAGTCATACTACCAAAAGTGCTATGCAGATTTAATACAATTCTTATTAAAATTCCAATGATGTTCTTCATACAAATAGAAAAAGCAGTCATGATATTTATTTGGAAAAATAAGTGGTCCAGAATAGTCAAAGCAATCTTTAGCAAGAAAAATGAATCAGGAGGCATCACAATAGCTGACCTTAAATTATACTATATAGTAACAAAAATGGAATGGTATTGGCACCAAAACAGACAAGAAGACTAAGATACAGAAGAGAAGACAGAGACAAACTCACATAAATACAGTTAACTCATCCTAGACAAAGGCGACATAAATATTCATTGGAGAAAAGATAGCCCCTTCAACAAATGGCCCTGGGTAAACTGGAAATCCATAAGTAGCAGAATGAAATTTAATCCCTATCTCTCACATTCCACAAAACTCAACTCGAAGTGAATCAAAGACCTAGGTATTAGACCAGAGACCCTGCACCTACTAGAAAAAAAATTAGGCCCAAATCTACATCATGTTGCCTTAAGAACCAACTTCTTCAACAAGACTCTTAAAATGCAAGAAGTAAATCAAGAATCAATAAATAGGATGGCATCAAACTAAAGAGCTTCTTCACAGAAAAGGAAAAAAAATCAAGAATGTGAACAGAGAGCCTAAAGAATGGGAGAAAAATCTTTACCACCTGTACCTCAGATAGAACATTAATCTCCAGGATATGCAAAGAACTCAAAAAACTTAACGCCAAAAACCCCCCAAATAACCCAATCCATAAATGGTCAAAAGAACTGAACAGGCACTTCACAGAAGAAGACATGAATGGCTGATAAATAATATATGAAAAAATGTTCAATATATCTAGCAATTAGTGAAATGCAAATTAAAACTACACTAAGATTCCATCTCACTCCAGTCAGAATGGCAATTATCAAGAATACAAGTTACAATAAATGTTGGTGAGGATGTGGGGAAAAAGGTACACTCCTACATTGTTGGTGGGACTGCAAATTGGTGCAAAAATACTGGAAAGTTGTATGGAGATTCCTCAGAAAACAGAATGCAACCATACCTGACTCAGTTATCCCACTCCTCAGGATATACCCAAAGGGCTTAAAAGCAGCATACTACAGTGATATAGCCACATCAATGTGTATAGCAGTTCCATTCATAATAGCCAAGCTATGAAACCAACCTAGATGCCCTTCAACAGACAAATGTATTAAGAAAATGTGGTATATATACACAATGGAACATTATTAAGCCATAAAGAAGAATGAAATTATGGCATTTGCCCATAAATGGATGGAACTAGAGACTATCATACTAAGTGAAATAAGCCAATCCCCCCAAACCAAAGGCTGAATGTTCTTTCTGATATGTGAATGCTAACACTCAATAAAGAGGGTAGAGAATAGAAGTTCCTTGGATTAGACAAAGGGGAATGAAGGGAAGGGAGAGAGATGGGAATAGGAAAGATAGTAGAATAAACTGAACAGAATCGTCATATGTTTAAATATGAATACACAACCAGTGAATCTCCACATCATATACAACCAAAATAATGGGATCCTAAATAGAATGTTATACTCAATGTATGAATAATATGTCAAAATACAGTCTACTATTGTGTATATCTAAAAAGAACAACAAAATAGAATGTTTGAAATCCTTTCTTATAACTTTTCAAAATAGAGTCATTATCTATAGTCATTCTACCATGCAATAGCACATCAGAACTTCTTATACCTCTCTAAATATAATTTAGTGCCCACAGATCAGTATCTCCCTATTTTTCCCTACCAGCTCCAAGAATGACCCATACAGAGGCAGAAATTGTTTCTTCTATTAGAAATGATAGAAGCTGTTTCTTCTATTTCATAATCTCCTGTGCTTTAGATTTGTATATCCTAACTGGACACTCAATGCCTCCCTCATAATGTCTCATAGTTCCTTAAATTCAATGTGTTTACCTCCTACAAATGTCTCAAATTCCTTTGTCCATATTACATCTTGCACAGTTTTGAAACTTCATAAAAATCTTCATGAAAGATATGATTGGAGGTGAGAAGGAAGGACATTTTAGGTTACAAATTATATATTAAAGTTATGACAATATAAAATGGTAATGTAAAAATGAGGAACCACAGCTGGTTGCTATTTCAGAACAGAAATAGTGTGTGGAGGTGGGAGGTGTAGTGTTGGGAGAATAGCTTGGAAAAGTAGAGAACAGAGAGAATTCAACCCTGTGTATTTGATACTGTGTTTGAACTGTCTTGTACAACAGGGTTTTTTTTTTTTTCATATTAAACACCTTTATATGCACTTTCAATGAACAGTATATATATATTTTTATCAACCATCTTTACCCATTCCCCTTTTCCGCCCCCTGCCTCCCCCATGTCGTGTCTAGTGTTTCTCTATTTCTCTACAACAGGGTTTTTAAACATGTCTTCATATGTGATTGGTTGTGAGATATGTTTTAAATTATTTGATTCAAATAATAAAATAATGAATCTTAAAAGTGATTTTCTTGCTAATAAGGTAGAGTTCAAAACCATTTTCATATTTAAAAGTGCCTTCTTGAGGATAAACATCGAGTAATATTATAAGGACTGGGCTTTTGCCTGTCTTCCTAATCTCTTCTGATATTGGTCAGTATACAGAATATTTGTCTGTCATATTGTCATCTGCATGTTTATGAAGTCAATTCTTATTTCAACTTGAATAAAATAGCTCTTTGGCTAGCTAACTCCCTCTGGTCCTAATTAGGTCCAATGAATTTTGGAATTAAAATAAGTTTTTTAGAAGATTTTACTAAGCACTGCCTGTAACATAGAGTTAGGTTTCTTAGTTTGTATTTTCCTAGTATCCTGAGGCATAATTATATCATGATATTATAGTTATTTATTTACTTGACTTTGTCCTATATTTCATTGTACATTGCCCAAGAGAAGATTTTGCATAATTCAGCTTTATATATTCAGTACCCTATAGTGTATTCAATAAATGTTGGATGAATGAATTAATAATTAATGTGATATTACCAGTAACATTGACAGTACAATGATCCCTATAAAGCACTTCTAATAAAAACTCCTTGAAAGTTCATGAGGTTTAAATTTTAAATTTAAGCTGGATAATCATTTCATAATTTTTTTCCTGGGATTTTCCCACTGCCCCAAAGTTGAGGTCTGATAATGTACCTAAGCACCTTGCTGGGCAGTATAACTTTGATTTCCATTATTGTCCTGGATTCTCACCTGTGCACCCCATGTACCTCTTCCTTAGCTACTCAGCAGCCTTTCCTTTCTGGGAATCTGGAACACCTCTTCTGCTCTCACTCCACTGCTCACAACTTTGTTTCATGGAAAAATACCATCTCATTCTCAGGATGTGCTCCTCAGGTGTACTTCTCTCTTGCCATGGACTTCACTGAGTGTGTGCTCCTCTCCATGATGGCCTATGACTAGTATGTGGCCATTTGCAACCCTCTGAGATACCCTCTTACCATGAACAGGAGGTTCTGTGTGCAGATTGCAGCTGGCTCCTGGGTGACAGGCTGCCTCACTGCCCTGGTGGAAACAGTGCCTATCTCTCTGTGGCAATAGAATCATCAATCATTTCACTTGAGAAATTTGGGCTGTCTTAAAACTGGCTCCTATAGACTCTTCCTTGGTGCAGTTAATTATGCTGGTGATCAGTGTGCTTCTTCTGCCCATGCCAATGCTGCTCATTTGTATTTCTCAGTCCCTCTATTTTATTCATTTTGGGGGGTTGGGGTCGGGTACCAGGGATTGAGCCCAGAAGTGCTAACCACTGAGCAACATCCCCAGCCCTTTTTATTTTTATTTTGAGACAGATTCTCACTGAGCTGCTTAGGGCCTCACTAAATTGCTGAGACTGGCTACGGACTTGGCAATCATCTAGCCTCCTGAGATGCTGGGATTATAGGTGTGCTCCACTGAGCCCAGGCTTTTTTATTCTCATTTATTTGTGGACTGCTTAGGCAAAGCCTTTTCAACCTGTGCAGCCCACCTGATTGTGGTGGTTCTCTTTTATGGGACAGCTCTCTCCATGGACCCAAAGCCCTTGGCTATAAATTCACCAGAAATAGGTAAATTATATGGTTTTGTTCTCTAAGGTTTTGACTCTCGTGTTGAAATGCAGTCATCCACAGGAGAAAACAGCTGTGAAAAATTGCTTATTAAAATTGTCTTTGTGAGTCGGGCGTGGTGGCTCACGCTTGTAATCCCAGCACTTAGGGAGGCTGAGACAGGAGAATCGGGAGTTCAAAGCCAGCCTCAGCAATGGCGAGGCACTAAGCAACTCAGTAAGACCCTGTCTCTACATAAAAACACAAAATAGGGCTGGGGATGTGGCTCAGGGGTCGAGTGCCCGTGAGTTCAATCGCCCGGTACCAAAAAAAAAAAAAAAAAATTGTCTTTGTGCTCTCTTAATCCATGGTGATAAATAATATTGATAAACATTAATATAAAGGGGGTTTGGTGGCCAATGTATCCCAAAACATTGGCATAATTGGAAAAGACACTTATTTATTTTATATATTTTTAGTTGTCAATGGATCTTTATTTCATTTTATTTATTTATATGTGATGCTAAGAATTGAACCCAGTGCCTCACACATGCCAGGAAAGCATTCTACCACTGAGCCACAACCCCAGCCCCCAGAAGACACTTATTTAAAGAAAAGATGTGCAATTTCTTTAGTCTCTTGTTTGATTATTAAAATCTTAGATGACATAAAGCCACCATATATAAATCTATATGAAGCTTTTATATAAATAAGTTTAATGATGAGAAATTTCATTTTTGTTTTGTGTTATAAAGTACAACAAATCAACTTTAATATTGTTAGTAACTTGATTATTCAAAATTTTGCACATGTAATATGCAAATGTAATTACTCTAGTAGTTTATAGGCTGTTTAATAAATGGCTAAATTTAATGGAAACAATCACATATTCTATAAATGGGTGGCTATGTTTTACATGTTTGAATGTTTATTCCTGGATGGATGTGTGTTATGTGAATGTGTTGGGGTAGAGGATGGCCTAGCAGGCAAACAAAATCAGAGTTCAGTGGTATGTTGTTGATCTCAAGTAATTGACATTGTATTACATGCATGCTTTGAATTCAGGCATCATTAATCAAGCAATGAAGCCCTGATCATGTATTTCCACAGACACAAGATAATGAGATGTATCTACAAACAATAACAGGCAGAAGAGAGCACAAGATAAGGTGAAAGGGTTGTAAGCTACAGAACAAGGATTAGGAGGATGTTTTGTAACATCCAAACTCAAAATGGAGTCACTCTGGCTCAGGCTTGCATGTATCTGCTAACCTGCTCTTTGTGCTTTTGTGATTAATGCTTTGCTATGCTTACTTCTCACAGATGTGGGGGATGCAAAACCATAGGCTGCCAGACCCCCTGGCCAGTTACCTAAAGTTCCAGGAACTAAAAGGGAACATAGGAGGCACTGTCACGGTTGAACTGTAAATAACTATAGGTTGAATACCTGCCAAATCATGTTTTCCTGAGTCATGTAGCTAGCCTACTCTATAATAACCTCTGAAACCCTCACTTCGGTGTCACTCTCTGAAGGAAAGGAGAGCTGACCCCAATCGATTGGCCTATGTGCCTATTTCCTCAATAAACTTTGCTGCTTCTGCAGAGTTGTCTGGGCTGCACTTCTTGGGGAGAGGTGCGGGTTGGATGCAACAGTTTTATTCTTTTATCCTTTTATTTTAAGCTTAGGTCCAGGAAGAAATATGGTGTGTAGCCTCTTTGAACTGAGAAGATACAAGCTCATTTGGGAAAACCTTTGTTGAAAGAGCTTTCATTGGTTCATTCAAAAAAATGTTTAATAAAACTTCTTTACGTGTTGGTCTATGATGCTGAAGTATAGAAGAGGGTGTTTTGTGTTATGGAACTCTGCACTCTGAGGACCTATGTCTGTCTCTCTGTCATGGTGATATGAAAAAACTAGATAGTTTTCATAGACATATGGTTTTTAAATTGAGCTATGCTGAGAAATGCTGAGGTATGCTGAGAAATGAATAAAACATTTTTTTTTTTTGTTAGCAAATTTACAAAGGCAAGGAAAGGGAAGATCTTTTTAAGACTACTAACATTTATTTAAGGGGTAAAAGTGGAATGGCTTGTTGAGGCCAGATTGTTGGGTGTTATAATATAGGCAATGCAAGTTTAGGCTTTATTTTGTGATGATAAAAGCTAGATTTTTTTTGCACTGTAGTGAATAGATCATATTGTGTTCTTACGTTACAAAGACTGATCTTGTGATAAAGATAGGTTTTATGGTAGTATGGAAGATTTGCTGAGAACAGAAGAGTTGAGTTAGTGTAACATTGCAAGAGTCACCATAGGGATAATGAATAGTTAAACAAAACAAAATTTATTATCTCACTGTTTTGGATGCTGACAGCCTGGAAACAAGTTCTTGGCAAGGCCATGATTCTTCAGAAGGTGCTAGGGAAGGATATGTTCCAGGCCTCTCTCCTAGGTTTTGGTAGTTCTTTGAGTTTTAGCTGTATAGTTTCAATCTTTATACTGTATGCTCCGTGTGTGTGTGTGTGTTTTCAAATTTTTTCTTTTCATAAGGACAGTCAGATTAGTGTCCACCCTAATAACTTCATCTTAATTCGATTATCAGAATAGGCCCTTTTGCTAATTATGATTGCACTTCCTTGTATTGGGGTTAAGACTTCAACATCTTTTTGTTATTTAATTAATAACAGAGGTCAATGGAATGAAGAAGAAAGACAAATTACAGGAAATAAAAAGATGTACCATTTGAGGTGCTCTTAAATATGGGTCAGCAGTCATAAAAGATGATTCCACTGGTTTTAAGATCTCTAGTAGCCACTGACTGGATGAGGGGAGAAGCTTGAGGATGGTGACTTTACAGAGATAAGGTCTATATTGTTTGACTAGTTGGCTATGCATACATGATCAAATATCCAGGTAAAGGCATATAAGTAAAATTCAGGAGAGAAATGAAATACATATTAGGACAGCCTTTGTACAGAGATGGAAATTGAGCCAGAAGTGTGGATGATATTGTCTAAAGAGAAATTTAGGGCAAATATCTCTAAAATAGTTGGCTTCTATTTTCCTGTAGTAGGTCAAAGCTGGAATGTAGGGGAAAGAACAGAGGACTGGGTTTGGTGGTGAAGAATTCCAGTTTGATTTTTCTAAATAAGCTGGGTGATATTAGTCAATTTCTTAAACATCTTTGTTTAATTTCCTCTTCTGCAGAACAGGAATGATGATAACATCACAAAATATTTATGAAGATTAAATAAAACATAATATTTGTGAAGAGTAAGTAAATCAATATATTAAAAATTATTGAGAGTAGTATCTGGAACTTAGAGAAAACCCATTATGATTTCAGGTGAAAAAGTTGTTTTTATATTTTTAGTGCTGTGGTTTGAACCCAGGGCATCACAATCTGACCTAATGATGAGAAAGAAATAAAATATGACTTCTATTACTGTGAACTCTATGATACTATCTTTAATGGTTAATCTTATGTGTCAGCTCTACTAACTTCTGGTTCTTTAATGGAGAATTGTATTTAGAAACCAGGATTTGGTACAAGGTTCATAATAGTTGCTGGAATGGCATTCCTCTCAGGCCACTTCAGTGAATCATATTAATGTCTAGGAAATAAATGTATTTTATACATATATATATATGCATGTACAAACACATGGGCATACATATTTATATCCCTATTAATTTCTATATTTTTATCTTCCTATAATTTACGCATTATCTTTCTCTGTTTAATACAAACCATGAGTTTATACTGATACCTTTAATTCTAATTCAATACCATAGTTTTCTTCTTTTCCATATCTGTCTTCCTCCTCTGACAGTGAGAAATCTGCCATTATACCTAGTATGGTTACTTGTTAATCATTTGAGTCTCTGTGTGTAATTGGCTTCTCATTTCTTTTGATCCCCATGAGGATGCCCTTCACATTCAACTCTGCCCACACTGACCTCAATCTCAACTTGCTTGAGTTTTGACACTTCACTCAAGGCTGTACCACTTCACTGATCTAGTTCTGACTGCCTCGATTGGCTGGAGCAAGTAAGGATCCCTCCTCAACACTGTTGTGTTACTAAAGCACTTGCTAAGTGGCCTTTGAGCACAGATACCCTCAGCACCCAGCTCAGGCTGGGACACTGTGCCAGGCAGCTCAAATATATTCCATAAAAACATACGATGTGACATATTTTATAAAATAAAACCACATATTATCACTCAGTAAGCATTTTGAGGGTTTTTTAATGAAAAGAAATTATTTAAAATGAGACTATCCATTGCTTCCACAAAAATGAAATCATCAGTTTCCTTGAAGAATTTATACAATTGATTTTTTTAGCAATTGCTAAATAGAGAAAAATACACACTCTGACTTTTGTCTTACCCAGCCCAGATGACCTCTTCAATATATTTTATTCAATCTTTTATCATTCCTTATTTTTTCTTGTATTTAAAGATTACTTGATACTGTACCTTAACTTTTAGAAGTATAGTTTTTTGAAAGAAATAATACATAAATTCTAGTTCTCTTATATCTTTGTGTTAAACCTGGTACTTGGATTACATTTTACTGTCCTTTTAAAATTTTAATTTAAGTCAGTAGTTAATTACTGCCAACTGTTTCTAATTAATTGACATGGGACTTCATACAGAGAACAGCCTTTGGGAGGATTTCAGAAATTAACAAATAATTATAAAGGGAAAATCACTCTACTGAAAAGAAGAGTCTGGGCTGCATAAAGTAGGAAATAAATTTTGGATGGTGTTGGATAGGTGACACAGCCTATCTTTTCTGAGATGGTCAGTATTCTATGGTAGAAGAAGAACTGTGAAAATGCAGATGCAATAGTGTGTGCAGTTGTCTTTAGATGTGAAAGAAGATGATGTAATTGGGTAACTACAAAGTAAATGGAACCCAACATGTGCGAAGGGGGTTGTATGGGACACTAACAGGGAAAGAGAAGGTGAAATATGTAGTTTAAATTAAGGCCAGGGTCAGATCAAATCATTGGGTAAAATAAAAAGCAAGAATAAAAAATATGCAGTAGTTTTCTAAAAAAGAGGGCTGAAAAATGTGGCTTAATTCTTAAGTAAACACATGGGCTGGGTTTGCTCATGATGATGGAGTATGGTAGGGTGTTGCAGATTCCCATGTCACTGTTACAGATCATTACTCTAGGAGCACACACTCCATGGATCCCCCATTATAAGAGACAGACATCTGAATAATGCATCTAGCAAAAAGCTCAACTAAGATTTTTTTCTTGTCTTCAAATATCTACTCTTACTTATTAGACCAATTATTTCTGTATTTTATGAGATCAGTCATTTTCATAAAGTAATATAATTAGATTAATCACATTTCTTTCTGACAGAAATTCTGACTCCACATGTGACCTTCATTTCTTGATTGCATTTAAAATCCTTCAAATTTATGATCTTTGTACATAATCTCAAAAAAAGTGTCAGTGTGTCATCATTTTCTCCAGAACCAATGCCTATTCATAACTTTTCTGATTTAAAGTCCCATTTTATAAAATTATACCATATTGTTCTCCCAGTAGTTTAAAATTTGGCTAAGGGGAGGGAATTAGCCATTTAAAAAATAATGCCCTTCAGGTGATTTTAAGATGCAACTGAGGATGAGATCCACTTATCCAGTGTTCCCAAGTGATGCTCTCAAGTGATGTTGTTTGTCTACAGAACACACCTGAGTAGCAAGGCCTTCCAGACCATCTCTCTCCAATACCATCAGAGTGCTATTGCTGCTTCAGTTGTGTATAAGCAACTGGATAGTAGGCACTGCTAAACCGAGCACTCTGGTGAAACCTGGAGGTAAGACTTCTTTCTGTGTTTTTTAGACTTTAGATATATAGACAACCAAATTGCACATTGATTGCAACCAAATTGCCTTTTATTTTTGTCCACATGAAATTTGTTCTTTTTCTACTTGTCAAATTTGCAGCTAGGCCTAGTATTTTCCTAAAGCAGGAATTTTGCTTCAGCTTAAGCACCTGAGTTGTGCATCAAAGAATATGGAGCAAATGATTTTAATTTGAAAACATCAAAAATTAGATATTAGCAGATCATCTTCTTTATAGTACACAAAGCACAGAACATCATTTTGAAAATACTTGCTCATCCTCATGATATTCTACGTAGCTTTTTCTTTTATTTCTTTCTTTTTTTTTTTTTTTTGGTACTGAGAATTGAACTTCAGGGATACTTGACCACTGAGCCACATCCCCAGCCCTATTTTGTATTTTTATTTAGAGACAGGGTCTCACTGACTTCCTTAGTGCCTCGCTTTCGCTGAGGCTGGCTTTGAACTTGTGATCCTCCTGCCTCAGCCTACTGAGCTGCTGGGATTACAGGTGTGTGCCACCGTGCCCAGCTACCTAGTTCTGAAGTATATCCTAGAGGTTCAAAAATTTTAACAGATGAGTTTTTACTTAGTGTTTTCAAAACCTGGCTGTGTTTCTGGTATAGGATTGTCTCAGATTATGCAGCTTTCTACAAAAACTTGGTTACAATGGTTGGCAATTTAATTGCCAGAAATGATGTTTATCATTGTGTTAACTATCGAAATGACTCTCCTCCAATTCAAGCTACATTTTACTTTGTGCGTGTACATTGTAAAGGGGGTTGGGAGTGTTGGGTAGGGCAGCATATACTTCTTTTGGAAGTAAAACTGGAATTTGATTGATGGTGTCTGCATATATTAACCTACTCTGAATCTGCCCATGAAATTCTGATAGAGGTTTTGACAGAGTTATCAGTTGTCTGACAACTAGAGTGAGATTTTTGCAGGGAAGATATAAATTAAGTAGAATGTCTTCTCTTTTCTAAGAACATCTCCTAAAAGTTGACTCCTATTTGAAACTTAATCTCAAAAATAATTATGGTAAACATTTCGTATCCTAGCAGCCCTGAGATTATTACTGCATTAAAAATTGCATTTGTAAATATTTGTAAAAGAAACCATTTGTCTGCTTTGATGCTTTCAAATGGGGGAAGAGGAATAACTAATATTACAGAGAAACGATTTATTTGCATTACTCTTGCAATACTAGTATAACTTTTAAGAAGCAATTAACATTTAACAAACACTCAAATAGAATTGTTCCTAAATTTTTCTTCTACATTTAGATTAACTTCTCTATAATGGATTCCCAGAATCTGTTTGGGAACAAGGATCGAAGACTGTTAGAACTTTGGATAGTTTCTAATAAATCACTTTCCATGTTATTTGTAGTATTAGATAATTTTATTTTTACCAGACCTTTGCTCTTCTTAGATTCTCTCTCTCTCTCTCTCTCTCTCTCTTTCTTTCTCTCTCTCTCTCTCTCTCTCTATCTCTATCTCTCTCTCTCTCTCTCTCTCTCTCTATTTTGGTAATGAAGATTGAACCCAGTGGCACTTAGCAAAATCCCCAGCTGGTTTTTATAATGTATTTAGAGACAGGGTTCTCTAAATTGCTTAGGGCTTGGTAAATTGCTGAACCTGGCTTTGAACTCGAGATTTTTCTGCCTCAGCCTTCTGAGCTACTGAGATTACAGGCATGTGCCACTGTGCCCAGCTGGATATTATCCCTTAAAATATCTCTTTTTATACTTTTCTAATTCTAGGAGAATTGTTACATAATTGTAGTTTATTTATGCTATGGACCACATTATGCACTTATTTATGACATTTATTCGGACTTTGTATTAACATAAAGGTAATTTAGCTTTTGTTAATATGATTAAGTAAAAACAGGAACTAAATGACAATATAAAGCATTGTTTACAAAACACAAACCTAAGATAACTTAAGATACAAAGGCTAGAAAGAAATATCTAAAATGCTAATGGTTATCTTAGCATATTTCTATTTTTCTGAAATATCTAAAGTTTTAAAATAAATATATATAAAGTAGAAATGTATCAGAGGAAGATACTGAAGGAAGTGTTTATAATTGTGTTTGAAAGACTAACTCAGAGCACAAAATGCAAAAAGAATTTAAGAGTACAGTGATTGTCGTAGATGTCTAGAGATTGCAGATTGAGGCGGAATTGTACTGATAACACTTTTCCCAGTTATCCAAAGGAGCCCATATTTCTTTGTACTGGACCTAAAGCATTTGTAATCCTTACACTCAGAATCATCCAGGTAGTAATCTTAATTTTAAGGAGGTACATCAAGATAAAGAAGTTGAGTTTCCCAACTTAAATCATATGATCTCAAAAGGGTCTGCAGACCATTGATGCCTAGAACAAAATTTTCATTAGAAGATGAAATTCATATTTGTAAAACACTGTACTGGCCTAATCCTGAGCATCCTTTAATCTCTTCCTCTCAAGACATGGTATTTTGTAAAACAACAACAACAACAACAACAACAAAAACCCAAAAACAACATTCTAGTGCTCTGGGGCTGCATCTGGGTACTTCTTTAATGTTGTAATAGATCTAAGAAAGGTTTGTGACTTTTGTGCAAGCCAGAAGTCAAGCTCTCTGTCTTTCTTCTAGGACTTCTAGCTTTCTATAAATTATTTTTGCTTTAATTTAACTACTTGAAGTTCTAATATTTAAAATGTTAAGATTTTTCAGTTAGCTGCAACCTAAGTAGTCACTATGGCAAACAATCCTGTAATCTTCTCTGGCTTTTCTCTGTACCTCAATTAAGACAACTGATATTGTGCAAAGTTTCATAGTCATACCAACTCTCAACTGATAGATATTATAGACTCTAAATCTCAACATACAATGAATAAAGACATTATTTTGGTTCACAAAGGGAAAAATAATTGACAATAGATGGGATCTTTTTCATTTCATAGTTTTTTTTATCATCTAATCTTTAAAATAACTCAAATGCTACTATGGCTTTTTATGGATAAGAGAATTATCTTGAGATTTCCACGATTAAGTAAAACTTTAATATTTTGTGGTGGTAAATGCCAGAATTATGGTTTAAACCTATATCTACATAATTTCCAAACTACCATTTTCACTACTGTACCAAACACAATGTGTACTTATTTATACAAAAATTTTATAAAACCACAATTTAATTAGATGGACTTGACTTTCAATGATGAATCATATGATAAATATGCATATGAAATATATATTTGCCACTTTTGAAAAACGTCTGTGAAGACATTATCCATAAAAATTAATTCAAATGAAAAACTGCCCAAATTTTAATTTTAATTTTATTTTGGGAATTTAAGTCTACCATAGTAGAATTTGATTTATCATATGAATGAAAGCACACAAAATAATCCTAATGGTTCTTTTGCCTTTGGCTGCTGAGATTCAGATTAACATTCAGTTATGATTATTTCTCCTCTCTCATATTACTTGTTTTTAATTTTGTTTTATCATTAACATCTTTAATTATGTTTTCCCAAAATGTTTTTGGGCATAGTTTAAATATTCAGAATATAAAAATCACCACATTCTCCTTCCCTAGATAACTATTACTTAAGATTTTAGTGAACCAGATGCTTGAATACAATAGCTGTTTGCCTATTAGTTATAAGGCCTACTGCATTATAAGCAACTTTCTCTCCTTCATAAGATTTAATCATATGATCTCAAAAGTGATTTCAGATCACTGAACTATTTAGGGATTTAAATAATAAATAAATAAATAAATAAATAAATAATAAATAAATAAATAAACATTCTGGTCTGGTAGATGATGCCTGGATTTTTGTATATTTCCTTTATGCATATATTCATATTTTAAAAGTCCAACAAGCAATAGCACCTTGACAAGAAAATATGTTTATTTATAGAATGTTTTCTTTTTGGAAAAGTTATAATAAACTAATATGTCTTTATCTTCCCTCCTGACTGGATTTAAAAATCATCTGCACCATTCCTGCTATTAAGTATTAGGAACATTTCCCAGCAAGTTGAATTTCATTTGCATTTCTCTGATGAGAAGATTCTGTTTGAAAGGCTGCAGCTCCTCTCTCCTGAAAGGAGATGTGAGAAAGAATAGCCACAACCAGGCTATTTATCTGTAACTGAATCTTCTTAAGAGAGTATCAAGGAAACAAAACATATTATGCATGAAGATCACTGATGCATTTGTAGTTTTCCCATGATTTGTTATAAAGTTGACACTTAACTCGACAAAGGCCCAGTTTCTTTTGGAGATGAATTTAACAGTTTCACAAACTTTGTTAGTCCCTAAGGTTGTGAGTCAGAAATTTAGGATTCCCTAAACTCCCTGACTTCTGTGCATTCTAAAGACGTAATTATACTAACTCCAAGAGAATCTTCCCCAGTCATACATTTCTTGGAGTATTCATTAAATGTTTGTATTTGATGGTGTCGTCATAAATTGGTACTGAAATCAGAATGCCCAAACATTCTCAGAAAAGTTAAACTTTCCTAAAAATTTATTTTTCATTTTATTCCACAAATAATATAGGATTAACTCTATGGAATCCTAAATGAATCACTCCATCTCTTCAAACGTTTATTTTTCATATTTTTCTTAATTATAGGTCATATTTTTCTTGAGACTAACTTAAGGTTTTACATTGCTGCTGAAAAATTTGCATAGAATATTATTTTCTGGAGTCAGAGATATTTATTCTTTTCTATTTATATAAAATATTACTTTGTTTTACTTTTCATTTCTGTAAATGCTAGTTAGATTGAACATTTTCTCTATGTTTACTTATTTTTTTAATATTTTCTGTTTATTCCCATCACTTATCACTTACAATTTTAATGGTTTTCCTCTCAGTTTGTGTAAACTCTAATAAACTATATGTTTAACACATCTTTCAAAATTTCTGCAAATACTTTTCCAACAGCAGCTTTCCTTCTTATATTTAAAATATACTTCTTTCTCCATTGAGGTAAGATTGTAATACAATTCCTAAAAAATGTGTGAGCAAAATTTTTTTTGTGATTTGATATTTTGTTTCACCCATATGATAATTATGTTCTTATATACCTAAAGCATGCAACAGATGGATATTTTAAAAATATTTACTAATTTTTTCCAAATGTTTTATTAAAGCTATGTCATATCATTTCCCCCTTACACATTCACAGAATAGTTATTAAATACCTGTTATGGGCCAGGTACTGTGATCATCTTTGAAGTGAATTTGGACATAATTTTTAGAAAAATATGGGTTCATAAATTTTAAAACTAAATATGAGGTTATAGTTCATAACATTTCTATATTTATCTGTTATTTACATCTTTTTATGCTCAAAATTATATCATAATCAATTTTCACATACTATCAAATACTCAGGGAACACATTTATAACAGCTACATTGTATTTTACTTTGTGTTTCAAGATTGACTTAATTTATTTTCAAATAATGGGCACTTATTTTGCCTATATTATTTCCTAATATATGATATTATAAATATTATAAAAATTATTATAAAAGTAATTATAACTTATTCTATAAGGGTAATGTTTCTATTTTATTTCATTTTGGAATAATCTCAATCACTTCAATAATTAATTACAAAAGTAGAGATAAAGATGATTGAAAGCATACTCATATGGAGTCACACCAGTGAAATAATCAAATTCTGAATAATTGGTTTTAGAGGTGGAAATTATTTAAAATCAGTTCTAATGAGATGAGATGACAGAAACACACCTAGAGTATGACTAATGGTCAATGTATTTCTGCCCCCAAGCCCATTGATCGTTAGAGCACTTTTTGAGGCCACATGAATTATTTTTGGATCATTGTAATTATCAAAGTTGTTTACATGCAACTGTACATTTAACTGTGTGTATGAATCTCTTATCTTTCTCATGGGAAAAAAAGTATGCACTTTCTCATGATAACTTTTCAAGTGATTACAGATTAGTTTCTGAGTCTTGTTCTAGCCTACAATTCTGTTCCTTCAACCATTCCCCCTGTGTTTTGTTCAGATAATTAAGACCATGTATTGCTGAAAAAAATGTAAATATAAGAATGTAAGTGTTCTCTATGACAAATAAGGTCTCCTTCCTATGCATTCTTTTCTAGTTACTGGTTTTGCCTGAGTCACTGGGCAAAGCAATTCTCTATCAGGAGACAGAAGAATGAAAAAAGCATGGATTCTGGAGTTAGGTGGATTCTGGAGTTAGGTGGATTCTGGAGTTAGGTGGATTCTGGAGTTAGGTCAGTGTTGTCAAGCACTACCTCTATGACTTTGAGGATATTATCACACATTTGTAATCTTCAATTTGCCTACCTATGAAATGAGGAACTTAAGAATTTCTACCTGATATTATTAATATGTGAATTAATGAGGCAATGCATATGCCAAATTTGACATGGTTATGGAGGCATAGTAGATACCTAATAATAGTGCTTTCTATTCTTCTGTTGGTATTGTAAATATGTCTTATTTTTATATAGAGAGATTGGTTTGGCGATAGATACATGTAAGTTAGGATTTCATTTTACAAACTCCTATTTTATTAATCTCTAGTAAGCTATTTAACTGTAAAATGAATGTTGTGACTGCCTTTCAGGATTGCTATATGATAGTATTTTAGTTGTACTTATCATGATTCTTGGTGTTTGATAAATAATCCATAAAAGAGAGTTAACATTTTTATATTTGATTATGAATGAGTGAACTGAGTATAGTTTGCCTAATGTTGACACACCAATTAATCACTTTCAGTTGGTTTTGGTAAGTCAAGCAGACATGTAATCATTCTACTTCAATATGAGGTTATAAAAACCAGTAGAAAAGAATTAAAATAAATCACTGCCACCAAAATATGGAATCTCTTCCTTCATTAGTTAGGGCAAATATAGATTGCTTCTGTGAGACAAAATTATAAACCTTATTGAATTTGATTACATAAATTCTTCACAAGTTGTTTAAGATAATTCTGTCAAAATTAGAAGAAACTCATTTGTTTGGTGAGTATATGGAAGTCAATTTATTTCAGCAGGCACCTTGGTAGACCCAAAGATGAGGAATTCATAGCTCTGACAAGTTGGGCTCCTGCTTAATATGATATTTCTGTCAAACTGCTAGGAGCTATGGGTGGGAGAAATGCTAGTCAAAGGGTAGAAACTTTCTCTTATATGTTGAATAAATTGTAGATACCAGCATGGATGGTTAATTAATGTTAATTAATGGATGTGTTAATTAATTCAGTTGTGGTGATCATTAAACAATGTTTACATATACTAAATCATTACTGTATACCTTGAATATATTCAATCTGTTTGGCCATTAAACATTTTAAAATAAAAGTGGCATTTTTGCAACAGCTTCCTAATAGATATTGCAGGTCACATTCTTTTCTTCCTTCAGTATATTCTACAGATAGTAGCATGGTGGATCTTAGAATGTGATACAGATCAAACTACTATTTATCTTACTAATATATAAAACCAATTGTGTTTATATTCTGAGTGGTTGTTGTTTATGCCTTCCATGAAATTTCTTTTGAATTTCACCCCTGTCAGGTCCCAGTGTTACATTCAGGCTGGGCCAAGAAAGGCTACACTTGAAGAAGTCTTTTAGATAGTTGTATTTGTTTCCAAATGAGAGAAAATGCTACAATCTTATACTTATGCTCTTTCACTTACATCACAGGTTTCTCTTAGATAAAGTGAGAAATATTTTTGAGAAGCAGGGCTCATAGTTTCGAGGATCACCTCTGTCATGATAGCAACATTCACTAGTATGTCCTTGAGCCCCAGTCCCTAGAAGACATGAGCTCTATCAAACTATAGCACACTCATCTTTGGGTGTTTCATCCTCTTCCAGGACTGAGCTAGAGTATTCTGCTTCTGCTGGAGCTGTGTGTGGAGCAAGGCTGGGTGAAGAGAATACTTATAGCAGAAATACTGGAAGTCAGCATGGTCCAATACCCTTCACACTGCAGGTATCTGAGTCTAATGCTCTCAGATATCAAAGGGACAGATACTGATCAATTTATAGTTGTGTTTAGTACTAGATAATATATTATAACATTATAGTTATATACAGCAGTAGAGTTTATCCTGATAAAATCATACATGCATGAAATTGGATTTCAGATCACATCCCCCCAGTAGCCCTGCCATTCTCTTTTTTCTACTCTGCTGGTCTTCTTTTTGCTCATCTGTTTACTTATTTTTATTTTTGATTGGTTCCTTCTACCTATACATAAAGGTGAAATTCCATGTGGTACATTTATGTATGCATATAACATGGTTTTTTGACAATTCATTCTGCATTTCCTCCCTTTCCCGTTTCTCATCTTTTCCTCTCAATCTTCTTCTATACTAATGATCTTCCCTTGATATCCAATTCTCCCCTCCTTCTTTAATTTATTTTATTCTAACTTCCACATATGAGAGAAAATATTTAACCTTTTGATTTTCTGAGTCTAGTTTATTTCACTTAGCAGGATGTTTTCTATTTCTATCCCTTTACCGGCAAGTGCCATAATTTCATTTTTCCTGATGGAAGAATACACATAACTCCATTGTATATATATACCACAATTTCTTAATCCATTTATCTGACATCTGTGTTGATTTTGTAATTAAATTATTGTGAATTGTGTCTCTATAAACATTGAGGTTGCTCTATCACTATGGTGTGCTGATTTTAGTTATACTGAGTGGAATAGCTGGGTCATATTCCCAGTGTTTTGAGGAATCTCTATAGTGATTTATAGAGTAGTTGTACTTATCTACAGATCCACCAGCAGTGTACAGGTGTACTTTCCCACCCACATCCTTACCAGCATTTATTATTGTTTGTGTTCTTGATAATTATATTATGATTGGATTGAGATGAAATTTAGTATAGTTTTGCATTTCCATGATTGCTAGAGATGTTGAACATTTTTCATATATTTGAGTTTCTTTTGAGAAGTTTCTATTTAGTTCATTGGCCCATTTATTGATTGAGTTATTTATTTATTTTGGTGTGAAGTTTTTTGAGTTCTATATATATTATGGGTATTAATCCTTTGTTGGAAGAGTAGCTGGCAAAGATTTTATCCCATTTTGCAGACTCTCCCTTCATCCTCTTAATCATTTTCTTTGCTGTGCAGAGGCATTTTGATTTGATGGTATCCTACTTATTGATTGTTGGTTTATTTCTTGAGCTTTGTTGGTCTTTTAAGGAAGTTGATGCCAGTACCATTAGAATGGAGTGTTGACCCTAAGTTTTCTTCTGGCAGTTGCAAGGTTTCTGGTCTAATTCCTAAGTCTTTGATCCATTTAGATTTGACTTTTGTGCAGGGTGAGAGATAGGGATCTAGTTTCATTTTTCTACATATATCCAGTTTTCCCAGTACCATTTGTTCAAAAAGGCTGTCTGACTTTTCTTCAAAACATATTTTTTGGCACTTTGTCGAGTATCAGATGGCCATAAGTTCCATTGGTTTTCATGTCTATTTTGATGTCAATACCATACTGTTTTTTTTTTTAACTGTAGCTATGTAGTATCATTTGAGATGAGGTATTACCTCCTGCATCACTCTTCTTGCTCAGTATTGTTTTGGATATTCTGGGCCTTTTATTCTTCCAATGAATTAAGGATTGTTTTTCTTAATTCTTGAAGAAAGTCATTGGTATATTGATGAGGATTTTAGTGAATCTGTATATTGTTTTGCAGTATGGCCATTTTGACAATATTAATTCTGTCTATTAAAGAACCTGGGAGGTCTTTCCATCTTCTAAGGTCTTCTTCAATTTCATTCTTCAGTGTTCTATAATTTTCATTGTAGAGATCTTTTGCCTCCTTGATTAGATTAATTCCCAAGTATTTAAAGAAAATTTTTGAGGTTTTTGTGAATTGGATGGTTTTCCTGATTTCTTTATCAGAAGAATCACTGTTGGAGTCTAGGAAATATATTAATTTATGGGTTTTGATCTTATATCTTGGTACTTTGCTGAATTCATTTATAAGCTCTAGAAGTCTTCTGGTGGAATTTCTTCAGTCTTCTAGATATAGGATCATGTTATCAGAAAACAGACATAATTTGACTTCTTTTCCTATTTGTATCTCTTTAATTTCTTTCTCTTATCTTATTGTTCTGGCTAGTGTTTTGAGAACTATATTGAATAGAAGTGGTGAGAGTGCACATTCTTGTTTATTTCTGATTTTAGAGGAAATGCTTTCAGTTTTTTAACATTCAGTATGATGGTGGCTTTCAGTTTGTCATAAATGGCTTTTATAATGTTAAGGTGAGTTCCTTCAATCCCTAGCTTTTCCAGCATTTTTAACATGAGTGGATTTTATCAAAGGTTTTTTTCTGCATCTGTTGAGATGATCGTGTGATTCCTGTCCTTAATTATGTTTAAGCAATAAATTACATTTATTGATTTGTGTATATTGAACAAACATTGCATCTCTGGGATGAAACCCATTTAATCATGGTACATTATCTCCTTGATGTGTTTTTGAATGTGGTTTGCTAAATATTTTAGATATGTTTATTTGAGCCAAATTTGAGATCTCTAAAATTATATCATAAATTTGAGCAATTATGAGAAATCTCCAATGAAAGGTAAAGCAGCATGATCAACCCCAAAGCCTTTGCTGACATCTATGTAATATTTAATAGAAAGACACTCTGAATGGGTCATCTCATGGATATCTGATCATATAGTCACTGCTAGAAAGCTTGGGCATCCACATCTTCAAATCATTCTGCATCAGCAGGATGAATAATCCTAACACAAAGGTGCACTGATTATCATGAACATTCACTTACTTTTCTTTGTTTCTTACTGGTCCCGAGCTTTTACTTTGTGCCATCTTTAAATGTCATTGGAGATTAAGTGAATCAAAGTTAGAAAAAAAATCTTAATACTTATTGACTCATATCCTAGCTTGCTGTGGAATTCTCCCTTTAGATTCCTACCCCATGATTTTCTTAGATTCATGTGAATATTGTAGAAAAAGAATGCTTCACTCCCAAAGTTGGATATATTGTATTCTAATCAACTTTCTTTTTAAATTACTATAATTATGTGGGTTCTGAATTAATTTTCTGGGATCAAAATGAACTATTTGCATAATTTAATGTATCTTGGGGGGTTGCAGTTCCCCAGATCTTTACTACAATGTGATTAATGTATTTGAGTATAGTAGACTAAATTTAAAGTGATAAGGAGGGGTGAGAACTGTGACATATCTAGTTCTACGTGCTAAACAAAATGTAGTGTTATCACATTCCCTTTCTCATCGCTTTAATCACTCTCTCTCTCTAAATGTTTTTACCAAGATATCTTATTTAACCTAACTTTTTTCCCCTTTCTTTTGTTTTGTACTGGGGATTGAACCTGGGAAACTTAACCACTGAGCCTTTTTTATTTTTTATTTTGAGACAGGGTCTTACTAAGTTGCTTAGTGCCTTGCTAAGTTGCTGAGGCTGGCCTTGAACTTGTGACCTTTCTGTCTTAGCCTCTCAAGCTGCTAGGATTACAGATGTGTACCACTGTGCCTGGCCTAACTGTGTTTTAAAGTGACTTGTTGATGGTAGTTCATATAGGACTGCTTTCTTTTCACAGAATAAAGTGATTACAACTTTAGAATTTTCCACATGATGATTTCATATACCTTTTTTTCCTGTTTAGTTGTAACTTAAGGAGGAGACATCACTCTTGAGAAACATCCCTAGATTCCCTCTGGAAAACTTGTGGAGGAATGAGTTTGTTAAAAAAGTTACAAGTTTTCTTTAACAAGCTTGACTTTTTAGACTGTTAGCAGGCACATGGGACCCCTTCCCTGTGTTACCTATTTGTACCTTGATATTAAAAAGAAGTAGGTCAGTCAACTTTTAATGATGTCCTCTGAGACATTCCTGCTTAGGTTCCCTGCTTAGGTATAAATATTAGACTGTGTTTTATATTCCTATGGGAGGAGATTACCAGGCTATTGGATAACAACTAGAAAAGAAATGTCTTTTTATGTTGGTTGGCCTCTTCGGAATTGCCTTGTTTTACATGGTTAAAGGTCATCTACAGCTGGAAATTGTTCTTATATATTTGCTAAAGAGGTGGATAGGGAGTTCTCCACAGGTCTTTTAGCAGTCAAAATACAATGGTGTTCTATGGTGGGGTAATGGCTATATGAATTTTGGAGTCTACTTAGTAGTGCTCCAATCCCAACTGAACTCCTTCCTAGCTGTGGACCTAGAACAACTCATAAGATCGTTTGGGATTCTACTTATAAAAACATGTTTATCTTTGTTTTTTTATGAGGATTAAGGTATCTGTAGCATAGTATGTTTAACAGGTTAAACATTACAAGTTACAGAAAACATTAATCACTGAAAAATGACTGCTTCATTAATCTGCAACAGGGATGTGTTAGCTTTTCATTATTGAAACCAAGATACCTGAGAAGAACAACTTAGAGGAGGAAAAGATTAATTTGGCCCACAGTTTCAAAGCTTTCTCCACTGCCAGAGACTGAGTTGAGGCAGAACATCATGGTGGAAATGTATGGTGGATAAAAGCTGCTCAGCTCATTGCAGTTAGGAAGGACAGAGTGAGGGAGTGACAGAGAGGGAGAAAGGGAGACAGGGGGAGGGAGGAAAGGAAAGAGAGAGGGAGAGAGTAAGAAAGAGAACACAGGAGCAAAGAACCAGGGACCAAATATAATCCCCAAGGGCATGTCTCCACTGCCTGTGGTTACTACCCGGTAGCCCATAGATTAATCATGGGTGAGGTAACAGTTGTCATAATCATTCAGCTCTGAACTTCACTACATTAGATACCACCTTTCCAACACATGAGCTTTCCAGGTGATACTTTGTATCCAAATTATACCAAGGGAAAGTGTCTCTACTTTTCCCAGTTCTCTGAAAATACCTTTTGTCCAGAGATACACAAAAGAATTGGTTTTATCTAGTAAAATTATCACTGTTTTACCTTGGTTTAGAGTCCAACTGATCCTTTTACAACGTTGGATTTCCTACTGATAATTCTCCAATCTGCCTGAAAAGGAACCATCGCTGACTTCATTGGTCAGGGTACCTCTTCTCCTGTATAATATCTCTGACATCTTTGATGCCAGTATCTTCCATTTCCTTTCCTAGATAGGCTAATCCCTTTTTGACTTTTTAAGGCTCTGCATTTTGTGATGTCTGTGATTCTGTATAGCCATGCCTCTCTTTCTGCCTCTTGGACAGCTTACTTCCCTCTCCTTTTAGTGGTTATATTTCATCCCTGAAAAGTGGGATTAGCTTAGTAATAGTTGTTCTGCTTTCATCATATAGCAAGAAGACCTGGCTTATAATTGCACTAAGAATCTTGTTATCTGTAGCATCAAATCAGATGTTCATCATTAGTGTTTAAATTTGCATCTCCATATACTGCAGATGCCATCAACCTGGTGATACATCATCACCCGAAGGAAACCTGTTCGTAACTGAACTCACTTTAGACCTCTGGGTTTTTCGTTTGCTGAACTAAGCACTCTTTGTCTAAAGTGAAAGAAGTGCTATAAAACATGGATGAATGAACTACTATGTTTAATCCTTGCAACAATTGAGAAAACCAAGGTTCTGGAAGTTTAAATCATTTGCCTAGACTATGGATTTGTAAGGTAGATGTGGAGGGGAGATTCCAATCTTAACAGTTTGACTATATATCCATCCTCCTAACCAGGAAGGTTTTCTGTCTCCCTTAATAAACTGAAAATTCTTGAACTCTCTTATCTTCCCTGTGATGTTTCACACTGAAAGCATATGACCTTACATTTATTTAGCAGGTTTATGATTTCTTAAAATCCCTGGTGCTAATACTTACTGTCTATAACCTATGAGTAAAGGGCTGTGTGTGAGATTTTCAGGAGGATGTTGTAGTAAAACCAGGGTTTGAACATTTCCCACAGAAAGCACTTTTATGTTTCCAATAAATTTTAATGTACATTATTCAATTATATTTAATTTTTTGGCAGAATTGATGATGAAAACGTTTTACAAATGTGATAGCATAGTTACCAACCAGTCAGAAGAGACACTAATTATAAACAACAAATATAGTGCTACAATCTCAGACCTGGTTTTATGATTTTTTAAATATTTTGATTGATATTTAATATATATAGGTTGATATTTTAATATATATAATAAAATATATATGTTTAAATATATATTATATATAATTTTAATATATATTTAAATATGTGTGTGTATTACTATTTTTCTCTGACCTATATAAGGGTCAGTATTTAGCTGGGAAAATTACTATGGCCACATTGGCTATTTATGGTAGGCATTCATTCTGATTTATTTGAGCACTTGCCATAGAATTGTTAAATAATCTGAATATCACTACCATTCATTAGTTATTTAGAAATTTGTTTTGATAGTTTCAGATTTTGGAAATTTTGAATTAACTCTTTAATGATATATAAGGAAGAGAACATGGACTAGTTAATGTCATTTCTTGAAATTTGTTGATTCTTGCTTATTGACTAACATATCAGTTTTTGCATATGTTCTACATGTGCCCTAGAAGAATGTATATTCTGTAATAATTGGGTTGTAGATTGTTAAATTTTTTGTTCAAGTATTTTATATCCTTATAAATATTTGTGTGTTTATTTTACTCATTGAAGCTGTATTAGGGAAATAAAGCTAGGACTTATACACCTTCTTGGTTAAATGAAAATTTTATCTTAAATTTTATCTTATCTGTTGTATTTCTAATAATGATTTTTTGGTCTTAAATTCATTTTTTTCATGTTAATATAGAAACATCAACAACTGATTTATTTGCCTAATATATACCTTTTCCATCTTTTTATTTCAACTTATGTTTTCTTTCATGGTAGCTATGTCTCTCAAAAACATACAGATTAAAATAAAATAATCTATCCTTTTAAAGTAAAAGTTATATATCTAGTACAATCATATTTCTTTTAAATACCTTCCCTCCCCACTCCCAAATGAACTGATGAGTACCTTCAGGATTTACAAGAAAATTTTAGACCATCAACCAAATAAACTGATATAGCATTTTAATTTTTTTGTTTTAAACTATATTTTAAAAATTATTTTCTCTGGTGTATATTTGAACTACTATTTAATATTATTTCTTTTTAACCTGAAGAAATTACTTTAGTGTTTTGGAAGATGGGTTTGTTTATGAAGAATTATGTCAGTTGGGTTATTAGGCAATGTCTTTATTTTTCCTTTATTTTTTGAAATGCAGTTTTGCTCAATGGGAATGATTAATAGTGTGTTTTGTTTCATTTTTGTTTTTCTCCGAGATCTTTGAATATGTTACTCTAATGCCTTCTGGCCTCAATTTTTTGATGAGAAGTCAGCAGTTAATCTGCTAGTGATTTCCTGGTATATGATGAGCCAGTTTTCTCTTAATGCTTATGAGATATTTTCTTTGCTTCTTATCTTTCACTATTTTAATTATGATGTTCCTGAGTGTGGATTTCTTTGAATTTATCTTGAAGTTTGCTGAGCCTCTTGGATGTGAAGGCTTATGTTTCATCAAATACTGCATTTATCTGCCCCTCTCCTTATGCTCCTCCCATTATATATTTGTTAGTACACTGAACAGTGTCTGGCTATTCTCCGAAGTTCTGATTATCATATAATTATAAGGTTATTATGATTACACCTTTTTAAAATGACTTTCAAAAGTTCTATTTTAGAAACAAGAAAGCAATGAGAAGAAATGCAAATGTCTTTCCCAGGAACTTCTGTTATTTAGTTGTGTATGGAAATGATACTTTGACCCAGTCTACTTTATTTTTATTTTGGGGGTGGGGTGCTGGGGATTGAACTCAGGGGCATTCGACCACTAAGCCACATGCCCAGCCCTATTTTTTATTTTATTTAGAGACAGGGCCTCACTGAGTTGCTTAGTGCTTCGCTTTTGCTGAGGCTAGCTTTGAACTTGCGATCCTCCTACCTCAGCCTCCTGAGCCAAACGACTTTATATGCTCTGATTTTCTACATCTCTCAAGTAGATCATTTTATATCTTATTGCTTTTAAAGATACCTTAAGAGAACATAAAACTCTGGCAGGACTCTAACTGTACTACATGTAAAAGCAAGTGATAGTAGGCTCTGAGGAGATGGCACTGGTAGCCTGCTGGGTTTGGGATATGAAGAAAAAGAAATAGAACAAAAAGTAATATCGGAGGCACCTCATTGTCATGGTGAAGAACTAAATCTGGGGTGATGCTGACAGGAACAGGAAGCAAGTGACTGAAGGGTGCAACTCCTTTGTCTTCATTTAACATTCAGTTCTCCTTCTAGTGTTCTGGTGAAGTCTAATGGAAGCTGGCCATGAAAGGAGAAATGTGGTTTTTGGTGTTCTAATCCTAATTTACAAAGCATAATATAGAAAAGTCTTAGAAACTCAGAGACAATAGTTTAATGGCATTACAATTGTTCCCTAAAAAGTGAGGATGAAAATCTTGTGCTAGTTCAAAGACCTAGGACCTATTAAAGTAGACCTAGCACTCAAAGCAATAAAATGATGAATTGTGTGTGTGTGTGTGTGGGGGGGCATTTAAGTTTTTCCAGGCACTATTAAGCGCTTTGCATAAGTTAACTTATTTAATATTATGATATAACAATAATTACCTGTTGCACACAAGAGAAGAGGATGTTATGGGCTTACGGTTACAACTTAGAAGTATTTATTGTCTTTCAATTTATATTAATGTCCTATGTTCCATGACCTCAGACTCTTAAAAGAGCTGGATACAGGGAGTGTTTTCCTCTATTGACCACATCAGACTCAATTTTATGAGTGTAAGTGGGGCTTCCTTTGCAAACATAAAGGCTGCCCTACCTGGCTGCACTCTTCAGTAAATAACCTCAATTTTGGGCCATCTTTGTCTATCCCTCAATGCTCAAAACCCTTTAGCTCCTCAGACCTTTGAACAATTTGACCTAATCATTCCTGTCACTTATTTTTGTATTGCAATATTTGTCAGTAGGGCTCTGTGTAGTTCTGCTGCTTAGAAGCTGTGTGATCCAATGGAGAGTAGGAAAAAAGTCCTTTATCCAACCTGAACCCTTTTTAAAAATCTAACAGGAAAACTTTACCACTATATCATTTATATTTTATTAGGTTAAGTCTTAGGATTCATTATTAGGGAACTTTTTCATCTATTGTGGTCTCATTATTTACCAAATCTCAGAAAAGTTATGGTAGGTGGTAAGCATATAATGTATAATTCCTGTACATTATAACTCATATCATAAAGAAAATAGAAAGGTAATATGTTAGATATTAAGGAATATTTATGTGACAAAATGCCAAAATAATTTATTTAGAATATTTCACATTTTCTTTTTGAATAAATTTGCAACCTCCGCTGTGACAGACATACATTTCTGGTTTTATACATCAGGTAGTTCACTTTTTATTCAAAAATATTTATTGAGCATTTACTATGTTCCAGCCTCTTTATAGGTCCTTGGGATGCTGGAGGGTAATAAATACTAACCTCAAGGAACTTATATTTATGTTAACAAACAACAATAAGTGAACAAATTAAAAATAAATGCATAATATATCATGTGCCATTTAATATTCACTTTGTATATGAATAATGTGCCTCTTATAGGTTACAAAGTGCTTTTTAAGATATTTTTGGCTTTTATTATTTTCTAAATATTGAAGAGTGATTTCTTTTTGCTACATCTTCCTAAGAGATTTTCAATAATTTGCATTTCTGTAGTAATTATATTTTAAAACAAAGAGAGTGTCTCATTTCTATAGTTAGTACAAAAAATTGCACAACTATCAAAATATTGCTATCACTTGTTTTGAATGATACATGGTGACTTTGTTTTCACATGGTAATTTTCTGTTTCTGAATTTTGAGTCTGTAACCACTTTGAATACTAAGTCATATAGTAAAAATTAGTATTAATATTTCATCAGAATTTTTTTCTACTTAGCATATTCTTAACAGCAGCCTTTACATCCTTGTTCCTCAGACTATAGATGAGAGGATTGAGCATGGGGGTCATTACTCCATAGAAGAGGGAGATTAGCGCCTCAATGATGTCTTGATTATCTGCACCAGTGGAAGTTTTAGCCTTGGGCTTTGCATACATGAAGAAGATGGTTCCATAGAATATAACCACCACTGTCAGGTGGGCTGAGCAGGTAGAGAAGGCCTTACGTTTTCCTTCAGTGGAAGGGATCCTCAGAATGGTAGTGACAATAAAAATGTAGGAGATTGAAGTAACTAGCAGTGGAATAACCAGGACAATCATATTTGACCCTGCCATGCTGATCACATTGATTGAAATATCAGCACAGGCCAGTTTCAATACAGCCAGAATTTCACAGACAAAATGGTGAATGACATTATTAGTACAGAATGGTAATTGTATTGCTAGAGATGTCTGTATCATGGAGTCAACAAGACCAGTGACCCATGATCCAGTTGCCATGGGCACATAGACACCTTTGGTCATGATGGCAGAGTACCTCAGTGGATAGCAGATGGCCACATAGCGGTCAAGTGCCATCATGCCTAGAAGCACACATTCTGTGGCTCCCATGGCAAAGGAGAGGGACATTTGCACCATACATCCGGGGAAGGAAACTTTTTTCCTCAATGTCAGAAAGCTGTCAAGAATTAGTGGGACAGAGGAACTTGTGTAGCAAATGTCCAGGAAGGAAAGATTACAGAGGAAGAAATACATGGGGGTGTGTAGGTGAAAATCATAGATGATCACTGAGATGAGGACTCCATTTCCAAGCAGGATTATCAGGTACATCCACAAAACTAGCACAAAGAAAACTGTCTGGAGCTTTGGGTGGCCAGAAAGCCCCACCAGGACAAATTCTGTCAACATAGAATCATTGGTTCTTTCCATGTTACACACTTTCTCCAACAGAACTCTGTGGATGATACAACAGAAATCTGTTACTACAGTATCTGCAAGAACCGCTTTTTTAAAGAATTATAGTCTGTGTTACTACAATTCTGTATTTGGATGCAATAGTGTAACTCTGGGAAAAAATTCTCACTATAAACCTGGCTCACTACAGCAGGGATCCCAACCTGACTTTCTCAGAGTTAAGAGACTCGATCTTTGGATCCCAAACTGTTTTCTTGTGATTTTTATAAGTTCTACCTCTTGACTCCTTGGCTGCAAAGGAGTGGTTTACAGCCTGGATTCAGTAGACAGCTATGCTTTGTTTGGCACTGGGTGTCTGCATTGTGCTTAAATGTGAATGAAAGGTCAACATTTTAAAATCATTGGTTATGGAATAAACATCTGTACTTCCAGCTTGGCCTCAAATAAATGCGAATACTTGAAAACATTGAAGTTGTTTCTGTCATGAAGCTGTTACAGCTGACCCATAGGCTCTGGAGTGTGTCTCTCCATTCTGCTAGAGTACTCTCCTCACTCTCTCGTCACTTGTCATTGGAGGTGAACATAGGTTGCTAATGAACATGTTGTACTTAGTTGATCTCAATCATTTATATTCCCCAACAGAATCTTACATGTATTTGAAATATTGACACAGGCTGTCAAGGCTGCAAACCTGTCATATGGTGAGGAGCCTAGGAAAATGTTTGCTCTCTTTTAAAATCTGAAGAAAAAATGAACTTTTAAGTTTTAGCACATAATATTAATATATATCTTTATACTAATACAGAAATAAAATATAACTTTTAAATTTTTAATGGAAAAAAAAGTGCCCACAAAGACAAAAAATGCTTAAGTTCAATCAATATCATAGTATGGCCTGTGTGACTCTCAGGGTACCTTTCTAGTCTTGGTCTGCTGGTGGTAGAGTAGTGGTTACATTTCTACATATAACCTCTTTGAGTGTTTACGAGAAATCTCATTGAGTAAAGTAACTTCCTTGAGAAAAAGAACAAATATCTGCATTTGTCTACTCTCCTCCTCGATGTAACAAGGGCTTTTATGTTTAAATAAGTATTATTAAAAATTGGAATAAATTGAAAAATTTTAAAAAGACAATTTTATTATGGGTAGAGAGAGGTAATGTTGTATATTGTAGGCTTCACCTAATTTGTTTATTTACACCACCCACATGCAAGAACTATCACGTAAGAATCATCTATAATAATAGTGTTTTTATTAAAAATATGTACATTTAATAATATCACTGACATCCAGTCCTTATTTTGGCAAAGAAAATACATAGAGGAATATAACCTATAAAAAACCAAAAAGGACAGTTTAGAAAACCAGTATTGGCAGTTATACTGGTTTTCAGGTGAGGAAAGCACTATTCTTTCAGATTCTTATTCGCTCTTCTCTCAATTTTTTAAAAAGAGGATTCCAAGGGCATAGTTGAAAAACTACCAGTGAAATAAGTAAAATTAATATTAAAATCTATATTTAAACAATTTCAATGATAATAAAATAGTATTTATGTATTGGTAACCCTTTGCCAGATACATTTTTAAAGAGATAAGGATTCCTATTGTGTGGGATATAGAGTATCCATCCTTAAACATTTGGTAACTGTCACTGCAAATCATAGTATGAACAGCCTTCAGAAAAAAAGTGATTATTTTAAGAGATGTGAAAACACGTTTAGTGAAGTTCAATTCATAATTTTTACATAATTTATCTGAAGTTCACAAAGCAGAAGGTAACTTTCTAAATTTGAAAGAAAACTATATAACAAAAGCCCATATCAAATTACTATTTGCTAATAATGGAGAGAGCTAATTCATTCTTATTAAGATATGTTATAAGGTTAGAATGTCCATTCTTACAGCTTCCATTTAACATAGACTTAACAGTTTCTGGTCAAAATCGTTACAAAAGAAAATGACAGAAGTAATCTTAAATAAAGGCTAAAAATTTATATGATCTAGTGGGAAAAATTAGTAAAAGTTATGGCTATAAGATCAATGGAAAAATTAATAGTTCTCTTTATATTATCAATAAATGACTAGGAAACATTAGAAATGTAATAAAAATAACAAAAGGATAAAGCACCTGGGCTTTTCAAAGTATGAATGAGATCTTTCAATAAATCCTTTAAAATTATAATATAGAGAATAACAAAATATAAATAATTGAAAAGGTATAACTTTTCAATTCAAAAGGTATATCTTTGTGAACTAAACTGGAGGAAAAACCTTTCAAAATCTCAAATGGCATAAACTAAGCAAAAGTTTTTTTTTTTTAGTACTAGGGATTGAACTCAGGGGCACTCGACCACTGAGCCACATCCCCAGCCCTATTTTGTGTTTTTTTTTTTTTAATGTAGAGACAGGGTCACACTGAGTTGCTTAGCGCCTCGCCGTTGCTGAGGCTGGCTTTGAACTCGCGATTCTCCTGTCTCAGCCTCCCTAAGTGCTGGGATTACAGGCTTCTGCCACTGCACCTGGCTAAAAGTTGTTGTTTTTAATTAGATCAAAATAAAGAATTTATTTTCAATGAAGTATATTAGATATAAAGTTAATAGAATGTAGAAGCTGATTATAAGGGGTGATCATACAGGGGTAACTGGCAAATAGTCAATATCTATAACACATAAAAAATTTTACTAATTGAAAAGATAAAGATTTAAACCAACAGAAAATTGGTCAAAGAGTATACATCAGCAGTTTATAGAAGTGGCTACCTAAATGGCTGACAAGTGTATGGAGAAATGCTCAAACTTAGAAAATCTGAGAAATGAGTACTGAATTTGCAGAATAAACATTTTATAGTAATGTTACATTAGAAAATCTGAAAATGTTCATTAAATGTTCAAAAGTGATCATTTAAACAAGCATGAAAATTACTTATTTTCATTGGAAAAGCAGATGTCACCCAAAAATGGCAAACATGGGGGCAGGTAGAATTCTGGTGGGAGTATTTACTGATATACTGGAAAGCTCTCTGGCTGTATTAAACTTGGGTAGAACCTAGAGATTCCAGTCGTGGAAATGTTCTCTAGTTTAGTTTCTCCCTGGACTAAAGAAGACAAGCATGGGGATGCTAATCATTGCACTTTTTGTGGCAAAAGGATGTTAGCGGCAAATTGTATTTTCATTTTCAGAGTAATGATTCAGAGTAATGTGAATATACACAATGGAACACTCTGCAGAAATTGGAAGCAAATGGACTATTAATATAGCAACATAAATAAATTCCTGAAAAAAAGTTGAAAAAATAAGCAGCAGTATTATCTGTGGCATTGTAAAATTATTTAAATTAAAAATACATATCTTACCAGGATGCATGCATGTTTAGAGACAAATCAAACATATCACTTTGAGTTGGGAGAGAGAATGTAAGCAGAATCAGTGATTATGGACAAATATAGGAGGCCTTGTAAAGACTGAGGAAAATAACAGAGAATTAGGAAATAAAATACAGAGGTGAATGATTAATTAAAGCCTAAATATAAAAAGAAAAAGACAAAAGCACATGCAAAAATCAGAGCGTGTATAGGGCATATGTCAACAAAGGAATTCTGATTAAAAATTGTAGTTTAAATGGAAGGAGCTATCATAAAAATAAAGATAAAGAAGATTTGACTTATGCCATTCAAATAATATATAATGGATTAAAAGGGAAAATGAGTCATTAAAAAAAGTAAATCAAAGCTGTTTGACCAAACCTTTGAAAATTCAAGCTTTTAATCTAGCTAAATTAAAGAGATTTAGTGGGGGGGGGGATTAGGCAGCAATGAAGGAGAATTAAAAGAAAATTGGGTCTTGTGGTCCTATTGAGAAGGTTTTCCTTAATGTGGCTCAGATGAATCTGGCATTGGTATTAGCCCTGATTAATGGATTAAGTTATTAATTTAATTGCCTCTTCCTGGTTTTCAGTATCTTTCATTTCTGAATGTGAAAGTCATTTCACTAGAAACTCGAAATTAAAGAAGAACATGCTGTGCGCGGTGGTGCACACCTATAATCCCAGTGGCTCAGGAGGCTGAGGCAGGAGGATTGCAAGTTCAAAGCCAGCCTCAGCAATGGTGAGGTGCTATGCAAGTCAGTGAGACCCTGTCTCTAAATAAAATACAAAATAGGGCTGGGGATGTGGCTCAGTGGTTGAGTGGTCCTGAGTTCAATCCCCAGTACCCCCAAAAAAGAAAAAAGAAAAGACATAACAGTTAATAAATTACAGGATTGGTGCTGGGGTTGGCGGGTTGTTAGGGACCTGGCCTTTTGCTGTTCACACTTTTCACATACATCCTGAGTTGTTGTTGTTGTTGATGATGATGGTGATGATGATGATGATTTTTGGTAAAGATAGCCTTCCTCCCTCCTTTTCCTCTGAAAATGTCTCCTCTAGAAGTAGTAAATTAATTGAGACTTTGTCCACTGTGTAAAATTGTGCACATTCATTTTGTCTATGGTTTTTCTACATGGGCCTCAGGGTGTATTGAACATTGTAAGAAATCATCATCAAACATATGAGCTCAGAAGAATCTTTGCTGCCACCTCTTGGGAGCTTTGTGGCATTGTGTTAATTTTCTAGCTTCTGGCTTTCTGTGCTCACTTATGTATTGTAACTAAGAGACCTGACTAATGAGCCGGTTTTATTGTTATTACATATGCTAAGATCGTGGTAGTGAGTAGGAACTTAAAACTCATTTTATTCTTCCTTGGGTCATAATAATTTACAATTAAAAGGGCATGAGACTCAAAGTTACTTTCTTAGTCAAAGAATAAATAAAAGATAAAGAGGCTCTGATTACAGAAACTTCGTTCAAGAAACTTCCAGAAAGGATAATAGAAGAGGAAGTTTACATTCATTAGTATTTAGAGAATAATATCTAATAATAATTGCATTTATATTAGATATAGGAATCATCATGATTTTCTCTTACATAATTTGAATCCCACGATTTTTATATAACAATATAGCCATGCAGGTGATATGGTATCTCAGCTAAGATACGTTATCTCTGAAAACATTTTTAAAATCTTTTCAAGCATAGTTGCCATAGTTATGGCCAAATTACTTGAATGCAAGATGGTCAGATTATAATATTGCATTTCTACACATTTAGGACAGAGAATTATCTTGAAAACAGATTATAGTTCCAGTAAGAGTGTTCATATTGCTTGTCCAATGAAGATGATAAGGGATAACACACCCATTTGCAATGATGTTTCTAGGTTAGAGCACCACAGAGGGGAATCCAAGGTATCTTCTATCTTAAGGATTGGTGTAGAGTAGAAGAGATAAGGGAATATATGCTTTTAAAGGAACAGATACGATGTTAGAAAAGAACATTAAATTTAGAGTACCTAGATTTGAAATTCAAAGTCTGGGAACTTTCTCTTTTTTCTCTGCTTTAAGTAAGGGCAATTTGTTGTGAATGGTACTTGGAGGATTGTCTAAAATACTACGTGAATTTCTACAACACTAATGAAAACTCAATAGATGAAAGATTTAAACCACATGCAATTGATATCCATAACTTGAGGAAGAGTAGGTACAAAACAAGAAGATGACTATGATGTCACTTCTGTACCTTTGAGCCTGAGGAATGGTTTCTTTTCTTTGGTTTGAGACTGGTCGTCTTCCTTAACAGCTTTTGCTTTGCAGCCTTAACAAATGCTCTCCATTTTGTGATAATTGGCAGGATAAAGTGAAGGGGTTCAAATGAGAATTAGCAAACAGTGTGCTCCTATTATTTTCTTTAAGTTTCCACTTACCTGTAGTTTATCCTTCAGGTAATACCAATAGATGAGGCTGTCTAAAATATTCTAACTCACAGGTCCAGTGTTCTAGTTTAATCGCAGAAAAAAAGAAAATGGTGTAAGATAGTTCATAGTTTCTTGAGGCCTTTGTGGTGACATATATGTTTCTCTACATTCTGAGCTCCAGAAATATCCTCCAAAGGACTAGCTATTAGCACAGGAAGGCAATTTAAATTCTTTCTGGGAAAAAATAGGAGGGATCTAGTGTATTTGCAACAAATTAAAGTTAGGAACATAAGCATGGAAAATTAAAAACTTTTCAAAACTCTAGGGGAATGTTGTCAGACCTCATTATATCCTATAATTGGTACATTTTTGTGCTGATACAATTCAAATAAGGAATATATTGACATACACATTACCATAACATTTTAAGACTTTAAGGCTGATCTGTAGTAAGCATGCCATTCTTTATGAGTTAAGACCTCTTCTACCTGGAGGAGCAGAGGTAATAAATACTATTAGTGGGGCCTGGGGTTATGGCTCAGTGGTAGAATGCTTGCCTATTATGCATGAGGCACTGGGTTCAATCCTCAGCACCACATAAAAATTAAAAAAAGATATTCTGTCCACCTACAACTAAGAAATAAATATTTAAAAAAATACTATCAGTGTGCATATTTCCCATCCTTCTGCCCCATCATGTTGTATTCCCCATTTTTCTAAACCTCTGTTAATTCTTTTCCCCATTTTTCTAAACCTCTGTTAATTGTCATTATTTCCCATCCCAAGGAACCAACATCCATCTATTTAATTATTTATTTATGGAACTGAGGATTGAAATCAGGGCACTCAACCACTAAGCCACATCCCCAGCCCTATTTTCTATTTTATTTAGAGACAAAGTCTCACTGAATTGCTTAGCACCTTGTAGTTGCTGAAACTGGCTTTGAACTTGCGATCCTCCTTTCTCAGCCTCCCGAGCCATTGAGATTACAGGTGTGCGCCATTGAACCCAGCTATCATTTATTTTTTATTGGTTCATAATAGTTATACATAACATTAGGGTTTATTTTGACGTAATTATAAATACTTAAGAGTTTGCTCCAATTAAGTCCCTAGTACTTATCCTTGGCCTCCCCCTCCTCCATCTGCCTGTTTCCTTTTCTTTATTCTACCCATCTTTCTATTTATTTATATTTTCTTAAAAAATTAGTGTCTTGTGGATTGACATAATGATGATATTCACTGTAGTATATTCACATGGTATGCTGGAAAGTTAGGTAAGATTCAGTTCGTTGTTTTCCCTTTATCTTGTCTATCCTTCCTCTACTCCCCTCAATCCCCTTCTTTTACTCCCCTGCTCTTTCTTTTATTGCGCCAACATCTGTTTTAAGCAGCTAATGTGGGCCAACAAGCCAATAAACTGACTCATTCTAAAGCTCATAGATGTATGTTAAAGGCCCTTTTAGACTGTTTTGGTCAAAGTTGTCTTATACACAAACTTGTTGCTATTAATGACATATTGCTTAAGTAGAATTTGAGTACACATTTTGGACCTCAACATTGATTTCTCCAGGATCCTATCATCCCTAAAAAGACACTTTAGTTTGACATGCCAAAGAGCTTCCCATAGAATCCCTCAGCAAACAAGGGTCCTATCAGTTGTAGGTATGTAAGCCCAATAAGTTACCCTAACCTGACCATGGTTTTAGTTTGCTAAATATGGATTACCTTCATTATTGCCCTCCTTGTTAGTGTAGAAACAAGGTTTTAGGCATTATATGTTACATGATATTTTGAACTTCAGTTTTAAACAAAAAATAAGCTTTCTGCAGGAAAACAACCACACCCTTGTGGCTGGCATCTTTAAATGCATCTAAGAAGAACATGTTCTTGTTATCAACTTCTCCTGAGTACCAAGTTAATATAAGCTTCACTTGGTATGATTTTCCCCCTTTCTTTATCACCAAATATTTACTCTTCATTTCCTTCCCTTTCCTTCCTTCCTTCCTTCCTTCCTTCCTTCCTTCCTTCCTTCCTTCCTTCCTTCCTTCCTTCCTTCCTTCCTTCATTTTTCTTCTCCTTCCCCTTCTCCTCCTTCTCTTTGCTTGCCTGCCTGCCTTCCTTCTTCTCTCCTCCCCTTTTGTGATAGGGTCTTGCTATGTTTCCCACGCTTGTCTCATCAAAACTCCTGGGCTGAGGACATCCTCCCACTTCAGTCTTCCGAGTGTTTGAGTGTTTGGACTCTAGACACATACTACCATGCCTGGCAAGTTTTCATTTTTTAAAAATTTAATTAATTAATTAATTAATTTGGTAGTACTAGGATCAAATCTAGGACCTTGCAAATGCTAGGCAAGTGCTCTACCACTGAGCTACTTCTTCACTCTCCCTTTTCATTTTTCATTAATTTTTACCCAGATCATCTTCCTTGAGGTTGAACTGTTACGCTTAGCAAGGGGAATGACCCATGAAACTGGCAGCAACATACACCAATGCAGTAATTTCCCCCTTCATCTGTTCCTAGTCATATGGAAAATGGAGGCAGAAGAGCAAACATATAAGCCTGCCTCGTCCACTGCATAGGAAAGAAAGAAAGCCCGCTAATCCTGCTTCTAAAAGATGGAAAGAAGGAATGGCCCCTTCTGAAGGAATGATGGGCACTTGTAGTCATAGATATTGTCACAGTGTCATGTTCCACCACTTCTCCTGGAACTCATATATGTAATCCACATGCCACCAACATAGGATCAAACAAAGAAAAAATAGAAACTGAGAAGTTTCTATAAGTGCTGTTATACTTACCACCTCTCCATATCTTTGTAAAAATATCTCCATAATCTATTCAATGACAATCCCTTTTACCTTCACATATATGAAATTTTAACACATATTTACTCTGTTGTAAAACCCATCAGTCTTTTATTAGGAGATTCCAACATTCAGTCAGTCCACTTCTTTATGTATCACGCATATGATAAGCCCATTGTGTATGATGATTTGTAACACATATTTCACTTGGAATAAAATGGGTTCTTTAAATAGATAATCAACATTAACAATAACACAATGTTCTTGCTATAGGACTTTAATAGTGGTAGCAGTATTTGTTTCATTTTTTAGGTATGCAAATCTAAAGCCAGTGGAAGGGTTTCTCTTTTATCTACTTGGAACCAAGAATAATGAGCCAATGTAATCTACTTGCCAGCTGCAATTATTCCTGGATCCCTTCAAAAATCAGTTGGTTATCAGTTGAATTACGTCCCTCCAAAAGATATGTTAAAGGTCTATCCTTCAGTGCCTCAGAATGTGACCTTATTTGGAAATAGTATTTTATAGTTTTAAGCAGATAAGATCACACCGCAGCATGAGCGATGTTTAAGCAATGTGACTGGTGTCCTTACAAGAGCAGCAGAGACAAAGACACCCTGGGGCGGGGGTCAGGTGGATCCATGTGACATTAGAGGCAAAAACTTAAGTATTGTGGCTGCAAACCAAGGAAAGTCAAAGATTGCTGACCAATCACTCAAAGCTAAGAAGAGGTGAGGAAGGATTCTGTGCTACCGACTTGGTGCATTGGCACTGCTGAAAACTTAATTTTAGATTTCTACCCTCTAGAACCCTAGACAATATATTTCTATGTTTTAAGCCATCCATTTTGTGACAATTTGTTATGGCAGCCATAGAAAACTAACACATAGTCCATAACTGCTTTTAGTCTGCAGCTTTTTCTGCTGACAAGCGTAATTTCAGGTATTATGATTTTAGGTTTTCAGTTTCTAAAGGACACAGTGGCATGCATATTTTTGTACCCATTGTTGCATTGCTTGAATGCCTCCATGTCTTCTCATGTCTGGAAGAGGCTACTTTCAAAGAGCTAATCAAAGTTCCCACTTGTTAATTATTGTCCTTTTCTAAATTCAGAATGAGATTTTATCATAGGCATAGACTTACTCCACTTGGATTGCCCCTCTTCAGGTCCCTAACGTGTGTCTAACTTCCTATCTCATACATGTGTATTTTTTCATCTTCCAGTCTTGTAAGGCCCATTTTCCAGACTATATTGTCAGTCTCTACATTGTCAATCCCTAGACTTGATAAAAATGTATACCCTGTCATTATAAAGTTTCTCTGATGTTAAGAAGCACTGTTAATACTTCTCATTGAGCAGATTTATCTTTTCCATTTTCAAGGTGCAATTGTAAACAAGTCACAGGGTTGTTTCCTTTGAGGTTGAGTGTCAGCTTTCTCTACTTGAGTGCACATGATGCTGCATATTGAGCATCCTCTTATAACTGATCATGGGGAGAGGCCTATTTTTCTATGCGGTAGGTAGCTCCTCAGGTATATTAACGTATGGACCGAATATCTGGCAGGCTTTTTCATGTATGCTATGGATACTTCCAATTATCCCTTATTTCATATTCTTGAATATGCAATTTCCATTTAATAGTGAACCCTTGTGTGCATTTCTGTATTAGAATGTTCTTTACATATAATCCATAACATGTATTTCAGTTTCAAAATAATTTTCCATATTTCCATAATAGAGTAAACCTAAATTAATGCTCAGTTGGCCAACTGTTGTCTTCCAAAAGGCATAAAACTGGAGGCTTCCTCCAATAATTGTCTATGAAAAATCTCAGTGGTATTCCTAGGATAAAAGTAATGAAATTTGGTCAAAAAGTCTCATCAGTGGACAGTATATGTTGTGGACACTTCTAATTATATTTGAGAATTGGGATTTCTTCTCCTGGGCAGTGCATTTGAATATTCTTTGGAGCTCCAAGAGTGCCTGCTGCTATTCAGAGCGCCATTCAGATTCAGCTTTTCCCCATCTCCTGGCAGCTTCATAAATAGAGAATAGTAACATTTTTGATATGACATATGATTTCTCTACAAATCAATCAACCTGATCAATTAAACATCCTCTTGTTTTGATTTGGAAGTCATAGAATAATACTTTACTTTTGGTTGATCAAGGAAAAAATAATAATAGACCAAATAATTCCTAAAAAAGTATTGCTGTTTGCTTGGCCCTGTATTTTAGCAAGTTTAATCAGCCATTCCCTTGGTGATTATATTATTTATCATCACTTGTAATTCAGTCTTAAATATTCAGATTAAGATATCAGCATTATATCATCAGGATAATGAACAGTAATTTACAATTGCATGAATGTGCCACCTCAAGAGAATGTGGCAATAATTTAAATGTCTTCTGGGAGCATAGTAATTATGCATTGGAATCCACTTACACTGGATTTTATTTTCTTCTGAAATAGAAATAAAGAATATACTATTAAAATAGATATAAAATAATAGTATCCCTAGATCCTTACACATCTTGACTTGTTAATGCCACGTCAGTTATGGCTAAGCGATCACATTATTTAGTCCTCAGTAGTGAATGATGAACCTCCAAAATTCATTGGCTACAGGTCGTACTGGATGATTACACAAGAAAATTGTCAGTACTAATACACACATCTTAATTGCAGTTAGAGTTCTTTAAGGTACTCCAGGTATTGTACATTCTGAACTCGAGTGTGTTCAGATAGTCCTTAAGGCTCCCATGTAGCCTATCCTATTAGAAAGAATAAACAGAAGATTGTTTGACCCAGTGATTTGGCTAAGTGAAGTGTCCTCCATTAAGACATATGGTACATATCCAGAAATAATTTCTGATAGAGGTAATCAACATGCATACATAGCTTTCATTTTTAAATTCCTAATTTGAGACTTATTTTTACATCCCTCAACAGAAAAGCCTAGGTCCTGATGGCTTCAGTGGTGAATTCTACCAAACATTTAAGAAGGAACCAATGCCAATCCTTTATGAATGTTTCCAAAAAGTCGAAGAGGAGGGTTCCCTTTCAAAATCATTTTAGGAAGCCAGCATTGTGCTTTAAATTAAATCACTTTCAATTAATAATTCTAATAGACTAAATAATCCAAATAGACTCCCCTCCTCATCATTAAATCACAGTTTGGAAAGTTAAGCTAGTAAGTCTATGCATTCTTGTTCTTGTACTCCACCTTCCTCTCAAATGAGTTCATGAAATGACCTGAGCTGTTGAAGCCCTTTTATTACCTGTGTCAGAAGCATAATATGTGTAATTATATAATCAATCCAAATTTGCTTGCATTCTCAATATCTTTGGAGCTTCCAACAGACAATTATATTTAGTCTCTAAAGGTGGAATCTGACTGTTCATCTTTGACGTATACTTTGTGTAGCTCCACCTTTATCTATTTCATCAAGATTGGAAATTTTTCCATCTACCTAGATCTGTTAAGGTTATAGTTAATTGAGGATCCTAAGTCTGTAACAAATCTTTCCATTCAACTATTTTGAATGTAATGGAAATAGCCCACTGTATGCTAGTGCATAAACCCAAGTTAATATTGGATTATCTGGAAATTGATGACAGTCATCTATAATATGACCTAGCTCTTTGAATAATATCCCTGCATCTCTGATGTCTCTCAATTTTCAGCTCTTAACGACTTATTTGATCTTTGTAATGACTGTGGGAAAAATGGAGGTCACATTCCAATCAAAGAAATATCTTCCTAACTCCCCTTTAGTGACTTGTCCTTCCTCATTACAGATAGGCTGTTTGGTCATGACATTGTGGATCTGGAAATCTTGGGGTTATTCTGTTGCTTTCATTTTTGGTAAAGCAGCCCAAAGCAGCCAAGGTAACAAACTGGCTTACCTTTTTCCTGTTAATCCAGTTAGTTCTTTTCTGTGGTTTTAGATCTATCAACTACAAGTTCCACTGATATGTTTTTCTTCTTCTCAATGGTGACAGAGCTACATGATATTAAATAACTGGTGGCCTGGAAGCTATATGTTATTAATAATTTTAATATATTAATAAAACCATGTTACTAATGGTTTCTCCCCCCACCCCACCATAATTTACTTTTCTTTCTTCTGAATAAAGCCTCAGCCCTCATTTAAATTATGGAGATGAGGATTGTTTTGGTTATCCTCACATCACCAAATGCAACAGTTAACAGATTTTTATACAGGTTTAAGAAACTGAGACTCCACAGGGTTGAGTCACATAGATTTTAATAAAGGTAAAAGATATGACATCTCAGCAAATGAAATAGAGAGGTCTAAAAACTTCTAGTAGCAGTTCCCAGGGCTCTTTCTCATTCTCACAGGATACACTTCATCTTTGAATTGTGAGATGACAAGGTATGTATCAAAACAGTTTGGTCCATGGAGAGAGAAGGCTCAAGTTTGATAAGAGGTCTTTTATTCTGCACTGTCCCTTTATTTAAAATGTGGAATGTAAAAAAGCTATCTGAAAATCATTATCTTAAACAAGCTAGTATAGTGTAACTCCAGCAGAGTTTCAAAGTTTAATAGCACATTATTATTTACAAACTACAATATTTCATTCTTTTCTTGACCAGGCATCAGTCCTCAATTTCCCAGTGTTCATGGAGGTAAACATACAACTTACACACTCATGTAGCTCTTCATTTCAGAGCAAAGTTGAGTTTCTTTACCAGTCTCCTGTATTCTATAGTTAATGTAACTTGTGGTGTGTGTGTGTGTGTGTGTGTGTGTGTGTGTGTGTGTGTATGTATATACACACTGAATATTTCCATTAGATTTTTTTTTTTTGGTATCAAGGATTGAACTCAGGGGCACTCGACCACTGAGCCACATCCCCAGTCCTATTTTGTGCTTTATTTAGAGACAGGCTTTCACTGAGTTGCTTAGTGCCTTGTGGTTGCTGAGACTGACTTTGATCTCACAATTCTCCTGTCTTAGCCTCCCAAAGTGCTGGGATTACAGGTGTGTGCCACCGCGCCCAGCTCTATTAATTTTATACAATGAGTTGGATTGGGATAGAGTTTCAAATTTCTTTTCTTGCTTGATTAATTATAATGCCAATAAGATCAGTGAACTCCCAGCTTCTTGGTCTTTTATACTGCTTAAATTACTTTTAAGTATTACTTATGCTCTCTCTCTTTATATTCTTCCCTCCTCAGCCAAGTTTTGTTCTATATCTTTCTTCTTTATAACTTACCACTACAGCAGATGTTTGAGTTGATGATCCAGTTACAAAAATGATAATCTAGCTTTTTATGAATATTCCAATTTAAAATACACTATTGGAAAAACATTGCTTAGATGAATTACTTCAAAATAAAGCAATGGCGGGATGGCTTTTAAAACTCCACTCTAGTTAATCTTTGTCTAAGAAAGAAAAATAAGACTTAAATTAAAATGAAGACAGAAAATTATTTCAATGTCTGAATTGAGATAGTGTTGCATTCTGGAGAAAATTGAGCTAGTAGTGTTTTAGGGAATTAAGCAATAGCTTGGAAAGATGACAATAGCAATATTGTGAGTCTTATCTATCAGACTCTGGTATGAGAATATGCAGTTTTGCTAAGAAGTTGTATGTTGAAGTACCTTATAAAGCATTACACTCTAATGAACTGTATTGTAACCTTTTAGAATTACTAGGCACATAAAAGTGGGAAAGAGGAAATTACTGTAGAAATCCAATACTATTATATCATACATCATTTTCAATTACTCATCAAATTGTAATACAGTCATTACTTTATAGGTTTTCTTATCCCATATATTCAAATCTTGAGGTGAGAGAGTGTAGCAATTTCATTCTCTTGCAGATAATGTTCAGAAATGTTGCTAAATGCAATAGTGGATATGAATGTTTTATGAACTTCAAGATTCTATTAGGTATTACTATGAAAGAAATAATACATAAGAAATGAAGATAAAAGTAGTGTTTTAATAAAATTATCTCTTGGAGTTCACATAAAACTGGGGAAAAGTAGATAAATGCAATATCATATATATTTATTTTTTAAAAGCATGTTATTCTCAGTATGGAGAAGAAAAAATACAACTAATTTCTTTTTACTTTCATTATTTTATTGATTAAGATGTTTATTTTCTATATTTCATGTACCAATTTTGATTTAAAAATATTAATGTAAATCCATTCCATTAAAATAATGAGATTTTCCCAAATATATGAAAAAATGTTCAACATCCTTAGCAGAGAGAGACAAATCAAACTACACTGAGATTCCACCTCACTCCAGTTATAATGGCAATCATCAAGTATATAAATAACAATAATTGCTGGTGAGGATGTGTGAAAAAAGGTATGTATTGTTGGTGGGACTGCAAAATTAGTGCAAATGCTTTAGAAAATAGTATGGAGATTCCTCAAAAGACTGAGAATGGGACCACTATATGACCCAACCATTCCATTCCTTAGTATATAACCAGAAGACCTAAAATCAGCATACTACAATGATACTGAATACAATTGACAATGGCCAAGTTATGTCAACAGATGAACGGACAAAGAAAATACAGTGTATCTACATATTCTCAAAGGAGTTTTACTCAGCCATAAAGAAGAACGAACTTATGTCATTTGTGAGTATATGACTAGAACTGAAGAACATTATGCTAAGTGAGTTAAGTCAAACTCAGAGAGTCAAGGATCAAATGTTTTCTCTCATATGTGGAAGATAGAGAAAGAAGGGAAAAAGAATTAGAAAAAGTGAATCTCAGGAAAATAGAAGGAAGACCAATAGAATAGAGGAAGGGAACTTATACAGGTAAGAGGAGGAGGGGGAGGCAAGGGAACCTACTGGGGAATGAAATCTACCAAACTATGATATGTCCATATATATATATACTACAATAAATCTCTCTCTTTAATGGACTAATTAAATCACAATAACAATAATAGAAGGAAGATAAATAGAGTAGAGCAAATGGATCAGAGAAGGAGGAAGGGGGATGGGAAGATACTGGGAAATGAGATGATCAAATTATGTGCATGTACAAATATGGCATAATGAATCTCACTATTATGTATAATTACAATGCATCAATAAACAAAAATATTTAAGATTTTTAAAAAGGAATGAAGTTTTCTGAAATTTTACTTGAACTACATTCATTGAAAAATTTGTCATTAATGGTTTTCCCCCTTAATTCACCTTTCTACCTTATAATAGTTTTGTTAAAAGTATGATTTCCTTATGTAAACAATGTGACTATTATATGGTACATAGATTTGCACAACTCCTTTCCCAGCCCTTAGTGTCTTGTAAAATGTTCAACTGGACATTGTATGCTCAGTGTCTAGTGAAGAGTTTGTATATAGAGATATTCAGCATATATTTTTGACCAAAGAAATTTATTAAGTAGGACACTAGGATAATTTCTCACTTCTTAAAAATAGAATAAATAAACCCTGATTTCCAAAAATAAAAAGTTGTTTTAAAATACATTTTAAAGAGATTTGTCATCTAAAATGTTAGACTTCATAGTTGTTATTAATTAAAATATTAACAATGACTTGTGACTTTGAACACTATTTCATCAATTTATATCTCAGTTTTCTCACATAGAGAAAGTGAAACCTTAATTGGTTTCTGTCATGTTTTTCAGTTTAAAACTTCTATGATATTAAGTTAAAACATAAAAATTCCAAGCATTATTTTAATTTATATTGATTTACATTACCTTGTTAATTTGGAATATTTTAAATTTATACACAAGTTGCAAAGATACTTGTAATCTTGACCACTGGGATTTCATAATTGTCAGTTATTCAAATCCTACCATGTTACTTTGGAACATTATTTTATTACTTCATACCTTAGCTCACTCATCTATAAAAAGATAAATCTTACTTCATTAATTTTACAGAATTTCCAAGCTTTAAGATTCTCTGACTTTAAATATAGAAAACAATGCTGACATGTCCTCTTTTGTATTTTAATGCCCATATAGTATATTTTCTAGTATGTATTTGTGTCTATGTGCATGCATAAGTACTGCTCCTGCTTTGTTTAGCAAATTTTTATTTCTCTGAACCCCAACATTTTATGATGAATATGTACACTATAGCTTCATAGACTTTCCTAAAACACTTTAATTCAATAATGTATTATCTACTTACCTGAACTTATACCTAGACTATTCATTCGGGATTAAAAGAAAACTTTTGTGGTCTTTTTTTTTTTTAATGATGTGTTATTATTTTTTTTATATCTTTATTTATTTATTTTTTTTATGTGGTGCTGAGGATCGAACCCAGTGCCTCACGTATGCGAGGCAAGCGCTCAACCGCTGAGCCATAACCCCAGCCCCTTTTGTGGTCTTAATATATGGGTTCACTTTTGTCTTGTGGGTTTATTTATTGTATAGTTTGTTTCTTTTCATTCCAAAACAGGCTG
>CM053399.1:159113727-159139628 GCA_028644305.1 Xerus rutilus | reverse complement strand
ACCCAGTTATGGAACCAGCCTCGGTGTCTGTCAACAGATGAATGGATAAAGAAAATGTGACATTTATGCACAATGGAGTTCCACTCAGCAATAAAGAACAATGAAATTATTTCAAAGCCACTGGGCCATCTTGACATGCATCTTCCCACAGGAAGTTCTCAGCCCAAATGCAGCCAAAAGGCAGTCAGACCATAATTCAAATCACTACTCTCCACATTTGAGTATTTAAAAATGAAAGAAAAAAAAGAAAAATTCAACTCATCATCAGCTAAATAAATAATCCATTATGAACACTTAATATATATATATATATATATAATAAAGAGATCATGAGGAATTTATTCCTTGATTTCCAATAGGTATGAAGCTTTCTATAGGCCTGATAATTGTAGGAAGGCCTGCTTCACTATCCACTCTGTGTCTGATTAAAAAAAAAATCCCTTGAATTTCTGATTGATACAGCTCCATGGTTATATAAATGTTGCTGGGAGAAATTTGAAAAAAGAAGTGTCAATCTGGAGTTTTATTTAAACACACAAAAAATTATGTTCCTGAATTTTTCCAAGTTGTTATGCTAATCTCAATAATAAAGTACCCCCCTGTCCCCTGTCACTGCCAAAACTGGTTTGAATTAGGAACATCAAGATAAACTGAAAACTCAATGTAGATTTAAACCTTGCTACTCAAGTGCTTTGGGGTCCAATTGCATGAACATCGCCTGGGGTACTTATGAGAAATTCAGATCTCAGGACTTGACCTGAGCACTAAAATGTAATCTGAAGACTTTTAATATTCCCAATATTGAAAATTAGTGAATCCACAAAACTACAGTTGGAATTAATGTGCAACTTCAAACTCAATTATTTCCTATCTTGATTAAGTCCAATCTTTTATATTTGCAAAAAAAGATCGGGATAATATAAAGAATATTATACTTTGTAAAGCATATTAATGATAGTACAAGATGCACACATATTTACATAAAATTTTTAAACATTCTTACTATTTTTTAGGTTGACTTAAGCAAATTTTCAAACTCTGAAGCTGCAGAATAAAATAAGTGAAGAGACTATGTAAAGTTTTCCAAAGATTCTCCATCACATTTATGTGGAACTAGTCAATACAATGGTCTTGTCATAGGAACAAACAAAATACTAAGATTTGGTTGAAATATGGGGTCAACTCTAGCTATGTTCTAAAATAGATGTTATATTTCAGTTTTTGCTATTTATTATGATAGAATATTGATAAAATATGCAATTAAACTGATTAATATAAAGTATGAAGTATTGGGTATAAAAGAAATATATTTTAAAAAATCAAAGCTGTTACAAAGTTTTGACTACTTTTAAACTTCCAGTCCTATTCAGTAGTCTTTTCACCTCTCTATTGCTCTGTCACTGGTTCAAATGACATAAAGAAGTCAGGTAGTGCTTAGCCAGGGATTGTAGAAATATCAACCCAGGAAGGTGTTTCCACAACATGAAAGATTACTTCTGTATGTGTATCTGGTTGTGGGTAAATATCTATGTATTGCCAATGGGATATCGTTATTTCCATTATTCACAATTTCTTTGTTTTCTAGTAATACATGTTATTGAAAATAATGCACAAGCTTCAAGAAAGAACTCTAACATTCTAAAAAACATTATTGTTCATGTACATTGTAACTTTTATTTCTTGGCAGTGTAAGTATATTATGTTAGGTCATCCTTGACATCCTAAAAATGAGTGAAAAGGATAAAGTTAACCTGACATTTGTGTCAGAATTTCTTCTTCTGGGTCTTTCTGGATACCCAAAGATAGAACTCATTTACTTTGCTCTGATTCTCATTATGTACCTAGTGATTCTAACTGGCAATGGTGTTCTGATCATAGCAACTATCTTTGATTCCCATCTTCACACTCCCATGTATTTCTTCTTGGGCAACCTCTCCTTCCTGGATATCTGCTACACATCTTCTTCTGTACCCTCAACATTGGTGAGCTTAATAACAAAGAAAAGGAATATTTCCTTCTCTGGATGTGCAGTGCAGATGTTCTTTGGATTTGCAATGGGATCTACAGAATGTTTACTTCTTGGCATGATGGCTTTTGATCGCTATGTGGCCATCTGTAACCCTCTGAGATACCCCATCATCATGAGCAAGGCGGTGTGTGCACTGATGGCCTCGGTATCGTGGTTGTCTGGTGGAATCAATTCAGCTGTGCAAACATCTCTTGCCATGCAACTGCCTTTCTGTGGGAAGAACATTATCAATCATTTTACATGTGAGATCTTAGCTGTCCTCAAGCTGGCTTGTGCTGATATATCCCTCAATATTATTACCATGTCAATATCAAATATGGCCTTCCTGGTTCTCCCACTATTGATCATTTTCTTCTCCTACATGTTCATCCTCTATACCATCTTAAGAATGAACTCAGCTACGGGGAGACGCAAAGCCTTTTCTACCTGCTCAGCTCATCTGACTGTGGTGATCATATTCTTTGGTACCATCTTCTTTATGTATGCAGAACCCAAGTCCCAAGACCCAATTGGGGAAGACAAGTTGCAAACTTCAGACAAACTCATTTCTTTATTTTATGGGGTCGTGACCCCCATGCTGAATCCTATCATCTATAGCTTGAGGAATAAGGATGTTAAAGCTGCTGTAAAACATATGCTGAACCAAAAACCTATTCAATAAAACCATCTGAAACGCATTCTTTTGTGTGTAAGAGGAACAAGATAGACTCATGGGTAAATGGATAAAAATATTTTCGTAGAAATCTAGAAAGAAATATTTTATTCTCTTGTCTTCACGAGCCTTGCTCAGCAAGAATGGTTGAGAAATACAATTTGCTACAAACTTAGTTTCCAACATATCATGATCCAGATCTCACAAATACAGTGAATCCCATTTGAATACCATTCTTGGTGATGCTAGAAGAGAGTATTCCTAGTGAATTGTGTGGGTCAGTGGGGAACAGTCACATATAAGCTTTGGAAACAGAGAGCCAAGAGCACAAATTCTCTACCTTCCAAAACTACCTAAAAAATGTTAGATAAATTATTCATTTTTCTCTATATCATAGTTTTCTTAACCTGTAATTTGGAAAGAAAGAAATAAAATACAGTTTTCAGTGTCATTTAACATTTCAATAATTTAGACAAATTAACTAGGATAGTACCAGTAACATATTGACCTGAAATTTCAGAATTGAAAATAAACTATATTAAGAACTAAAGATTAGTACTTAACATCTCTTTACTCTAGCTAATAATTGTTAGAGTCAGACGTCTCCCTGCAAAATTTACACGATTAATAGAAATCACACCCTCCTTGCCACTCCTTCCATATCCATAAAGGGTAGATGGATCAGGCCAGGAGGAGAAATAAGGAAGTGTAAATAAATGTTGGGAAGCATTTCATTATTGTCCCAATGAGAGGAGAAAAACTGTTCTTATTCCCAGTTCAACGAGAAGGCTGAAAAAAGCCTCTTAATATTTTGAGAACCTGCAAAGGAAGGAGAGTCTGACATCTGGCTTGATGAGTGGAGGCCTGAAGAGTTCTCAAGCATGCAGCCTTGCAGAGTAAGCTGGTCTAGAAGAGAGAGGAGGGTAGGTATTCTACACAGAAAATAAACAGAAGCATTTCAAATCTGCCTGAGGTGTTCTCACAAGCTCACAAAAAGGGATGGGCAGTCAGTGAGTGCAGAAAAATACCAGTTCTTTTTATTTTCCAATGAGGGACCTCGGTAAATCTAGAATGATACTTTCTTTTTTGGTATGTTACTTGTTAGGAGACCAATTTTGAGCACAGGCGAAATTTGGGCTGTAACAACCGTATTTCCTATGGTTTCTTAGTTCATAATCATAGCTGTGTTCTGACTTCACTTTCCTACTCGTTTCCTTTTTGGCATTTTTATTAGAGTTATATCTTTATCCTCCCTCTTCTACTCAGATCTTCACTTTTTTGGCCAATCCTCTCATAGGCTGACTTCTATCCAAGTGCTCAAATACTGCTGTGCTGTCTGTGACTGTCCCCACATAAGTATATATTGTCACTGCAGAGCACCTCCAGCTACTTGTCTGTCTTCTCTTACATCACGCTAGTGTTGCTCTAATAAGACCTGAAGGAGACCATGTGCCTGATGGCATTTGAACATCTGGTGCCCCTCCTCTATCCTCTCACAGGCCCTATATTTATATCCGATGACTATCTCCCTTTACTATTTGATCTCTTTAAATAAGGTTTTGGCCTAGAAAATATTATTTTTATTGTATTAGCCAACTCCTTAACACCTAACCTTAATTTCCTTCATAATACTAAGATAGCATCTTATGTGCATGTTTCTGTCATATTGAACTCATCACCTTCTGGCATAATACCATAGATATTTATAAGTGGATGTAATCTAGCTTTGATACAGATAAAATGTGCCCATGTTAATCAATGATCAGAAAACTAATAGATTGGATAACAAATTGTACTCTCTGAAAAATCAGAAAATCTCTAACAGACTTTAAGTGTATTAAATTTTAACTAAAGTTTTTATTCTTTATATTTCTAAAAAGCATTAATAATAAGAAAGAAAAATTATTGTAATTTTAGCCATCTCCCAAAGATATTACTTTTAATATTTCTGTTATTAACTACTAGTCGTATATTCATATTCATCGTGGTTTTTATTTTGATTTATCGGTGATGTAGTATAAGCACTTGGTTTTTTTTTCTTAATGTACACGTTTTTATGGGATAAACTACAAGAAGTAAAAATAATAGGCCAGATGATATGAACATTTCTATTTCTGGCAACATTGCCCTTATAAAGGTCATATTACCTATGCTAAACACAATTACAAGAATTTACTCAAACATGTTTATAATTCTTATTACCTTCATACAAACATATTTATGCATCTCTCTATATTATATCATATACTATAGGTATATTAACTTTATGTATATTTAATATTTTTCTTTAAAACATTTTTTGGAAAAGTTTATTTAAAAATATTTAGCAGAAGAGCAAGAATAATACAACAAAACCCCAATGTACATGTTATACAGCTTAAATGGTTATTATACATGGTCAATCTTCTTTTAACATTATCATCTTCAAGATTATTTTGAGGTAAATCCTGGCATAATTACATCATAATATATTTTATATGATATGATTATGCTCAAGATATAAATTGTGTGGAAATACCATAAATGGCAACAACCCAACAACCACCATTCACATTGCAGTTCCTGAGAATACATCTTCTGAAACACGTAAACTCTGATATGAATGAAACCCCAATACTGAAGTGATAGGACAGTGGTGGTGAGGCTTGTAGTACACTGTATGGGCATATGAGCCACATAAAATTCATCATTTCTCATTCCACTGAAAAGTTACTGTGAGATAATGCAGGCCATATGTTGATTGATTTTCTAAATTCCAAGAGAGGTCACGTTATTAAATAAAACACTGCACACTTGCCCAGAGTTGGATCTCTTACAGAGCACTTGCAACTTCAGAGTGTGTACTCACGTAAAACTTTATTAAAGATATAGGACATGGCCCTGGTGGAGGAAGAAATTTCAGGACCAAAAGAATTTTAAAAGTTTATTTTTACCTCCCAGGAGAATATAGTAGAATGTTTCTGTCACTGTTGGCTTATACACCAATCAAGTTGTCGCCCTTGCTGCTTATTCCTTGAGTAGAATTTGAATGTATGTCATTGGCCCCAAATGTTGATTTCCTCTGGAGACTACCATACACGTACTAGAAGCCTGCAAATACACATTAATTTGAGTATGCCAAGAAGCTGTCATAGGCTCCATTCCTCTCAGCACTTGCTTCTCTTTCTTTCCACTTTCCATTTATTTTTTCCAGATTATCCTTCCTGGTGTAGGACTGTGATGTTCAACCAGACAATGACCCATAAATTTGGTAGTATCTGTGGTCAATAGGGTTGGGTAGGTACAAGCATAGTGATCAGTATCATCCAGCAGTTTGGAAAAAGCCCAAAACATTTAATCTTGCTTTAAAAAGCAGAGAACCAAGAATGATCCATATAATCATTTAAGGAATTTAGGCAGTAGTAATATTTAGATATAGTATTATGGTATCATGTTCAACAAATGATCAGTCTTCTGGAGTTTATAAATGCAACAAATACCCCACTAATATAAGATGAGGGAAAGAAAAAGAAAAAAAATAGGAACAGATAATTTTCTATGAGTGCCTATTTCATTACTGCCGTCTTCTCTATATCTTCTCCTACAAGATGTCAACAATATATCCCAGGCTTATCCTCTTTTAATTCTTTGTGTGTTAGGTTTGAACACTCTTCATTCAGTTGTGAAAGCCATACCTTTAGTCTCTTAACACCCTCTAGTTTTGTTAGAAGGACTTTCAAATATCCATTTCAATTTTCATTAGCCTGCAATTTTGTGGAATGAGAATAGAAATATATCTATTGCTTATGCTAGTTTGAAATTCATTGTTAAATATCACATGTGGTGCCTTAATTATATAACCAATATCCAAATGAAAACAATACTCTTTCACTAGGCCCTGATATTTGCAGTACTAATTACTTGACTTGCCATGTATGCACATTCAAATCCAAAACAAGTGTCTCTCTCAATCTAGTTTCACAGTTATGCACCTGGAAACAAGAGTAATGGGGCCAATGTAATCCACTAGCCATCTATAGCTTTTTTGCATACTTTCTGTAGACAGACCATAACTGCTTTTAATCTCTGACTTTTCTAATAACAAATGGAAAAAGTTGAGGGGATATTTTCAACTCCAGAGAGAAGAGGGACACATAATTTTTCATAGTTTTTTTGCATTGGTTGAAGACCACCATGCCCTCTAATCTTATGTCCTGAATTAGTTACTTTCAACAAGAGAATAAAGGCTCCCATTTTTTTGTTCTAGTCCTTTTCTGAATTCGGAAAGGAAGTTTTATTTTATTTTTTTTCCAAAGTCACCTTGCTATTTATTTCTGCAGACACACTTGATTTTCATATGTATACATACGTGATGTTATGTATGACCACTGGGCACATGTGAACATTGACATGTTTCCCCATGCCTCCCAGACATAGAGGGACACATTTTCTCACAGGTTTCTCAGATAAATGAGTGAGTGTGCCAGAGTCATTTTATAATATAAGAGCAGTCTCTGATAAATGCATTAAAGTAAACAATCTGGATACACTTTCATTAAGCACCCAGTGTTTATTGATTGAGCTCTTGTTATGAATGTTTTGTATTCCTACAGCAAGAAAAAGAATTAAAATGTTTGAGGCTTAACATGTGACTAAAGTCTCATAGATGAGAACTTGCTAGTCTTGGAAAAAACCATCTAAGAAGTATACTAGATTATTAGAAAAAGAGAAAATATCATTCCTAGCAATTAGATTTTTGATAAAATGTCAAGGAAATGCCATTTTTGTGATAGCATGATCTTGGTATTCACTTTCAGTTCATGAACTTCCAAGTGGACATAGCAAAGTTTCAATCCAGTGGGTCCTTCATTTTTTCAGCTGATATCAGTTTGTTTGTTTTTTAAAAATTATTTATTCTACTTAGGTATACATGATAGCAGAATGCATTTTGATTCATTGTACACAGATGGAGCAACACTTTTCATTTCTCTGGTTGTACGTGATGTAGAATCACATCATATATGCGGTCATACATGAAGCTAGGGCTATGATGTCCATCTCATTCCACTATCTTTAATGTCCCCATGCTCCCTTTCCCTCCCTCCCCTTTGACCAAAGTTTCTCCATTCTTCCTGTGTCCTCTCCTCCATTATGGAATAGCATCCACTTATCAGAGAAAACATTCGGCCTTTGGTTTTTTGGGATTGGCTTACTTCACTTAGCATGATATTCTCCAACTCCATCCATTTACCTGCAGATGCCATAATTTTATTCTCTTTTATTGCTGAGTAATATTACATTGTGTATAAATACGGTTTCCTTATCCATTCATCTATTGAAGGGCATCTAGGTTGGTTCCACAGTTTAGCTATTGTGAATTGAGCTGCTATAAACATTGAAGTGGCTGCGTCACTGTAGTATGCTGTTTTTAAGTCCTTTAGGTATAGACTGAAGAGTGGGATAGCTAGGTCAAATGGTGATTCCATTCCATGTTTTCTAAGGAATCTCCATATTGCTTTCCAGATTGGTTGTACCAATTTGCAGTCCCACGAGCAATGTATGAGTGTGCCTTTCCCCCCACATCCTTGCCAGCACTTATTGTTGCTTGTATTTTAGATAGCTCCCATTCTGACCAGGGTGAGATGAAATCTTAGAGTAGTTTTGATTTGCATTTCTCTAATTGCTAGAGATGTTGAACATTTTTTCATATGTCTGTTGATCAATTGTATATCTTCTTCTGAGAAGTGTCTGTTCAGCTCCTAACCCATTTTTGATGGTGTGGGTTTTTTTTTGGTGTTAAGCTTTTTGAGTTCTTTATATATCCTGGAGATTAGTGCTCTATGAGATGTGCATGTTGCAAAAATTTTTTCCCAGAATGTCAGCTCTCTGTTCACTTCATTGATTGTTTCTTTCGCTGAGAAGAAGCTTTTTAGTGTGAATCCATCCCATTTATTGATTCTTGATTTTACTTCTTGCACTATAGGAGTCTTGTTAAGGAAGTAAGGTCCTATTCCGACATAATGAAGATTTGGGCCTACTTTTTTTTTTTTTATTAGGCTAGGGTCTCTGGTCTAATTCCCAAATCTTTGATCCACTTTGAGTTGAGTTTTGTGCATGGTGAGAGATAGGGGTTTAGTTTCATCTTGCTGCATATGGATTTCCAATTTTTCCAGCACTATTTATTGAAAAAGGCTATTATTTCTCCAGGGTACGTGTTTGGCAACTTTGTCAAATTTAAGGTAAATGCATTTAACTGGGTTTGTCTCTGTCTTCTATTCTGTACCATTGGTCTACATGTATATTTTGGTGCCAATACCATGCCGTTTTTGTTACTATAGCTTTGTAGTATAGTTTAAGGTCTGGAATTGTGATGCCTCCTGTTTCACTCTTCTTGCTAAGGATTGCTTTGGCTATTCTGGGTCTCTTATTCTTCCAAATGAATTTCATGATTGCCTTTTCTATTTCTATAAGGAATGACGGTGGGATTTTAATTGGAATCACATTGAATCTATATAGCACTTTGGGTAGTATGGCCATTTTGACAATATTGATTCTGCCTATCTAGGAGCATGGGAGATTTTTCCATCTTCTAAGGTCTTGTTCAATTTCTTTCTTTAGTGTCCTGTAGTTTTCATTGTAGAGGTCTTTCACCTCTTTTGTTAGATTGATTCCCAAGTATTTTATTTTTTTTTTGAGGCTATTGTGAATGGGGTAGTTTTTCCTAATTTCTCTTTCAGAGGTTTCATCATTGATTTATATTTATAGAAATGCAATTGATTTATGGGTGTTGATTTTATATCCTGCTACTTGCTGAATTTGTGAATTCTAGAAGTTTTTTGGTGGAATTTTTTGGATCCTCTTAGTATCATGACATCAGCAAATAATGATAGTTTGAGTTCTTCTTCTCCTATTCATATGCCTTTAATTTCTTTCATCTGTCTAATTGCTCTGGATAGAGTTTCAAGGACTATGTTGTATAGCAGTGGTGAAAAAGGGCATCCTTGTCTTGTTCCCATTTTTAGAGGGAATGCTTCCAATGTTTCTCCATTTAGGATGATGTTGGCCTTAGGCTTAGCATATATTGCTTTAACAATGTTGAGGTATGTTCCTACTATCCCTAGTTTTTCTAGTGTTTTGAGCATAAAAGGGTGTTGTATTTTGTCAAATGCTTTCTCTGCATCAATTGATAAAATCATACAACTCTTATCTTTAAGTCTATTGATGTGATGGATTAGTTTGTTGATTTCCATATGTTGAACCCACCTTGCATTCCTGGAATGAACCCCATTTGATCATGGTGCACTATTTTTAAAAATATGTTTTGTATGCAATTTGTCAAAATTTTATTGAGAATTTTTGCATCTATGTTCATCAGGGAATATTGGTCTGAAGTTTTTTCTCTTTGATGTGTCTTTGTCTAGTTTTGGTATCAGGGTGATACTCGCCTCATAGAATGAGTTTGGAAAGGTTCCCTCCTTTTCTATTTCATGAAATATTTTGAGGAATATTGGTATTAATTCTTCTTTGTAGGTCTTGTAGAACTCGGCTGAGAATTCATCTGGTCCTGGGCTTTTCTTGGTTGGCAGGCTTTTGATGGCATCTTCTATATCCTTGCTTGAGATTGATCTGTTTAAATTGTGTATGACCTCTTGGTTCAGTTTGGGTAGGTCATATACCTCTAGAAATTTGTTGATGTCTTCAGAATTTTCTATTTTACTGGAGTATGAATTTTTAAAATACTTTCTAATTATCCTCTGTATTTCAGTAGTGTCTGTCATGATATTTCCTTTTTCATTACAAATTTTGTGATTTTGGTTTTCTCTCTCCTTCTTTTCATTAGGGTGGCTAAGGGTTTGTCAATTTTATTTGTTTTTTCAAAGAACCAGCTTTTTGTTTTGTCATTTTTAAAAATTGTTTCTTGTGTTTGTTTCAATTTCATTGATTTTAGCCCTGATTTTATTTCCTGTCTTCTACTTCTTTTGGTGTTGGTTTGTTTTTCTTTTTCTAGGGCTTTGAGATGTAGAGTCAAAGCATTTATTAGTTGACTTTTTCTTCTTTTAATGAATGAGCTTAATGCAATGAACTTTTCTCTTAGCGCTGCCTTCATGGTGTCCCAGAGATTTTGATATGTTGTATCAGAGTTTTCATTTACCTCTAATAATTTTTTTATCTCTTCCCTGATGTCTTCTGTTTTCCATGCATCACTCAATAGCATACTATTTAGTTTCCAGGTGTTGGAGTATTTTCTATTTTTTAATCTGTCATTGATTTCTAATTTTATTCCATGATGGTCAGATAGGATGCAGGGTAGTATCTCTATTTTTTGTGTTTGCTATGACTTGCTTTGTGATATAACATATGATCTATTTTGGAGAAGGATCCATGTGCCGCTGAGAAACAAGTGTATTCGCTAGTTGATGGATGGAACAATCTATATATGTCTGTTAAGTCTAAATTATTGATTGTTTCATTGAGTTCTATGGTTTCTTTGTTTAGTTTTTGGAAGATCTATTCAGTAGTGAGAGAGCTGTGTTAAACTCACCAAGTATTATTGTGTTATGGTCTATTTGATTCTTGTAGTTGAGAAGTATTTGTTTGATATATGAAGATGTCTCATTGTTTGGGGCATAGATATTTATGATTGTTATGTCTTGTTGATGTATGATTCCCTTAAGAAGTATGAACTGTCCTTCTTTATCTATTTTTACTAACTTTGGTTTGAAGTCCACTTTATCTGATATGAGGATGGAAACTCTTGCTTGTTTACGTGGTCCACGTGAGTGATAGGTTTTTTTCCGCCCTTTCACTTTTAGTCTGTGGATGTCTTTTCCTGTGAGATGAGTCTGTTGAAGGCAGCATATTGTTGGGTCTTTTTTTTTTTTTAATCCAGTCTGTCAGTCTATGTCTTTTAATTGATGCATTTAGGCCATTCACATTCAGGGTTATTATAAATATGATTTATAATCTGGGCCATTTTGGTTTATTTTGGTTTTTACCTTGACTTGGCTTCTCCTTTGATTGGCCTTTCTTTTAGTGTAGTTCCTCTCTTTGTATATTTTCATTGTTGGTTATCATTTCCTCCTCAAGGAATAGTTTGCAGAGAATGCTGTGTAGTGTAGGCTTCCTTGCTGTAAATTCTTTTAACTTTTGTTTACCATGGAAGATTTTTATTTAATCATCAAATCTGAAGCTTAATTTTGCTGGATATAAGATTCTTAGTTGGCACTCATTTTCTTTCAGAGCTTGGTATATGTTATTCCATGATCTCCTGGTTTTAGAGTCTGGTTTGAAAAATCTGCTGAGATCTGAATTGGTCTCTCCCTATATGTAATCTGATTCCCCTGTCTTGAGGCCTTTAAAATTCTATGCTTACTCTATATGCTGGGCATTTTCATTATAATGTGCGTTGGTGTAGATCTGTTGTAATTTTGTACATTTGTTGTCCTGTAAGCCTCTTTTATTTGATTTTCCAATTCATTTTTCATGTGTGAGAAATTTTCTGATATTATTTCATTAAAGAGATTGTGCATTCCTTTGATTTGAGATTCTGTGCCTTCTTCTATCCTGATAAATCTTAGATTTGGTCTTTTTTTTTTTTTGATGCTATCTCATAATTCTTGTATGTTCTGTTCATGATTTCTTACCATCTTCACTGTATGATCAACTTTATTCTCAAGATTGTATATTTTGTCTTCATTATCCAAGGTTCTGTCTTCCAAGTGATCTAGTCTGGTGGTGATGTTTTCTATCAAGTTTATTTGGTTTATTGTTTGCTTTATTTCAAGAATTTCTGATTGTTGTTTTTTCACAATCTCTAGCTTTGTGTTAAAGTAATCTTTTGCTACCTGTATTTGTTCCCTTATCTCTTTGTTGGTGTGGTTGATGGTTGCTATTATTTGCTCTCTTACCTCTTTGTTGAAGTGATCAATGGTTGCCTTTATTTGCTCTCTTATTTTGTTGGTGGAGTGACAATTTTTGCCTGTATTTGCTTGCTTAAGTCATTCTTTAATTCTCAGATCATTTTAATTACGTACATTCTGATTTCGTTCTCTGACATTTCATCAACTGTGGTATCAATGGATTCTATTATTGTAGTATCTTGGTTTATTTGGGGTACTTTCTTCCCTTGTTTTTTCATATTGATTATGTATCTTCCTTTCTTGCAATGCTGATCTGAGGTATTGCGGGTTCTATCCTATAATCCTGTACTGACACTACAGATTACCTCTATGTCACCTTGGAGTTCACTTCCAGTCTCTAACAGGTGTCCCCAGATGGACATTACTGCCACTAAAGTTGGTGGTGGTGGTAGTGGAGGTAACTCAAGACCGCAGTGGGAGTAGCCTAAGGTGGATGCAAACACTTTCAGAGATGGGTCTAAAAGGGTGAGACTTACAATGTCTTTGGGCTAGTTGATTGGACATGCAGCACTTTGGTTGGCTGCTGCCTCCAGGCCCTGTTTTTTGATCCAAGGTAGAGGGTAATACCTGGGAAAAACTATGGAGATGGCTGCAGTGTACAAGATGGATGCAGGAAGGGAGCAACAGTGTGGATCCCCACTTTGTGCAGGAGCAGTCCTGGGCCTGGGCTCTCACACAGACCTGTGAGTTCAGTCCTAGGCCTGATCTTGGCCAGGGAGTCCAGGTGGTGGCTCTCACCCTGGGCCTGGGCTCCCGTGGATCTGCAGGGGCTCTGGTGCTGAAGTAGGGGTGGTCCTGGGCCTCAGCAGCTGGGGTCCCCAAAGGCAGTTCTTCACCTGGGTCTGTGTTCCCCTGTGGGTCAGCAGATTGATGGGTAGCAATTTTGGGCCTGACCTTGGCTGGGCTCCCAGGAAGGTCCCTGAAGGTGGTCCTGGGCCTTGGCCTGTGCTCCCGCTGTTTGGCAGGGGCTCTGGCACAGAACTGGGGGCAGTCCTGGGCCTTACTTAGGCCAGATCTCCTGCAGGGGTCCCCAGAGACAGTCCTTCCTCTGGGTCTGGGTTCCCCTGTGATTGGTGGTTAGCTGCCTCTGGCCTGCCCTTGCCTGGGCTCTGGCAGTGGTCCCTGAAGGTGGTCCTGGGCCTTGGCCTGTGCTCCCACCAGTTGGCAGGAATTCTGGAGCAGCAGAAGGGAAGTTTTATGATAAAACATGAATATACCCCACTTTGATAATCTCTCTTCAGGTTAATAAATTAAGATGTTTCAGAATTTACACGCTAAACAGGAATCCTATGTTGTTACATAAGGGCCTATGTTTTCAGAAAATTGGCAAAAAATGCATTTGTCATTATGTAATTATCTAGTTCTTCTGATTCATGTGGAAAAAAACAACAACCTGGACACATGTCTATTTGTATTTACTGTGCACGGACTATGGATTATGGTTTATGTGTTGGTGTGTGTTTGTGTCTGGGCATGTATAATACTATTCTTGCTTTCTTAAGTTCTTTGTCATTTTTTAGAGTTCATTTATTTTACAGTAAAACATGGCACCTAATGGTAAATTACTATCATTAAATAAGTATTAATATTCACACTGTACCTTAACAGACATGACTAAAACACTTGAAGTCAATAAAATCCTCTCTTACCTGAATTTATGTCTCAAACTATTCACCCCAGACTTTCAAAGAGAACTTCTGTGGCCTTAACATATGAATTCGCTTTTGTCCTGTGGGTTTATATATAGTATGGTTTGTGGATTATATACATTATGGTATATTTGTATCTTTTCTTTCTAAAAATTTGGTGATTGCATTCTGCATGAAATTAATTTATCACAAAGAACGAAGAGAAAGTAAGCTAAAAGGCAAACAACAACGCATTGAATTCATAGTGTACTTGTTTTATTTCACTCATCTAGATAATTTTTTCAGGTATATTTCATTTATATAATTATTATTTGAGTTATTAACCTCTTTGAATTAACTTTGCCTTAGTAGACATCTTTTAAACTAATGATTGCTCATGTTTCATAAGCTTTGGTTTGTTGTACATTTTGTTATCAAAAGTAACAAGGACTCATGTATATTATGTGCATATTGAGCTAAAGCACTTGAAGTTTAGCAAATATTCTTAGCACCACCCTTAATTGGGTATATGAGACATTGTAAGTACTCATCAGAAATTTCCTCCTTCCACAGATTTCTCACTCCAACTTTAAATTGCTTTGAGTATTGAGGAAAAATTATAATAATTGTTGCATTACCTATGTTTAATCTTCCACATGTAAGGAATTGAGCATCACTTGTTAAACTGAGAGCTTGCCACCAATGAACATTTGGGCCCATTAAGTTGCCCTGAACTTGAATCCACAAATACTGGACTGGTAACTAAGTTGATAATCTAGAAAGAAAACTTTCTCCAATTCAGTCAAAACTCATCTATATGTACAACAACTGTGTTTGGATATAGTTGGACAGGAATATGCAAGAAAGATGAGCTGCTTCCTACATCCTTGTCTCCCAATACACATGGTAACCAAATAAAGATGCTGGAAAGAGAGGACAACCAAAGGCAGCAAGATAGGCCTGGCTCAAGGTGAATTGAATGACTGAGAAAGTTTCTGCCTGGGAGGGGAAAGCAGAGAGCAGGTGCAGAAGTGGTTTAGCATCTTAACAAGCATTGTAGTTACATTTTTCTGGAAAGGATAGCCTATAAGCTCCTTAGTCCTGGACCCCAGAAGGGCTGCATCTGGAACATTGCCACTGTTCCTGGTAGGTCAGTGTCTTGCTGTCATCTTCCTTTTGCATTCATGATAAGATGATCAGAGTGCTCATGTCCCTCATCTATGACATCTCCTGACGAATGTCTGATCTTCAGTAGCATATTAATTTATTCTAACAAGTGAGTGTAGGGTGAGTGATTTCACAGCCAATGTCATGTTCTGAGACATGTGATCATTCCCACAGCCTGGAACCTTCCTTTGATTAAAAATTGATACCTAACTTTTCTCTCTTTCCTTTGTACAGTTAGGTTTTGCCTTTATCATTTCAATTTATTTGTGGTACTCACCAACTATTCTGCTATTTATACATGGTTTCTGTGTAGATTTTAATGCTGCCTGTTAGTCATGGAAGCATTAGAAAGAGAATGGGCTCTTGATTTTGCTTCTGCTTATTTTTTTGTCATGTCATCTTAGGCAAGTAAACTAAGGTAATGCACAGTGTGGCACATAGGAGTGTGATCCAAGTTATTTCAGTGAATATGTTTTCACTTAAAAGGTTGAGAATTATTTTGATCTTAAGCTGAAAGAATATAACTTAAAAATTGGTTGAGGCTCAATTTTTTCATCTCTCATTTGTAAATTCAGTATTTTTTCATGTGTGCCTCTATTCAAAGATGAAAATTTCAACTTGGTATTCTTTAAATCATTTCTAAAGTGAGAATGACTGTCTAGTTTGACCTGTGGCTTCACCACAATATACATTGCAGAGATGTTTTCCCACTTCTCATTGCATGATAAACTGAGTGCTAAGAATGGAAGTTGAGCCGGTTAACCTGAAAACTGGTGGTAATAATGAAAGATGATTTCTGTGTGTGTATGTGGCAGGAGGGAATTACTGCTAACCTAATTAATCTGAACATCTTCTTTGTTTCACTTATCACATGGTCAGAAACCTTATAAATTATATAAGGACAGTGAAAGTCACTGTGTCTAAACTTTCACTTTGTGCTATTTTTTTTTTAAATAATGAGATCTTTCCTCTAAAAAGAAGTGTCAGTTTCTCTGCCTGACATTTGGACCCTTATGTATGCCCTCCTCATGTTTCTCTTCAATGCTTGCTTTTCACATAGCGAGTTTCTGTCTGAAAAGCAAGTACTGCAACACTTCCACTCTTAGACATTGCTCAACATGTTTTCCTTTCAGGGACATTCCATTTCCCCTTTTTTTCCCAAATTTACCTCATTTTTTAAAACGAGAAATGCAGATTCATAGGCCCTGCCCAGGACCTACTAAAAGAGAATTTGTATTAACAAAGTCCTCAGGACATTTACATGCATACAAATATTTGAAAGAATGGAATAGTTGATTCTTCATTATTCAAAGCAAAAAAATTCAACTTATATTTGGTGGTAAAACAAGGTGTAATAATTTTGGTATAATTCATAGAAGCTCTAGACCTTATTGCCAAAGAACTGAGCTTCAGTTGGGGAATAATACTGGCTAAATTTTATTGTTATATCTGTGCAAATGGGATTTATTTTTACCTATTTGTACATGCACAAATATAATGATAATACACTCATAAACATGAAAATAGAAAAACAAAACAAAAATAAAACTCTGAGCTACATACTTCACTTATTATCTATAGGCCTGAGAACTTTGGACAGATTTGTCTTTGAAATTTTTAAAATGATTTTTATTAGTACATTATAGTTATACATAGAGTTTACTTTGACATATAAATGTGTATAACATAATTTGCTTCATTTCAATTCCCAGTACTTCACCTTTCCTTCCATTCCTCCCTTCCCAATATACTTTCTCTACTCTACTGGTCATCCCTGTATTTATTTTCTGTTTTTTTTCTATGATGTATTACTGTTGTATATAAGAGTAGAATTCATTGTAATATATTTATACATACACATAGTATAATTTGGTGAACTTCATTTCACAGTTTCTCCATTTTTCCATCCCTCCTCTCTCCCCCACAATCTTTTTCCTCCATTCTACTGTTTTCCCTTCTATTTTCATGAGATTCCCACCTTTTTAATAATTCCTTATTTCATTGTAATTCAGGATATGAGAAAAAAATTCAACCCTTGACTTTTTGAGTCTAGATTATTTCACTTAGAATGATGTTTCCCAGTTACATTCATAAACTTGCAAATGACATAATTTCATTCTTCTTTATGGCTTAATAAAACTCCATTGTTTATATATACCACATTTTGTTTACCCATTTGTCTGATGACAGGCACTAAGGCTTGACCATTGTGCATTGCACTGCTATAGATATTAATATGTCTTTATCACTATAGTATGCTGATTTTACTCCTTTTGGATAAGTACCAAAAGTGGGATAGCTGGTCACAGGATAAATCTGTTTGCTTTTTATAAAGTATTATGTTCTATGCATATATATATATTTAATCATGATAACCATTTTCTTAGGTTCACATAAATAAATCATCAAGAATAATATTGAAGAATAAAATAAATGAAGAGAGATTATGTTTTATTCTCCAAAGATTCTCCATCACGTACGTGCAGAGCTGGTCTATGCAATGATTGTCCAAAAGAAATGGAATAGTAAGAGAGGGAGGCTTCTATGAGATTAACAATTAGCTTCATCTTTGAACAGATGTTAAATTGCAGCATTTGAAGTTCAATTTGCTGTGGTCAGATGATTGCCCTATTAAAATGCATATTTATATGATGGAAAAAAGAGTCAGAATTTTAGGTAGACAAGTTAAGTATGCATAGATAGAGCAAACTTGCTTTAAAATTTTGAATGTTGCTTTTATACATTATCTTGAAATTTTAGTCTTTCTTACCATTTGCCTTCCCTACTGTTTTCTCATTGGGATTGATGAAATGAAGTAGTTAGTTTCACTGTCTGCAATATTTTAAAACTTTTTGAAAAGTCAACTGAGAATGTTGTTCATAGTAAGGAAGTTGCTTCTGAACTTGTTTCTGATCCTAGATAAATCTTCAGATTTTACAAACATGGCAGAGAAACTCTCAATATCTTAGTATCATATTTTAGGTACACTGTGGAAAATAACTGAATGACATTATTGAAGCACTCTGTCACCCTAGAGAAATGATTCTAAAGATATATTTTATATTTGTTGCTTGACCCTGAAAATATTTTGTGTTGGATATTCCTTTGACATCATAAAAGTTGGGACATGGATAAGGTAAACCAGACATTTGTGACAGAATTCATTCTTCTGGGACTCTTTGGTTATCCCAAACTAGAGCTCATTTTCTTTACTCTGATTCTAATTATGTACCTAGTGATTCTAAGTGGAAATGGCTTTCTGATCAAAGCAAGCATCTTTGATTCTCATCTTCACACTCCCCTGTACTTCTTTCTGGGCAACCTCTCCTTCCTGGATTTATGCTATACATCATCCACTGTTCCTTCAGGATTGGTGAGATTAATCTCAAAATAAAGCAATCTTTCCTTCTCTGGATGTGTAGTACAGATGTTCTTTGGATTTGCATTGGGATCTACAGAATGCTTTTCTCCTTGCAATGATGGTTTTTGATCATTACGTGGCCATCTGTAACCCACTGAGGTACTCCATCATCATGAGCAAGGTGGTGCGTGCACTGATGGCCTCAGCATCATGGCTGTCTGGTGGAATCAATTCAGCTGTGCAAACATCTCTTGCCATGTAACTGCCTTTCTGCGGGAAGAATATTATCAATCATTTTACATGTGAGATCTTAGCTGTTCTCAAGCTGGCTTGTGCTGATATATCCCTCAATATTATTACCATTTCAATATCAAATATGGCCTTCCTGGTTCTCCCACTGTTGATCATTTTCATCTCCTACATGTTCGTCCTCTACACCATCTTAAGAATGAACTCAGCCACAAGGAGACGCAAGGCTTTTTCTACCTGCTCAGCTCATCTGACTGTGGTGATCATATTCTTTGGTACCATCTTCTTTATGTATGCAGAACCCAAGTCCCAAGACCCAATTGGGGAAGACAAGTTGCAAACTTCAGACAAGCTCATTTCTTTATTTTATGGGGTCGTGACCCCCATGCTGAATCCTATCATCTATAGCTTGAAGAATAAGGATGTTAAAGCTGCTGTAAAGAATATGCTGAACCAAAAACTTATTCAATAAAACCATCTGAAAATGCAGGTTTATTTTTTTAATAAAAGAGATACAAGAGAATATTTTGATAAAATCCCAGGAAGAAATATTTTATTATCTTTCATTAGCCTTGTTCAGCAAGAATGGTTGAGAAATATAGTTTGCTACAAACTCAGTTTACAAAATGTCATGATCCAGATCTCACAAACACACTGAATTCCATTTGAATCCAATTCTTGGTGAGACCTGAAGAGAAAGAATACTCCTAATGGTCTGTGTGGGTCAATAGACAACAGTCACATATAAGCTTTGGAAACAGGAAGACAAGAGCACAAGTTCTCCAATTCTACCTAAATGAAGTTGGAGAGATGATTCATTCTTTCTAAACCACACTTGTCTTACTTACAGGAAATAAATAAATAGAATCCAGTTCTTAGTGTCATATAATTTCAATCACTTGGAGAAAAACAACTGGCATAGTCTAGCATCATGCTGCCCTCAACTTCAGAACCGAAACTAAGATTGTATATCAAGTACTGAAAGTTATTAGTTAGCACCTGCTATTCTAAACTAATAATTTCTAAATTCAGGTAGCCATCTGTAAAAATTGTCCCATTAATATAAATCACATCCTCTTTGATAAGCCTCTGATATCCATGTAAAGAGAAGATCAGGCCAGGAGAAGAAATATGAAGTGCAAAATGAACATTGGAAGCCATTTCACTATTGTCCCACTGAGAGAAGAGGATCTCTCTGTTCCCACAGAAGCCCAGTGAAGAAGCTGAGAAGAGCCTCTTAAGATTTTGAGAGCTTACAAAGAAAGGAGAATCTGGTTTCTGGCTTGATGAGTGGGGTCTAAAGATGCAGACTAGCAGAGGAGCTAGTTTAGGAGGGAGAGATGGGTAGGTATTATAGACCAGAAATAAACAGAAGCATTTCTAATCTGCCTGAGGTATTCTCTCAAGCTCAGAAAGAGTGACAAAAAGCGTTAGTGATTGGAGAAAGAGAATCAGTTCTTGTTATTTGCCAATGAAGGGAAATGCCTTGATAAATCTAGAGTGATTTTTTTGGTATATTACTTATTAGAAGTCCATTGTTGAGCACAGGCTAAAATTAGGCTATGCCATCCAGATTTCCCATGGCTTCTTAGCTCATTATGATAGCTGGGTTTTGACTTTATTTTCCTATTCAAGTTTCCTTTTTGTTATTTATGTTAGCATCACAGCCTCTCCCCATATCTCCAACTTAGATTCTTCACTCTTTGCCAACCCACTTTCTGCAAGCCAGTCCTGGTTTCTACCCCTCTGGTCCCTAAACCCTGCTGTGTTGTGACTGTCTCATAGAAGCGAATATTATTAGTGTAGAGCACCTTTGGCTGCTGGTTTCTCTCCTCTGTTGGACTATGTTGGTGTTGACTCACAAGACATGAAGAAGACCATGGGAATGATGGTCCTTGAACATCTGGTACCTCTCCTCCATCTCCTTTGCAGGCCCAATATTTACATCTGAACTTGTTTAATTGTCTTTAATGTTTGATCTATTTAAAATTTTGACCTGTAACATAATATTGTTGCTGTTGTTTTAACCAATTCCTTAGCACCTAACCTTAATTTTCAACATAATACCAAGGATCTGCATCTTGTGTGCAAGCTTATATCAGGTTGAACTCATCACCTTCTGGGATATACCATAGATATGTATGAGTGGATGCAATCTGGCTTTGCTATAGACAAGTGTGCTCATGTTAATCAATGGTCAGAGAGCTAAGAGACTGGAAAATAAATTATACTCTGGAATATCAGAAAATCTTCAATAAATGCATATTTTCTAAATTTCAAAAAAAACAATGCATAAAAAAGAAAAAGTACTACTTTTAGCCATCTCCCAAAGCACTAATTTTTAACATTTTGTAATTAACTAGGAATCATATGTTCATTATGTTTTTGTTTTGATTTATCAATAGCTGTATTATAAGCACCTGGGTTTATTTTTAAATGTACAAATTTAATCAATTCTAAGAAGTAAAACAAGTAGGCCAGATGACATGAACATTTCTATTTCTAGCAAAATTACTATCATAAAGGTCACAGTACCTACCCTAAATATTGTTATAAGAATTTACTCAAACATTTATTTCACATACTTATGTCACACTCTGTCTCTTTTTCTCTGTATATATAGCCTAGACATATTTACATACACACATACATTTTTCTTGAACCTCTCTTTTGGAAATATTTATTTTCAAATATTTCACAAAAGAGCAAGAATAATGTAATAAAATGGTATATGTTTACAATTAAATAATTACTAACACATGGTCATGTTGTCATTAATTATACCCACTTATCTCCATTCTCCAGGTCATTTTGAGGCAAATAATTGACATAACTACATCCTCTTATACATATTATTTGCCAGGATTGGTGGTGTGTGCTTGAAATCCCAACCACTTGGGAGAGTGAGGCAGTGAGACACGAAGTTTGATGCCAGTCTCAGCTAATTAGTGAGACTTTCAGGAACTTAGACTCTGTCTCAAAATTAAAAATGACTTGGAATGTTGCTCAGTGGTAAAAGCATCCTGGAGTTTATTTCTCAGTACCCCAACCAACCAACCAAACATGTATTATTTAATGTCGTTATATCCTGAATATATTAATTGTTTGGCAACAATTAATTGGCAACAACAATTAAGTGGCAACAATCCAATTGCCACTGTTTGCATTGTAGCTCATGAGATACATTTTCTGGAACACGTAAACTCAGATATGAATGATGCCTTTGTCATTGAAGCAATAGAACGATGGTGGTAAGGAGTGGAGTCTACCATCTGGGCACATGAACCACATGAAATCCCTCATTTCTCATTCCACTGGATGGTTACTATAAGCAGGATATATGTTATTTGGTTTTCTAAATTTCAAAGAGAGGTCACATTTTAAAATTAATCACTATATTCTTGCCCAGAGTTGAATCTTTTACAGAGCACTCAAGATTCAAGAGTGTGTACTCATGTAAGAGACATTAGTAAAGATATTAGGACATGGTCCTGATGAAGGAAGAAATTTCAGAACCAAAAGGAGAATTCTGAAAGTTGAGTTTTTACCTCCTGGGCCAATATTTTTTTTTTTTTTTTTGGTACTGGGGATTAAACTCAGGGGCACTGGACAACTGAGCCACATCCCAGCCCTACTTTGTATTTTATTTAGAGTCAAGGTCTCACTGAGTTTCTTAGTGCCTTGCCGTTGCTGAGGCTGGCTTTGAACTTCTGATTCCCTGCCTCAGCCTCCCAAGCCACTGCGATTACAGGTGTGCACCATGGTGCCCACCTCCCAGGCCAATTTTAAGCAACTGTCTTTTAGAATGTTTTAGTCACTGTTGTCTTATACACCAATGTTATTGCCATTAACTTCTCATTCCTGGAGTAGAATTTGAGCATATACCATGTACCCCAAATGTTAATTTCTTCATGAGAATATTAGATATGTACTAATGTCTTCTGAAACTACTTTAGATGGAACATGCCAAAGAGCTTCCCTAGATTCCACTTTATCAGCAATTGCCTCCCATTCTTTCCATTTTTCATTTATTTTTCTCCAGATTATCCTCCCTAGGATAGAATTGTTAGGTTGAACCATACAGTTCAATATATCTCATGTTGATTACCTTTTAATTCTCTTTATTCCATATATATTTTAACATTCTTCATTCAGTTTTGAAAGTCTTCCCTTTAGTCTCTTATTATTTTCTAGTTTTTTAATATGGGCTTTTAATTTTCATTAGCTCACTGTTCTTGTGGATGGGCAATATGATAACTCTTATTGTTTGTGATGATTTGCAAGTCATTGTTGAACCTCACATGAAGTACCTTAATTAGATAATCAACATCCAAATTAAAATAATACTCTTGCTCTAGGCCCTAATAGGGGCAGTCAGTTTACCTGCCAGGTATGCAATTCCAGATCCAAAACAGGTGTTACCCTCAATTAAGATTCACCATTGCCCACCTGGAAACAAGGATAATGGCCAAGGTAATCCACTAGCTAGCTCTGGATTTTTCTGGATACTTTCTATAGATAGCTCTTAACTGCTTTTAGTCTCTAACCTTTCTACTATTCTTCAAGCAGAACAACTTGAAGTATATTTCCAGGTCTTGAGAAGAGAAGATAACTATTTTTTTTTCCACACATGGCTGTACTGTTTGAATGCTTCCATGCCCTTTCATCTTATGCCCCCAGGAGGTCAATTCCAAAGACAGAATAAAGTCTCCCATTTGTTGGTTCTGATCCTTCTCTGAATTCAGAAGAGAAGTTTTATGATAGATATAGACATGTTCCACTTTGATAATCTCCCTTCAGGTCCACAAATTAAGGTGTCTCACAGTTTATGCCCTACACAGGGATCCTTCAGATCCCTATGCACTTTATTTTCAGACTGTATTAGTTTTTCCATTAGCTATCTTCTGAGAATTGGTAAAAATTCATATGTATCATTGTTATCATTACCTAGTTCTTTGGAGGCATGAGAAAATGGTTTTTAATTCTTCCTAAGTCAAATAGTAACAATTACTTGGGAATATTGTTTTAATTTTAAACCTACATTTATTCATCTTTAAAAAGAAAGTCTTAATGATTTTTATAGATTTCTAATTCTGAACTTCTGTGATCTTAGAATAGAAAAAATCTTGACTATTTCTATTTTTATTTAAAGTGCATATACAATACATTATGATGTGTGCTCAAGTGTGTTTAATGTGTGTCTGTTAATGTATTTGTACATGCATAAATACTGTTCCTGCTTTTAAAGTAAATTTTTCCTTTTCAGAGTCCAATTACATAAAATGTGACATCTATTCAAAAAATACTATGATAATTGAAGTATTAATATACACCCTCTAACATAGCAGACATTTGAAAATCCTAATTATGTAATGTTCTGTCTTCCTGTCTGAACTTATGCCCCAGACTTTCATTATGGACTTAAAAAAAAAAGCTTTTGTTGCCTTAATGTACGGATTCACTTTCGTCCTGTGAGTTTATTTAGTGTATGGTTATCTCTGGTGATGGCATCCTGCATGGGAAATTTATCAAGATGAATGAACAGAAAGTGAGCTGAACAGTTAAATGACTATACAATCGAATCCATGCCAAATATTTGTTTTATTTCATTAATTTGTTTTACTTCATTAATAATAACTAGGTCATTTTTAATGATGTTTTAATGACTAAAACATCATTTTAGTAGGTATAGTTTGAGTTGCTAAACTCTGAACTAACTTTGCTTCAGTAGGTATATTTTGAGCTAAAAATCTCTCATATTTTGCATTATGTTTTGGTCAACATTTCCCCCTCTAAAAGTGACAAGGGCAGGGGAATGCTGTTTCTTTTGTGAGCTACAGTCCAGCCACAATATAATCTTAGTACCACTCTTAACTGTGTGTGTGGGACACGGTTCCCAATGCATCAGAAGTTTTTCCATTAAACAGATCCCTCACTACCACTTTAAATTGCTTTGGGAATTGGGGAACAATTATAATAATTGTTGAACAACACATATTTACCATTTATATCTATGGAATTGGGCATCATTTCTTGAACCCAACCTTAATTCACATGGCTGACAAAAATGTTAAGGAAAATGTAGTTATTTCTTCTAGTAGGTTGAAATAATGTGTCATTATGAAGGTGAGTTCTGAATATCTTGAAACCACACCTTTTCAGTCATAATTAGGACTGTTACTAAATATAAATTTATAATATGAATAAAATTAGGCAATACAGACACGAATTTGTTAATACCAAGCATATTTGTGGTGTAATGTTATCATTATTATAGTCTGTACCATCTTCATTACTCCATAGAGCAGTTTCTTCATATATATGAATTTCTCAGAAAGCAAATTGTGAGGTAAGTAAGGTAAGGATTGCTGATTCTGTTATACAAAAGAAAATCTGAGTCGGTATGTTTAAAGAAAAGACAACCTCAAACCAGGAAGTTTTCACTAGAATAATCAATGAAATAAGTGTTCCAGTGACTTAGATGACCACTGTATATTTTGTGGTGCAAAAGCTTGTTATTTTGTGCATGAGCTTCTTCTTATTAGATGGCAGCTTGTTTAGTACTGTCAGAAAAAAAGAACTGAGAGAATAATGTGGGCCTATTAATTTTTCCTGAACATGAGTCCATAAATGCTGTGCAGGGAATGTGCTTAAGAATTTACAAAGTAGGCCTTCACCTATTCACTTAAAATTCTACTACACACAGCCAGTGTGTCAGACCATAAGTTTACAGGGAACAGCAAGGAAAGCAAGCTGGTTTCCCACATCCCTTGTTATCTCTCAATATACAAAGTAATCCAATTGAAGTGCTAGAAGCAGAAGAAAACCAAAGACACCAAGACATGTCTACGTGAAGATGCACTGGATCAGTGAGGGAGATTCTGCCTGGATGGAGACGGCAAAGAGAAGGTGTAGA
>CM053399.1:159066095-159113227 GCA_028644305.1 Xerus rutilus | reverse complement strand
GGGGCTGGAGTTGTGGCTCAGGGGTAGAGCACTTGCCTAGCACATATGAGGCACTGGGTTCGATCTTCAGCACCACATAAAGATAAATAAATAAAGGTATTGTGTCCATCTACAACTAAAAAAAAGAAAGTACAAATAGCCAATAATCACTTGAAAAACAATTCAGCACCGTTAACTATCAGGGAAATGTGAATTAAAACTATATTAAAATTCCACTAACCCAAGTTATAATGGAAATTGTGAAAAATACAAATAACAATAAATGCTGGGGAGAGTGCTGAAAAAATAACCCTTATTATGCATTGTTGGTGGGGCTGTAAATTAATCCAGCCTCTATGGAAATAATTATAGAGATTCCTCCAAATACTAAAAAAGAACTACAATATGATTAAGCTATGTCTTTAGTATGTATTAGCATTTATCTGAAAGAAATGAATTTAGTATGCTTTAGAAATATAGTATCTGCACACCCACATTTATTGTTGGTACACTTCATGGTAGAAAAGTTATACAATCAGCCTAGGTGCTTGTCAACAGATGAATGAATAAAGAAAATGTGGAATATGTATACAATGAACTATTATTCAACCATAAGGAGAACAAAATTATGTCATTTGTAGAAAGTGGATGGTGCTGGAGATGAGCATCTTAAACACAATTAGCCACACAGTTATCACACTTTTCTGTAATACGTGGAAAGTAGGAGAAAGAAAAAGAAGATTGTTAATGTTCAGGAAAGTGATTGGGGAAGGAGAAGGGGTGAAGCAATGTGGTGTGAAATTGAGGGAATCATGTTATATGTCTGTACGAATGACCACAATGGAACTCACTCTTCCATATAAATAATATGAACCAATAAAAACAAAAAATTGTAATGATAGCTATCTCCCAAGTATATAATATTAATGTATCCTTTATTAATTATGTCATATTTTCATCATGTCTTTATTTTGATTTACCCATAGCTATAATATAAACACTGGAGGTTAAATATTTATTGAAATATGCAGAACAGGTTTTTACGGCATAAATTCTAAGAAGTGAAAATAATATTGCAGGTTATATGAACATTTAAAATTTCTGGCATAATTATCCTCACAAAGGTTATATAACCTAACCTAAACATTATTATAAGATTTTGGCCAGACATGTTTACAATTCTGATTATACACACACACAGTCACATTCATACACACATACACACTTTTGTCCCTAGAAGATATTCCTTTGGAAATGTCTATTTTCAAATATTTAGCAAAAGAACAAGAATATTTTAATAAAACCCATGTACAAAATTACTAAATAATTACCCACACATGATTTTCTCCATTTTATCTATGCCTTCTTATTTTCACCCTTTAGATTGTTTTGAAACAAATCATGGACATTATTGCATATTATATATATGTCACCTTTATCTTCCTCTTTTTCTCTCTACATACACAAATACACATGTTCACATATTTGTCTTCTTTACAACGCTATGTTGGAAATGTTTATTTTGAAATCTTTAACAGAAGAGCAAGAATAATTTAATAAAACATCTTTTGTAGAGCATATGACTTACCAACACATAGTTAACCTTCTCTTAATATTATTCATACCTAGTTGTCTTCATCCTCAAGATAATTTTGAGGCAAATAAAGACAAAATTACATCTTATTATTTTTATTACATGATGTAGTTATGTTTAGGACACATAAATTTTGTGGATATACACTAAGTGGAACAAAACCAACTGCTACCATTTGCATTGTAGTTCATGGAATGCACCTTCTGGGGCTCATAAACTGTGCTATGAATGATTTCTCCTTGAGTTAAGCAATAAAATGCTACTAGTGAAGACCATGAGCCATAAAAGGGCACATGAGCCAAATACAGGAAATAATTTCTCATTGCAGGGGATTGTTGCCTTGGCTTAATGCAGGCCACGTATTGACTAATTTTCTAAATTTCAAGAGATGCCAGAATTTAAAATTAAACATTACTCACTTGCCAAGGGTGGCATCATTAAGAGAACACATGAGACTCTGGAATGTATACTCCTGTGAGTCATTAATGAAGACAAAGAACATGATACTGCAGGGGGAGGAAATTTCAGGACCAAAAGGAGAATTGTGAAATTTTAGTTTTAATCTCCCAGGCCAATTTTGAGTAACTTTGTCTTTTAAAATGTTTCAGTTGCTGTTGGCTTATACTCTAATCATGTTGCGTCCATTAACTACTTCTTCCTTGAGTAGAATCTGAGTATATCTTGTGGATTCCAAACGTTGATTTTTTCCAGGAGAATGTCATACATGTACTAACACCCTCTAAAAACACTTTAGTTAGAGCATGCCAAAGAGCTCTGGTAGCTCCATTTTTATCAGAAAACACTTACCCTTCATTCTATTCTTTATTTGTTTTACCAATATTATGCTCTCTGGGATGGGACTGGTAGGTTCAGTCAGAGAACTGACCCATAAAATTGGCAGCAACATAAAAATGATCAATATTTAGCCCTCTATCTATTCTCAGTGATGTGGTATAGGGTTGGACAAGAACAAGCATATAGTTCTGCCTTATCAACCAGGTTGGAAAGAGACAGAAACCATCAATCCTGCTTTAAAAAGGTGAAATGAAGGAATGATCCATATTATTCTTTTAGAAAGGTGTGCAGTCATGTTTTAGTCAGCTTTTTCAATGCCATGACTAAAGGATGCCACCAGAACAATCATAGAAGCAGAAGAGTTTATTTGAGGACTCAGGGTTTCAGCGGTCTTGGTCCATAAAAGGCTGGCTCCATTCCTCAGGGCTGGAGGTGAGGCTGAACATCATGGCGGGAGAGGGTGGCAGATGGAAGCAGCTCACATCCCTGTGATCAGGAAGCAGAAAGAGAGAGACCTCACTGGCCAGATACAAATATATACCCAAAGCCACCCCCCAATTCTCACCCCCTGCAGCCCTATGACTTTGGTTACCACTCAGTTAATCCCTATCAGGGGATTAAAACACTGATTGGGTTAAGATTCTTACAACCCAATCATTTCTCCTTTGAACCTTCTTGCATTGTCTCTCATGTGAGCTGTTGGAGAATACCTCACATCCAAACCATAAACAAGTAGTGATATTTAGATATATTGTTGTCATATCGTGTTTAGAAAATGATTGTGTTTCTGAAAATAATAAATACAATGAATGTCCCACTAACATACAAGAAAGCAAAGATAAAAATTTAGAAATAGAGAAGTTTCTATGGATGCCTATGTAATTCCCACCACTTCTCCATAACAGTCCCCATGTCAACAATATATCCAATGCTGCTGTGCCTTTAGTTCTATGTGTATTGTCTTATCACGCTACATTATGTTGTGAAAGCCATCCCTTTAGTTGCTTATCACTTTCTGATTTTGTAAGAAAAGCCTACAAATCACTGTCTATTTCAGTTATCATTTGTCCAATTCTTTGTGGATAGTGGAGTGTATATAAACTCACTGTGATACTTTGCCATCCATGTTGAACCTCACATGGAGTGCCTTTGGTAGATGACCAATACCTAAATTAAAATAACAGTCTTGCTCTAGCCTTAGTGGTGGCAGTAGTATTTACTTCACTTGCCAGATATGCAAATCCAAATCCAAAACAAGTGTCTTTCTCAACCAAGATTCACCTTTGTCCACCTAGAAACAAGGATAATGGGTCAATGTGATACACCTGCCACCTGTACCTTTTTCTGGTTACTTTGAGTAGACAGCTCATAAGTGCATTTAGTCTCTAACTTTTCTGCTGACAAACAACAATATTTCCAACTCTTGAGGAGACAGAGGATACCTATTTTTTTCACACATTGCGGCACTGTTTGAATGCCTCTATACTCTCTCATGTCCCTAAGAAGCCACTTCCAAAGAGAGAATAAAGTCTACCATTGTTGGTTCTAGATCTTTTCTGAATTCAGAAGGGAAGTTTTATGATAGGACATAGACATACTCCACTTTGATAATCTCTCTTCAGGTCTGTAAATTAAGGAGTCTAACAATTCATGTCTTATGTAGGAGTCTTTCAGAGTCACCTAAAACCTATATTTTCAGATTATATTACTTTTCCATAGCAATCTTCTGAGAATTGGTAAAAATTCATATATATTATTATTGTTGTTGTCTAGTTCCTCTCATGTATGACACTACTGTTCTTAATTCTTCCTAAATCAAATAGTAATGATTACTTGGGGAAATTATTTTGTTACTTTTACTCTCATTTATTTGCCTGTAGAAAGTATTATTAAATTATTTTTAGAGTTTTTTTGGCTCTAAATATCTTTGAACTAAAATAAAATATTTTATCCTTAGCATATTTTCATTGGTATTCAATGTGCACATACTATGTTTTGGTGTATGTGGAAATGTTTTTATATGTTTATGTGATTGTGCCCATGGGCATGCATAAGTACTGCACCTGCTTTCTGAAGAAAATAGTTCAATTTGAGAATCTAAGTATTTTACAGCAAAATGTAGCATCTAGAGGGAAATTACAGGCATGATTTGACCACTATTGTCTATGGGATAGCTTAACAGATGTTCCTAAAACTTTAATTCAATAATATGCCATCTACTGATCTAAAATCTTAACAAAACTATTCATTCTGGACACTTAAAAAAAACTTTTATTGTCTTAGCTATGGGTCACTTTTATTTTGTGGCTTTATTTATTGTATTGTTTATCTTTTATTCCAAAAACCTGTGGTGATGGCATCCTGTGTGGAATTAATTAATTAAAAAACAGAAAGTGAGCTGAAAGATAAATGACAAAGCATTTAATTCATAGTGAATACTTATTTGATTTTATTCACAATAGTTTGAGGTTTTCTTATTCTACCATTACATGATTTCATTTTAGTTGTTATTGTTTGAACTCTAGGTTTTGAATTAATTTTGCTTGGGTTGATATATTTTTAACCAAAGATTTCTCACATTTCATAATGTGTGTTTGGTGGACATTTGCTCCTTTTGCAAGGTGACAAGGGCAGGGGAATGCTATTTCTTTTTTGAGCTGTAGTTCAGCCACAATATAGTCTCAGCACCACTCATAATTGGGTGTGTGGGACACGGTTCCCAATATATCAGAAGTTTCTCCATTCCACAGATCCTTCCTTCCACTTTAAATTGCTTTGGGAATTGGGGAACAATTATAATAATTGTTGCATAACTCACATTTACCCTGCATATCTATGGAATTGAGCATCACTTCATGAACCCAACCTTAATTCATATGGCTAATATAAAGATTAAGGAAAATGTAGTTGTTTGTTGTAGGTAGAAATAATGTGTCCTATGTATGAAGACACGAATGGTGTGACTCTATCTTGTTTGCAACCAGAGAGATGGAAAATTGAGCTCTATATATGTACTATGACTTGAAATGCATTAAATAAATAAATAAATAAATAGAAATGTGTTCTTACAAAGTTGAGTTCTGAATAACCATACCTTTTCCTTTATAATTAGGACTATTACTAAATATGAATTTATAATTCATATTACAGATGAATATAATACAAATACCAATTTATTAGTATCAAATATTTATATAGTGTAATATTATCATAATTATAATCTGTACCATCTTTGTTACTCCATAAAGCAGTTTCCACTTATATCTAAATTTCTCTGAAAACAAACCGTGAGATAAGTTAAGGTAGGGATTTCTATCTCTGTTGTACAAATGAAAATCCAAGCCTATATGTTAGAAGAAAAGAAAACTTCAAACCAAGGAGATTTTGTAACTAATTCTCGAATATTTTCACTCGTTTAATCAACGAGATAAGTGTTCTAGTGACTTAGGTAACCACTTTATATTTTTTGGTACATAAACTTGTTCTTATCAGATGGCAACTTGTTAGTAGTGATAGAAAGAAAAAACTGAGAGAACAATGTGGCCCTATTAAGTTGTCCTGAACATGAATCCATAAATGCTGTTCAGGGAATTTGCTTAAGAATTTAGAAAGTAAGCTTTCACTTATTTAGTCAAAACTACTCTATTACTTGTAGCCAGTGTGTCAGGCCATAGTTGTACAGGGAAGAGCAAGGTACACAAGCTGATTTTCCACAGTTCTTGTCTCCCAATATATATGGTAACCAACTTAAAGTGCTGGAAGGAGAGGACAAGCAGACGGCAACACACATATTCAATTATATAATCATAACCTATTTTTAAACCAAACATAAACATCCCTAACATGAAATATGCCCATATATAAAACCATACATATTATTATAGGTTTTTCATATATATTTTTACATATATATTTATAGGCATATTCATATATTTTGATATATATGTTCATACCCTAACCCTAACCCTAAACATACCCCCAACTTAGTGCTCAACCTAATAGTACCTAATAGTACAATAACCATAAAACTATTTATATATAAAACTATAAATATTTATGTGAATATTCATATATTTTGATATATACATTCTTATATATTATCATATACATTAATATATGTATATATACCTTAACCCTAACAATAATCCTACCCCAAACAAAACCCTAAACTATTTTTATGCATTCTTTTTAAAAATTTATTTATATTTTTGTTTGTGCTAATTAATTATACATGAAAATAGAATGCATATTGATATATTGTTCATAAATGGAGTATAACTTCTCATTCTTCTGGTTGTACATGATGTAGAATAATATCAGTTGTGTACTCATATATGCACATGGGGTAATAATGTCCAATTTATTCTGTTATCTTTCCTGCCCCCATACAGCCACCTCTCCCTTCACTACCCTCTGTCTATTTCAAGTACCTCTACTTCTCTTTAGTCTTGCTCCCCTTATTGTGAGTTAGTGTCCACATATCAAAGAGAACATTTGGCCTTTGTTTTTTGGTAATTGGCTTAATTTGCTTAGTATAATATTCTCCAGATCCATCCATTTACTGGAAAATGTTATAATTTCATTCTTCTTTAAGGCTGAGTAATATTCCATTGTGTATACGTACCATATTTTTTTTATCCATTCATTTGTTGAAGGGCACCTAGGTTGGTTCTATAGTTCAGCTATTGTGAGTTCTGCTGCTATAAACATTGATGTGGCTGCATCACTGTAGTATGCTGATTTTGAGTCCTTTGGGTATAGACCAGGGAGTGGGATAGCTGAGTCAAATGGTGGTTTGACTCAACCAAACCACTATTCCAAGTTTCCTGAAGAATCTCCATACTGCTTTCCATAGTGGTTGCACCAATTTGCTGTCCCACCAGCAATGTATAAGTGTACCTTTCTCCTCATATCCTTGCCAACAACTATTACTTGTATTCTTGATAATTGTCATTCTGACTGGAGTGAGATGAAATCTCTGGGTAGTTTTGATTTGCATTTCTCTAATAGCTAGAGAGCGTGAACAATTTTTCATGTTTGTTGATCAATTGTATTTCTTCATTTGTGAAGTGACTGTTCACTTCCTTAGCCCATTTATTGACTGGATTATTTTTTTGGTGTTAAGTTCTTTATATATCCTGGAGTTCTTTATATATCCTGGAGATTAGTGCTCTATCTGAGGTGTGTTTGGTAAAGATTTTCTCTCATTCTGTAGGCACTCCCTTCACATTATTGATTGTGTCCTTTGCTGAGAAGAAACATTTTAGTTTGAATCCATCCTCTTTTATTGATTCTTGATTTTACTTCTTGCCCTTCAGGAATCTTGTTAAGGAAGTCAGGTCCTAAGCCAACATGATAAAGATTTGGACTTACTTATTCTTCTACTAGGTGAAGAGTCTCTGTTCTAGTGCTTAGTCTTTGATCCACTTTGAGTTGAGCTTTGTGCAGGGTGAGAGATAGAGGTTTAATTTCATTTTGCTATATATGGATTTTCAGTTTTCCCAGCACCATTTGTTGAAGAGCCTATCTTTTCTCCAATGTATGTTTTTGGTGCCTTTGTCTAGTATGAGATAACTGTATTTATGTGGATTTGTCTTTATGTCTTCTATTCTGTGCCATTGGTCTACATGTCTATTTTGGTGCCAATACTATGGTGTTTTTGTTACTATAGCTTTGTAGTATAGTTTAAGGTCTAATATTGTGATGCTTCCTGATTCACTCTTCTTGCTAAGGATTGCTTGGCTATTCTGGGTCTCTTAATTTTTCAAATGAATTTCATGATTGCTACTTCTAGTTCTATGAAGAATGTTATTAGTATTTTAGTAGAGATTGCATTAAATCCATATAATGCTTTTGGTAATATGGTCATTTTGACAATATTAATTATGTCTTTCCAAAAGCATAGGAGATATTTCCATTTTCTAAGGTCTTCAATTTCTTTCTTTAGTGTTCTGTAGTTTTCACTGTATAGATCTTTCACTTCTTTTGTTACATTGATTCTCAAGTATTTATTTATTTTTTTTTTTGAGGCTATTGTGAATGGGGTAGTTTTTCTAATTCCTCTTTTAGGGGATTCATCACTGATGTGTAGAAATGCGTTTGATTTATGACTATTGATTTTATATCCTGCTACTTTACTAAATTTATTTATTAATTCTAGAAGTTTTCTGGTTTTTTTTTTTTTTTTGCATCTTCCAAATATAGAATTGTGTTGTGGGCAAATAGTGATAGTTTGAGTTTTTCTTTTCCTATTCATATCCTTTTAATTTCTTTCATCTGTCTAATTGCTCTGGCTAGAGTTTCAAGGACTATGTTGAGTAGAAGTGGTGAAAGACAGGTGAATATTCCTGTCTTGTTCCAGTTTTGAGAGGAAATGATTTCAGTTTTTCTCCATTTAAAATGATGTTGGCCTTGGGCTGAGCATAGATAGCTTTTACAATGTTGAGGTATGTTCCTACTATCCCTAGTTTTTCTAGTGTTTTGAACATAAAGGGGTACTATATTTTATCAAATGATTTTTCTGCATCTATTGAGATGATAATATGATTCTTGTCTTTAACTCTATTGATGTGATGGATTACGTTTATTTCGTATGTTGAACCAACCTTGCATCTCTGAAATGAACCTCACTTGATTGTGGTGCACTACCTTTTAAAAATGCTTTTGTATGTAATTTTCCAGAATTTTATTGAGAATTTTTGTGTCTGTGTTCATCAGAAATATTGGTCTGAAGTTTTTTCATTGATGTGTCTTTGGGTTTTGTAGCAGGGTGATACTAGCCTCATTGAATAAGTTTGGAAGGGTTCCCTCCTTATTTATTTTGTGGAATAATTTGAGGAGTATTGGTATTAATTCTTCTTTGAATGTCTTTTAGAACTGAACTGAGAATTGGTCTGGTCTTGGGGTTTTCTTTGTTGGTAGGCCTTTGATGGCTTCTTTTATTGCATTGCTGGAAATTGATGTGTTTAAATTTTGTATATCCTGATTCAGTTTGGGTAGATCAGATGTCTTTAGAAATTTGTTGATTCTTTCAGATTTTCTCTTTTATTGATGTATAAATTTTCAAAATAGTCTCTAATTATCTTCTGAATTTCAGTAGTGTCTGTTATATTTTCTTTTTTATCATGAATTTTATTAATTTGAGTTTTCTCTCTCTTAGCATAGCTAAGGGTTTACAATTTAATTTTTCAAAAAACCAACTTTTTGTTTTGTCAATTTTTTAAATTGTTCCTTTTGTTTCAATTTCATTGATTTCAGCTCTGATTTTAATTATTTCTTGTCTTCTAAGGCTTTGAGTGTTGATATGTTGTTCTTTTTTTAGGACTTTGTAATGTTAGGTCATGTATGTGTTGACTTTTTATTCTTTTAACGGAGGAGCTCAATGCAATGAACTTTTCTCTTAGCACTGCCTTTATAGTGTCCCATTTTGATGTTCTGTATTGATGTTCTCATTTACCTCTGTTTTTTAAAATTTCTTTTCTGATTTCTTCTGCTATCCATTCTTCATGTATTTATGTTTCCATATATATTTTGATATATATTTTGATATACTTTCACATTAAATGATTATATACTTTAATACTCTACCTCTAAATCTAAACCTATCCCTCAACTTATCCTTAGCCTAATATAAGCCACCTTGAAAACTAAGTATATATAAAAACATATATTTATAAGAGTATTCATATATATCATGACATATACTTATATATTCACATATTAATTCATAATATTTTGTATATATTAGTGTGTATTCCTTTATATATTTATACCCTGTTTTAAAATCAACCAGTAACCATACAACTAACACTAGAAGTATTTATATATATAACCATATATTTACATATTTACCATATATATTCACATATACATCCATATAGTTTTATATATTTATATATGGATATATAGTCTCACACCCTTATCCTAAATGTAACACTACCCTACATTAGTCATAAGCCTAAATACACTAACCATAAAGATATTTATATATAAAAACATATATAAATATTAATTTATATTTTATAACTATATTTACATATTTATATATTCATATATATACATTTGTATATTTATATCCTGTCTTTAAAGTAAACTTTAACCTTACATATATCAATTTACATGTAAACCATATTTATTAATATGTATTTTTTAGCACATATATTTATGTATATATTCATGTTTTTGATATATATGTTCATAATCTACCCCTATCCTAACTCAACCCCCAGCAGTCTTAACCCTAACATTACCCCTAAACTTAAAAGTATTTATCTACAAAACTATGCTCATATTTGTATGCATTTTGACATATTTATATATTCATATATAAATTCTTATGTACATTCATATATATTCATATGTATACATTTATAGCAAAATATGATGACATACCTAGGAATAAGCCTATGCATATATAAAACATATGTATTTATATAGTTTTCATATTTATTTTCTCATATATATTCATGCCCTAACCATACCATTAAAATGCATATATATGTTCACATATATGGATATACATGTCATATTCTAATGCTAACCCTAGCCTTACAAACTTAAGATTAAACCTAACACTATCTGTAACCATATTATTTTATATAAAATTATATACATTTATATGAATATTCATATTTATTTTGAAATATATATTTCTATTCATATTTTAATTTATGTATTTATATAAATTCATTTATATTAATACCCTATATTTAAACCAAACCATAATCATACATTTACCCTAAATTATCCATATGTAAAAACATATATATTTATACAGTATTCTATAAATATTTTCAAATATGTATTCACACATTTATATAAATTGATATACATGTTCATACTCTAATTTTAACTATAACTGTGACTTTAAACTTAGCCCTAACCATAACATGATTCCTAAACTTAAAATGATTCATATGGAAAACCATATATGTTTATATGAAGATTCACAAGTATTTTATATACATATTAATTTATTAACAAATACATTTTATATATTCATATATATTCATTAATATATTCCTACCCTACTTTTAAAGCAAACTGTATAAATACACGTAACACTAATCCTATCCATATACAAAACCTTATGTATTTATATAGGTTATTATATGTTTTTTCACATATATATTCATATATATTTATATATTGATGTTTATATAAAGTGACACATATATTTATATCCTAGCCCTAACCATATCACGTCCCATAAAGTTAGTACTAACAATACTCCTAAACATCAACCATTTATATATAAAACCAAGTATATTCATATTTTTTGACATATAAATGTATGTATTTACTTATAAATTTAAATGTTTAATCACATGTATTCATTTATATATTTATACCTTATCTTTAAAGCAAAATGTAACCATATACCTAACAATAAAACTATGCATATGTAAAAACATATAAATTTATATTTCTAAATATTTTCACAGAAATATTTATATATGTTTGTACCTTAACCTGACCCTAATGCTAACTCTTCTTACTACTAAACTTATAACCTAAAAATTAAACTATTTATATATAAAATCTATATTTATATATTCATATATAATTTGACATGTATATTTATATATTTACATAAATTAATATATAGTCATATATTTTAATATATTTTTATATATTCATACTCTCTTTTTTAAGCCAAACCTTACCATACACTAATTATAAAAACATTCACATATAAATTCTGTAATTTCTATAGAATTTCATAGATTGTTACATATATACTCATATATATTAAAAAATATTGACATATGTGTTTATATTCTAACCCTATTCTACTTCTAAATTTAATCCTATCCCTAACACTACCCCTAAACAAAAACTTATGCATAAAACCATATACATTTATATTAATATTTATATACATTTTGATGTATGTATTCACAAATTATATATATTCGTATATAATATATTCTTACTCTATCTTGAAAATAAACCATAACTACATACCTAAAGGTAATCCTATCATATGAAACCATATATATTTACTTTTTATATATATTTTCATATTTATAATCATATATATTGATATATATGTTCATACCATAACCCTAACCTTACACTTAAATTTATTTGAACCATTACACACTCCCTAAACATTAAACATTTTGGGGGAAGATTACTGAGGATTGAACTCAGGGGCACTCGACCACTGAGCCACATCCCCAGCCCTTTTTTGTGTTTTATGTAGAGACAGAGTCTCACTGAGTTGCTTAGTGCCTCACCATTGCAGAGGCTGGCTTTGAACTCACAATCCTTCTGCCTCAGCCTCCCAAGCTCTTAGTATTACAGGTGTGAGCCACTTACCCGGCAACATTAAACTTTTTATATATAAAAATACATGTATTTATGTGAATATTCATATATATTTTCACTTATGTATTTATTATATCATATACACTGATATAAATATCATACATTTTTCCTAACCATAAACATACTCCTAAATGAAACCCTAACCTTAAGTCATACTCCAAATTTAACTCTACTCATAAACTTAACCATACTCATATATGTATATTTTATACTTTTTATAAATATTTCATATATATGTATGTGTTCATGTATATACATACACATACATATATACATATTGTTACCCTAACTTTAATCCTAAAGTTAACCCTAAACACCAAACCCTAAACTTTAGCCCTAAACCTCGAATTCAAATCTTAACTCTAGATGCTATCCACTAATACCCAAACCAATATCCTACTCTAACCCTAAACCAAACTATAAATCTAACTCTACACATATACATGTATATATTCATATACACATTTTTTATCCCCTAGCCCTAACACTAACCATATCCCTAATTCTATAATTACTCCTAAACTTAACCATATTCATAAGCATATATATATTTATATGTATTTACTTAAATATATACTTATATATACATGTATAAATCTGTGTATCCATTCATATATAAGTTCTTATATATTTTTGTATATATTGATAACCTAAACCTAAATTTAACATTAATCCTAACCATAACCATATTCATATCTATAATAATATAGATATGATAATATATATTTATATTATATATTAATAATATAGATATAATAATATATATTTATATAAATAACCTTATACATATTCACATATGTTCATCTATATTTGCTATATATCCATATATGTATAGTAATCTAACTCTAAAAATAATCCTACACCTGCCCCTAAGACTAATCATATTCATGTACATATTCTTGTATATATTTAATTAAGACTTACATGTACAAACCTCCTTTAAAATTAAGAACATCTCTGTTAAACATTGAATTGAAATTTCTGTCATTGTTTTCTTTTGCCTTCTTCACTGTTCTCTTACTATACTTGACTACATGAAGACGTTAGGTTTGCTTTCTGAAATATTCTTAGTCTTTCACAAAAGTCAACTGGGAGTTTCCTCAACAATAAGAAAAGTTGCTTCTGAATTTGTTTATAATCCTAGAGAAATCTTCAGATATTAGAAACATGGCAGAGAAACTCTCAATCTCTTGGTATTATATTTTTGGCACAAACACTATTGAAGATGACAGAATGACAGCTTTGAAACATTCTATCATCCTAGAGAAATGATTCGACCATATGTATGTCATATTTATTGCTTGACCCTGAAAATATTTTGTATTGGATGTTCTTTTGACATCCTGAAAGCTGGAACATGGATAAGGTAAACCAGACACTTGTGAGAGAAGTCATTCTTCTGAGACTCTCTGGTTATGCCAAACTAGAGATCACTTTCTTTGTTCTGACTCTCATTACGTACTTAGTGATTCCAACTGATAATGGTGTTCTGATCACAGCAAGCATCTTTGATTCCCATCTTCACACCCCCATGTACTTCTTCCTGGGCAAATTCTCCTTCCTGGATATATGCTACATATCTTCTTCAGTTCTTTCAAAATTGGTGAGGTTAATATTAAAGAAAAAAAGTCCTTCTCTGGATGTGCAGTACAGATGTTCTTTGGAATTGCAATATGGGCAACAGAATGTTTCCCCTTGCCTTGATGGTTTTGATTGCTATGTGGCCAAATGTAACCCTCTGAGCTATCCTATCATCATGAGCAAGGAGGTGTGTGCACTGATGGCCTCGGTATCATGGCTGTCTGGCGGAATCAATTCAGCTGTACAAACATCTCTTGTCATGTAACTGCCTTTCTGCGGGAAGAATATTATCAATCATTTTACGTGTGAGATCTTAGCTGTCCTCAAGCTGGCTTGTGCTGATATATCCCTCAACATTATTACCTATTTTGTCAAATATGGCCTTCCTGGTTCTTCCACTACTGACCATTTGCTTGTCTTGTATGTTAAGCTTCTATACTATCCTGAGAATTAACTTAGGCACAGGGAGATACAAGGCTTTTTCCACCTGCTCCGCCCATCTGACCATGGTGATCATATTCTACGATACCATCTTCTTTATGTATGCGAAACTTAAGTCCCAAGACTCCTCTAGGAAAGACAGAGAAAATAACCAAAAGATTTTCCTTTTCTATAGGAAAGCTATAGAGGGGCTCATTTCTGCATTCTATGGCGTAGTGACCCCTATGCTGAATTATAGCTTTAGAAATAATGATGTGAAAGCTGCTATGAAATATTTACTGTGTCAGAAAGCTATTAAGCAATAACAGCAATGGTAAATATAGGTCTTTTTTATGTAATTAGCTTGATCTAGAGATTTCATAATGTATACAAATATCAAAACACTATGTTGTACACCATTCAGTACATATTTTTCTTATTTATTTTTGAATATAAATTTAAAAATAGACTATAAATGGCATCATTGGGTAATCATAGAGTACCTTATTTAGGAAAAGCAAAATTTTGGAGAAATATTTTTATTCTTTGTGTTCGCTAGTCCTGTGCACCTAGAATCTCTGAGAATAGAAGCTTGCTATACTGAAAGATTTGAAGAGGTTCTGATCCATCTTTCTAACAGACAATGAATTCCTTTGGAATCATCCCTTGTGATAGCTGGAATGAGTGTTTCTAGCCTATTTGTGGCAACTGAGTGGAAAACATCACACATAAGCTTTTTTTATATTTATTTTTTAGTTGTAGGTGGACAGAATATCTTTTTTATTTTTATATGGTGCTGAGGATTGAACCTAGTGCCTCACGCGTGCTAGGTGAGCACGCTACCACTGCGCCATAACCCCAGCCCCACACATAAGCTTTGAAAACAGATGGCAGGAATATAAATTCTATTATCTCACAAACTACTTGAATAGTATCGAGCAGGTTATCCATGCTTTCTGAACTGTAGTTTCCTTGATGTCAAAAAGGGAGCAAATAAACCCTGCTCCTGTGTTATTGCCAAGACAGTAAATTGCACAAAGTGCCCATTGTACTGCTGCATTCATGGTAGATGCCTTTGTAGAGGATGTTGATGTAGCCGTTCCTATAGAATCAGAATTTAGGAATTGAAGTAAATATTCTGAATTGAATATGAAGGACCCACCTACCACCTCTTCCTTCTGTCAAGCACCGATTAGTTGAGCCTGGCATCTGTCTCTCTCATTGAATATTTAAATATGAGCCATGGTTCCTCTTTGCCATTCCCTGACACATCTATATAACGAAAGCATCAACCGTGGTTTCTGTGGAGAACTGGGAACACAGTTTGTTCTAATTCATGTGAAATAAGGAGTTTCTGCAAAAGAGCCTATTTGAGGTTTGAGGTGCCTACAAAGGAGGAGAAATTGACATCTGGCTCCATGAATGGAAGCTTGCTGAGCTGTTTCCCTCTAAGGCTCTTTATAAGCAGAGAAAATGGTCTAGAAGAGATCTGGGATGTAAGGACTGAAAATAACCAAAAGATTTTGAGTTTGCCTGAATGTTTCACTCAGTATTTCATAGAATCAATCAAATACATTGTTTTACCATAATCAGAATATTACTATTAACACAAAAAATAATACAACTATTATCCAACTTTGTGGTCAGCAAATAATGACTGGGAAAAATTGGGCATACCACTTGTTTTTGTGTGGCCCCCAAAGCTAAGAAGGATGTTTATATTTTTAAATTGTTGAAGAAATTAAAAGAATACTATTGTTTCATGAATATCAAACTTGAATGTATGTAAAATTCAAAAACGTTTTGTTTATAGATAATTATAGAATCATAGAAAAATTGCAAAAAATAGCATATACTATAGATTATCATTATCATGTATCATTTTATCTAGCTTCCTCCAATTCTGACATTTTATATTATAATAGCAAATATCAAAACTATAAAACTTTCATTGGTTTAATACTATTAATTAGATTATAGAACTTTTTCAGTTTTACCATTTTTAAGTGTATTCATGTATATACATACACACGTGGGTATAGTTTTATGCAATTTTATTCTATGTTCATATTCTTGTTTCTATTACCATAATCAAAATATATGTCTTTTTCATCACTATCAAGGAGCTCCCTCTTACTACCTGTGACCATTAATTTAAATATGTCAACTCTGTTAGAGTCTCATTCCCAGTTTTCTGGTCAAACACTTGGCTAGGTAGTGCTGAGAAGGTGGCTTTAAATGTGATTAACATATAAATCGATAGACATCGAATAGAGTGGATTATCCTCCATAATGCAAGTAGTCTTCATCCAATGAAGAAAAAGACAAAAGACAGATCCCCCAAAAGAAAAAAATTCTGCCTCTAAACTGTCTTCAGACAATACTACAACATTAACAGTTGCTGAAACTTCTAGCCTGCAAGCATACTTTGTTGATTTCAGACTTACTAGCCCTGACATGAGTCAATTCCTTAAAGTGAATCTCTCTCTCTTGCTGTCTCTTTACATATATATCCTATTTGTTCTGTTTCTATGGAGATCCCTGACTAATAGGTATCCTTTTATATTTGTACCCTTACTTGCCCCATCCCTTTGTAACCCCACATTTTCTATTCTCCCTATCTGCAGTCAGAAATAATGTTTTAGAACATAGTGTAGTCATTTATTTGCATATTATCTGTGGCTGCTTTTAGCTGAGTTTAGTAGCTATGACAGAAGTACATGAAATACAGAACTGAAATGTTTACTATTGGTTTTATTATAGAAAAAAAGATTTGGTTAATAAACCTTACTCAATTTTTGCTAATTTCCAAAACAGACTCTTTTTAGGAAATCAGTTTTTTCCTAGGTTAAATATACAACCCAGAATAGAGTGCTGCATTGAGTGGTCATATCTATTTAGTTTCTTTTAATTTGTATTATTTATTAGCTTTTGTTTTTCATGATCTAAGCATGTTTACAGGTATGTTATCTTTGCAGTATTTCCTTCTGATTCAGCTTTGCTTCTTCACAATGATATTCCTTATATAATTGTTGTCAAGAATGACACAGAAATATTTTTTTTGTTCTCAGCACCTTATATTTTAAAAAATATCAGATTGATTTGACTCACTAATGGAAGTATTAACATTGACCACTTGTGGTGATGACTATCAGATTTAATCTGTAAGATCACTATTTTTCACTTTTATTTTACAAATTAAGAAAAATTAAACTTTGATAAGTACCTTATAATAAAAATACATTACTATTAATGAATATTTGATTCTTCTCCACATACATACCCCTAAGTTTAACAACAATTGGTTATCATTTCCTGAACCAATACTATCATGTTTGTTACCTGGTGATTTTCTATCTCCATTATATTTTCAACATTTGTATATTTGTTATTAAACTCTAAGGAGGACTCTACAAATAAATGACTTATTTACTTAATTATCATTGCTTTATTTGTTTACATCCATTTGGACATATAATTTCTTATTTGTTTATATTCCATTATTAGTACTATTAATTTTGATGCTCAAATTATCTTGATTTTTTTCCAGTGCCACCCCTTCAAGCTGTCTCCCATGTCCTTTTGAAATGTACCTACAATTCTTTGAGCACTTATTTATTTTTCCTTCTTTTTTTGGCAGAATAAGAGATTTTGAAGCCAGGCGAGGTGGTGCAAGCCTGTAATCTCAGCACTTAGGGAGGCTGACACAGGAGAATTGCGAGTTCAAAGCCAGCCTCAGCAAAAGTGAGGCGCTAGGTAACTCAATGAGACCCTGTCTCTACATAAAACACAAAATAGGGCTGGGGATGTGGCTCAGTGGTCGAGTGCCCCTGAGTTCAATCCCCCGTACAAAAAAAAAAAAGAGATTTTGAGCTCATCTTGTATTTTCCCGTCTTACTTCTTAGAAGCTGTTACTTCTCTAAGGGCCCTGGATTTTTAAATGGAGTGTATATTTGGAAATAAAATCTCATCATTTCCAGAATGCCACTTTTTCTAGGTTTTCTCAGTAATTACAGTTTTATATATATATATATATATATATATATATATGTATGTATTTAATACACACACACACACACACACACACACACACACACACACACACACATATACTGGAGATTGAACCAAGAGTTGCTTTACCACTGAGCTACATCCTCAGCTTTTTTTTTTTTCATTTGAATTTTGAAACAGGATCTCACTAAGTTGCTGAGAGCCTTGGTAAATTGCTGAGGGTGGTCTTGAAGTTGCAATCCTCCTGCCTCAGGCTTCTGAACTGATGGGATTGCATATGCAATTATTTTAATATCTAATCATATATATCATACTTAACAAAACCATGAGTTCATTCCAATGCAATCAAATACTAAATGCTTTACTATTTCCCCTTTGGTATTTGTATCTTCCATCTCCAACAGTGACACATTTATAGGGCACAAGTGAACACTAAAGAAATGAAAATCACCAGCAAGTATAAACCAAGAAATTACCAAAAATCACATAGGTCTGGGAATTATTTGATTTCCTCCTCAAGGTTAGAGACCTTGTTTTCTGAGTATGGCATATATAGTAGAGAACCATATAAGTCCCATCTTAATTGTGGGCTAAAGTGTCCTTATATTAAAGGCTATTGTAGACTTGCCTTGAAATTCTTTTTAAAAGTCTAGGAAGAATGAAAGTCATCTGCAAAGAATTTAACTGCCTGCTAAAAGAAAGTGCAGCATTTCAACGTTCTTTTTTAAAAAGTCAACAAAACCCAGCACTCAGCAAATTTCATATCTGGAATCCAGTAAAAAATTTCAGGGTACGCAAAGAAGCGAAGTAATATAACCTGGCTAATAGAAAAAAAAGTGAGAAATGGCAGATTGAGAAATGGAATTAGAAGAAAAGGAATTTCAATGAGCTATAATGAATACAATAAATGTGTTGAATTATTTAAAGGGAAATAGGAATATAATGTGAAAGGAAAATGGGGAAAACACTATTATTCTAGAGCTAAAAGATTCAGTATATGAACTTTCATTTTACTTTTTCAGTATATCAACTATTAACTGGATAGGGTTAATAGCAGACTAGAAACTTTAGAAGAAATGATTATGAAAATATCCTACAAATGGGCTGGGAGTAAATCTCAGTTGTAGAGTGACCTATCACATGCAAGACCCTGAGTTCAGCCCCTAGAACCACTAAAAAAAAATCCTAAATAGACCATAGATTAAAAAAGGACTGAAAATAAAATCAATAGAAACTCAAAAAGCTGTGGACACTACCAGACAAGGCAACATATTGTATTTGAAGTCCCAGAGGGAGAACACAGAGAGGGAAGGGCCAACAAAATGTTTGACATAAATGATTGAACATTTCTCAAATTTTATGGAAGTTATAAATCCAAAAGATCTAGACTTTCAGGATAGCAAAACAGGGAAAATGTCAAGAAAACCACAACCCCAGATATTATAATCATTTTGCTGAAAATCAGCAGTATGTACACAGACTACCCTAAATTCATTAAAAAGTTTTCTTTTTCATGATTTGTGTGCACATCATGAATTGCACTGAGGTTAATTTTTTTATCTATTGTATAAGGAGAAAAATACCTATGTCCAAATTTATTTGAAGATTTAAGAAGGCACCTTGTTGGGGCTGGGATTGTAGCTCAGTGGTAGAGCGCTTGCCTCGCATGTGTGAGGCCCTGGGTTCCATCCTCAGCACCACATACAAAGCAATAAAATAAAGACATTGTGTCCATCTACAACTAAAAAATTAAAAAAAAAAAAAAGGCACCTTGTAAAGTACCATGTTCATGCTAAGGGTAATCTTGTAAAAGTCAGTATTTCAAGCTATCTCAGATGTTTATATCCCTTGAAATATAGTTGAATGATTAGTACCTAATTATGTACTGTGATCCTACCTCATGCCTCAGTTCCTCTGATTTCAATCAACATCTGCTGGATTGTTTTTTTTTTTTGTAATTTTTTTTCTCTCTCTGAATGGAACCTGGTAGATGTTATATGAGTAATCCATCCTTATCCTAAACACAAAGCTTATGACTTATCTTCTTTCTGTCCCCTTGTCCTATGCTCATATAATTTTTATTTTACCTTCCAGATTCAACACAAGTCTACATCATAGCCACAAAGACTTCTAGGTTCAATTCTTCCAATGATTGCTTTCTTCTATAAAGTCCTCTGCATTCTATTTACGTGATTACAGAATGAAGGAATAGGAACTTGCGGTGGCTCAAGCCTGTAATCCCAGCACTTAGGGAGGCTGACACAGGAGAATCGCGAGTTCAAAGCCAGCCTCAGCAATGGCGAGGCGCTAAGCAACTCAGTGAGACCCTGTCTCTACATAAAACACAAAATAGGGCTGGGGATGTGGCTCAGTGGTCGAGTACCCCTGAGTTCAATTCCCAGTACTAAAAAAAAAAAAATAATAATAATAATAATATTTTCCCCTAACTTACCAGATTCTTCTTTTAGTTATAAGACAATTAATTTTGAGTGTGATGTTCCTGCACTGAGAAAAAGAAATTTTAGGAAAAATGTACTGTTGAATCAAACAGACCTGGTTTGGATTCTAGATTCACTATTTATAAGTTGTATGAATTGACCATTTGCTTCATCTATGAACTTCAGCTTCTTCTCTAAAATTGAGAATTTTCAGGTTTGTTGATAGTCTTCAATGGAATAATAGATATAATTATCAAGTGCAGTCCCCGGCAAAACAAAATTAAAATAGTACACAACTAGTTTTTTATTCCCCTTCACTTTTTTTTTTGTATTTTGTTTGTATTTGTAATGTTCTCCAATTAACTCATAGACTACAGATTGTACTTTAACTCGAATATGATACGGGGAAATTTTCTTATCAAGACTGACTCTTGGGTTTTCTTAAAAGACTATGAAGTGACCAGGCCCAAAGTTTACTTTTTTAAAAAATTTGTTTGTTTTTGTTTTAGCAATACATATGAACTGGAGTGAAGATGAACTTTGTAATTAGAAAAAAGGGAATTAATTTTTCAGCTGTATGATTTTCTAGCTATGAAGCCTTAAGGGAATAAATCAATCTTATATTTTAACCTCATCATGTGTAAAATTACCATATGTATAATTAGCATTTAAGGCAATTAAGAGGATTCACTTGTGAGAATTGAACAGTTCTCTTCTTCTTACCTTTTCTCTCCTCTTTCTGCCTTTCTCTTAGTCTACCATGAACCAAGTCAAACTGTTTGTCTGATTTTGATCATTGCTCTTATGACTATCTTCTGTTCTGCTTGGCTGAGAGGGAAATGAGAAGAGTCTGAGTAAGACCATTTCAGAAGACAGATCATAGTTCATACCATTGGATGTTCTGGCTCCCTCCTTCAGGGGGTATACTGTCTTGGCAAAACTGAAAGTTCTATCCTTGACTTCCCACTCAGAATTAGGATCCTGGTTTGAGATTATACAGGAAATCTATGGCCTCATGAAAGCTGGCTGTCTCTTCTGGGCTGCCTGCTGTGGTGACCAATAGGATGAACACACAAGTGATGGGGCTCATAGGGTCTGAGCCCTCCTTTGCAAGAGAGGAAGACAGGGAAAAAGAGACAAAGGATTTAATGCAATTCTAATTTTATTTTTAAATTTATTCACTTATATCATTCATAAAGTAACTTAGCTGACATAGCATAGATAGTACAATAGAGTATGTTTTAAAATAGAGATAAAAGTAAATTAATAATATAAGCTTAAGGATAAACATGTAAGAATTTTTTCATATTTTCAGAAACTATAACATTATCTATTATTAAACATATAAGTGGAGAGATCAAGACAAGCTCAGACATAGGGTTTGCAGGACCCATAAAATTTATTTTCATCAAGGCCTCATTCTTTTAAGGCCGTGGAACTTAAGATTGACAATAAAAAAATGAACTGAGAAAAACCAAACCTAAAGAGTTATTTGTCTGTGTATTGTACATTAACAATTCTTTCTAGCCACAGTAGTAGATATACTCAAGTAGTAGTATACCCAAGCTACAAGGGCTCAGATACAATAGTTTTGGATTTGGAGGGATATTCTTTCTTTATTGTCATCTGTTTTCTGGACTTAAACTTGCTATCTCTATTGATCTTTCTCTTCACTTCATAGTAAAAACTGACTTTATGGTCCCTCATCTTTAACCAGAATTAACCTGCCTCTATGACTCAGCCTTTCGAAATATTACTGCTGACATATTCCACACTGATGCCAATATACAGCTCTAAGAGGAAGCTGAAGGGTTTCTAAGTTCAGATTTTTGATTCACTATGGTCCAGCTATCATTTTATTTCCTAGTATATAAATATTTCCAAGTTCTGGAGGTGGGCCCAATTCTTCTTTAGTTTCCCATTGTATCTGAATATCCACTAATTAATTTACTAGGAAAAGTGAAGTGAGACACTGAGTGGAAGAATTGAAGCAAATGAACAAAATAGTTGTAGTTACAAGTATGTTGTGAGGCAATTAGTTTTAGACAAATTCATTTGGTTTGAATTAATGTTGCAAATTCTTTTAGTAATATCTATTTTAATGGAGGTGTGGCATGTAAAGTAAATTGGTATAACTACTGTAGAAAGCAATTTGGAATTACATATTGAAAGTCATAAAATTTTTGTACTGAAAACTATAAAATTTTCCATTGCCTTTGATGATGTAAACACACTCCTAAAAATTTATTGTAAGATAGAATCAAAAAGAAAAAGAAATCACATGTAGGAAATAACATTATCTATTGTTAATATTAGTGACCTCTGTGTTCATATCAGCATTAGTGATGGCAAGATGCCAGTTTCTGTATTTAGACATAAAGAACAGAGAGGCCACCTGTTTTAGTCAGCTTCGTATTGCTGTGACCAAAAGACCTGACAAGAACAATGTAGAAGAGGAAAAGTTCATTTTGGCATATGTTTTTCAGAGGTTCAGTCCATGGTTGACTGACTCCGTTGTTCTGGGCCCAAGATGAGGCAGACCATTATGGCAGAAGAGTGTGATGGAGGGAAGCAGCTCAGGGCATGGAAACCAGGAAGCAGAGCGAGACCAGGGATAAAATATAAACCCCAAAGTCATACCTCCAGTGACTTACTTCGTCCAGCCACATTCTACCTGCCTGCAGATACCACACAATTAATCCATATCAGTGGATTAATCTACTAATTAGGTTACAGCCCTTATAACTCAGTCATTTACCTCTGAACATTTTTGCATTGTCTCCCACATGAGCTTTTGGGGGACATCTCATATCTAAACCATAATACCATACTTTCATGTCATTCTTGCATGGTGACACATAAGAATCTGCAATAATGAGTGAGGGCCCAATCTTCTCTTTATTACCAACACTCACCACCATGTTCATCTTACCCAGTTTCTTGATTTTAAATACCATTGTATGTTGACATCTCCCAATTTATATCCCTAGTCCTGGCTTCTCTAAACACAAGACTTGCTTATTCATGCACATAGTTATAACATTTAATACAGAATTTGAACTTGATAAACATGATACTCTTAAACACATGATATTTTCTTACATAGCCGCCTCACCTGCAGCCTTGCTTTTTTTAGTGAGTAATAACGCCATCCTTCCCACTTTTTAGGTGAAAAACCTTGAGGTCATCCTTTATGTCTCTCTTGTATGCCCATATTCAATCCTTTATCAATCATCTGCCTTCTCAGCATAGACAAAATATGAATATTTCTCACCATCTTCATAAATACCACTCTTGTTTGAGCTAACTTTTTTCTTTCGGTATTACTACAATGGGTTTTCAAAGTCTTCCTGGTTCTATATTTATGGCCCCATGAGCTGACCTCAATATAATAGGCAAATGATTCTTTGTGAACATGCAACAATACCATGATATATCAACATGGTTCATACTTTAAAGAACAGAGCTATAGATATCACATATAATTTTTCTAATCTAGCTTCTAGGATCACTCTGCTGTGATTTTTTTCATTGATAGAAGGAAGTCTTGCTAAAGTGATCATTATATTATACTATATTTATGATATTACATAACTAAGAATATGTAAGTAGCCTTTAAAATATTTCCCCCTCTAATTGTATGTAGAATTCGTTTTTCAAGTTAAAATGTCAAGCTTGATTTTTACCTATTTTCTATACAGAGTGTTGTCTCAAACAGAGCAGAGGAAGTCTTGCATTTGACAGTTCTTTGAATAGTCATAAGTGGTATGTGCTCAAATTTTACATCACTGAATTCTCCTTTTCCTTTGTGCTTTGTAACAATGTGCTGGTGGGCAACACATTTTTCTTAAAGTCTGATCAGTTTTGGTATGTGATAGTCTCATCTCCTTGGTGCATATTTTCCCATCTACATTCTAAAACATTAAGTAATGTGGTTCAATATTTTTCATTTAATGCTACTGTCAGAATTTTCTAAAATTCTCATATAAAAATCACTAGGTCTTATAAAATATACAGATTAGCAAATCACTCCCTTGGAAATGCTGATCTGATGAATCTAGGTTGAGTCTGAGTATCACATCTTTAGCAAGCATTTTAAGTAATCTTTACTTTCTGGATGGTTTGGGAAATCTTTAAGGTAGATTAAAACAAAGTGTCACAGGTTATTATTGGGTTTATGGGAAATTACCAAAGCAACAAAAAGTATTACATCAAAAATAAAATAAAACCTTATTAACCTGAACAAAGAAAAATAAAACCAGAAATATTTAGTAATAAACACTAATTGGACTTTTATGAATTAAGTATCTGTGTGAGTTCCTACTTACTGTGTGATTACAAAAGCAGGTAAGTATTTATTCTGAGCTCACAATAAAATGTTTGAAGGTGCTTCACAGAGGTAGGTCACAGAGAGATACTTCTTAAGACTTGGAAGTTAGATTATTCTCTGAGAGCTAAGATGCTGAAATTTACAATGAGGTGTCAAAATAACTTTATCCATTGAAGTCAATCACCTGTGTGAGTGAAATAGCCAAGGACACAGAATATAAATATTGCAGACAAAATATGAACTGGATGTTACCTGAGAGAAGTGGGAATGAATGTGACGTAATCCTGTGTGTTGCATCTAGTAAACTCTTTCTTCTCCTAACTGAGAGTATTGCAAGAGTAGAGGCTGCTCATCACGAGACATGGAGTAGTGGTGCAATCAAAACCCAGAGCAGGATTATATACACAGTTCTCTCTTGGGGATAAGCAATATAAAATATCTGGACTACACAGAAATTAACTCTATTTTGGCTTTGGACATGATGAGTCTTGCAGAAGCATCTGAAATCTAAGGACGCTCTCTAGGATTGTGGGGATCCAACCATATTATTGGATTTTGCCTCTGGACAGCTTCTTATACTGCCCCACAAGCAATTCCTTGCTCATCTACATCCATTAAAAATACAAATAAAAACACGGAAGAAGATGTCACAGGAGGCAGATGAGACCTAAATTTTTCACTTTTTCAGTGCTTTTAATATAGGTTTTCTTTTAATCAATATAAATAAATATTATGAATTTATGTATGCTGAATGTTTGGATTAGGTGAAATTAGTGTATTTGTGAATTGGTGTGGAGATTGGATGAGTAGTAGGTTTAACATTACATTCCCTGCTCCTGTTCAACCAAATAAAAGTATCACATGTGGTCACTGTTCTGATAGTAAGGTATCTAAGGATAAAAATAAAACAGCTGTGTTCCTTTTATTCAGAATAAAAATTTCTAGTCCTTACCTTTGGAGAGATTTGGAATTAATAGAACTTGGCATTTGACATTTGAGAAAGAAAAGTTTTCTCACTGTGCTAAGGGCACTTGGATTAAGATCACCAACAGGGTTCCTACTCAAACCCTTTCTTCTCATGTGGTTCCTTCCTCAATCCATTCACTCATCATTGAGTTATTCCTTGAAAGTTTTGCCTTAGTCAGACTGAGACCTTGTGTGATATTTGCTTTTAATTATTGCCTTTCCTAAACCCAAGACTCAGGGAGATGAAATACCTTTTCCATAGGATAAAGCCATCACCCACATAACTCCAAGGAAGCTTCTCTGATAAAGAGGAAATACTCTACTTACATTGGCTTCCTTATTCCCAGCTCCAGTGAGAGTGTAGAAGACAAAGAAAAGCACATCAATTTGTATTACGGTGAAAGTATAATTAATATAATTTTGTTCACATATATTAAGGATATCCCTGAATATTTTTCTACAATATGTGTCTACATTAATAAATCATTTCTTTTGCAATGCAATCACCACAAGGTAGAGATCTTTTCTTCCTTAGCTTTAATTGATCAAATTTCAGCATGCTTTAATAAAAATGATAACATTGTGGGATAATGTGTGGATGAATTCACTAAGACACTGAAGTACAATATGAGAGTACTCTGACCCTATACCTACAGTACTTAAAAACGCCCCAATTATCACCTTTACTGCACCTCATCCTTATGATTATTATCAGGCACAGTTTTGTTATGACATTGTTGCACATTCACTGATATTTACTCATTCCCCACATACACATCCCAAATAAACAAAATCATTCGTATCTCATTATATATAAAATCATATATTTTTCACATTTCAATATTTTGGAAACTGCAAAGAGCTGCAAAATTGAAGCGTTATGGTTTTATGCTATGTATTTATATGCATATTTATTTGCTTAGTTTAAAATATCTAATTTATAAATATCTAAATTTTTTAGATATCTAAATATCTTAGTTTAAAATATCTAATTTTTCTTAAATCAAGATAATTGCAAATTAAGAAAAAAACCATTTCAAAAATTACCAAGTGCAACATTTTACATTCTTGTTATATGAGTTATTTTCATGAGTATGCCACTGCTGGACTCTGAGATTACGTAGGAAATCAAATATGAAACAAGAGTCAATTTTCTAATATTATACTAATATCCATAATATCCTGGAAATATAATCAATTTATTGTAAATGATTTTATGAGTACAAAAAGTTTGGTTTACACGGCAAATCAGAATAGAGTATATAATGGTGAGAGCCTCTTGAAAACAAGTATGCTCTTTCTAACATTATTTGAGGGCAGAAATGAAGACATTCCTAAAAGGATTTCTAATCAGCAATTTCCTCACAGCCGCTTTTACTTCTTTGTTCCGTAAACTATAGATAATAGGATTCAACATGGGAGTTAATCCTGCATATACCAAAGCCATAAATTTATCTGTTTCCTGTGAATTTACAGCCAAGGGCTTCAGGTACATGGAGAGAGCTGTCCCATAGAACAGAACTACTACAGTCAGGTGGGCTGCACAGGTTGAAAAGGCTTTGCTTCGGCCATCCACTGAGCTGATTCTCAGGATGCTGGAGAGGATAAATGCATAAGAGATACAAATGAGCAGCATTGGCATGGGCAGAAGAAGCACGCTAATCACCAGCATAATTAACTGCACCACGGAAGTGTCTACACAAGCCAGTTTCAAGACAGCCAGAATTTCACAAGTGAAATGATTGATGATACTGTTACCACAGAAAGACAGCTGCAGCACAGGCACTGTTTCCACCAGGGCAGTGAGGCAGCCTGTCACCCAGGAACCAGCTGCAATCTGCACACAAATCCTCCTGTTCATGATGAGAGGGTATCTCAGAGGCTTGCAAATGGCCACATACCGATCATAGGCCATCATGGAGAGGAGCACACACTCAGTGGAGCCCATGGCAAGAGAGAAGTACATCTGAGAAGCACATCCTGAGAAGGAGATGGTGTTTTTCCCTGAAATAAAGCTTGTAAGCATTGGAGTAAGAGCAGAAGAGGTGTACCAGATGTCCAGGAAGGAGAGGTTGCTGAGGAAGAAGTACATGGGGGTGTGCAGGTGGGAATCCAGGATAGTGATGGAGATCAGAATTATATTGCCCAGCAAAGTGCTCAGGTACATCAGCAGACACAGCACAAATATGATGACCTCAACTTTGGGGTAATGTGAAAATCCCAGGAAGAAAAGAGCTGTTACAGATGTCCAATTCTCCTGGAACATTTTATTACATTATGTTCATTTATAGGTGCATAGATAGGTTAACATCACATATTATATAGAGAGTAAAGGATAACCTCTTCAAATTTTCTAGCATTTTTTTCTTTATATGAGCATGTGATCTGTGCTTAAATGCTTCTCTTTGTTACTGACAGTACTATAATACATGTTAGAGTAATCTGTCATTATTATAATTAAGCAGGAACCAATAGACCAATACTCAGATTGTTATTTTTGCTGCAAAACATTTTTTGTTTGTTTTTGGTAATACCAAGAGGGAGTGGGAGGAGGGTTAATTTACTAAACACTAGAGAAGGAGAAAAGAATCAATCTTTTGCTTGCTTCCTTTCTCCAAAACCATATTTGTAACAGATCTATAGCTATTTCATCTATTTACCTTTGAACCATTGAAATGATTTTATTCCCCTAGTTTGGTAATAGTCTTCTTACTTAGAAAAAGTTCTGCTTCCCAAGCTCACAATTCTGCCACTCCTAGAGATATGTAAAAAATTATTTAGAAGATTCAGTGATTTAAACAAATAATAGATTTCCATAGACAACAATTCACTGAAGACATTGGACATTTAGACACAAACTCAGATTTTCCTCTTCAAATCCGGGAAGATGGTGGCAGATGATCTCATGGTAGGAGACACATGGTATTTACATCTTTTACATTCCAGAAACATCCTCCAAAGGACCAGCCATTGGTACTGTAAGAAAATTTAAGCTATTTGTTGCTTTTGAGAAGTTTCTAACTAATGCAACAAATTAAAATTAACTTTCCATTTGTAGAGTATTACAAAACTCCAGGGATGATGTCCCATAGATCCAATTATAATCAGTAGTTTATGTGGTCTGATAATGGTGTTATTCAAACAAGTAATAAACACGTTTCTGTCAACACTCTTTGGAAAAAGAGACTTCACTCCTCTCCTGATTGTGTTATGAAATCAGCCAGGCTAGTTAAAGTTAAGGAGAATGAATAACGTTGACCTTTTCTCCTTCAGACTGAAGAAGAGTTTCATAATATGAATGAGATCAAGTTGTACTAGATAGGAAACCCAGCAAAAATGGGGAACTGAGAGTTTAATTTCTATTGCTCCTCATGGCTTAACAGGAAGATTTATGAGAGCAGATGTTTTTCATGGAAAATGCAACGCCATCTGCTTTAATGAACTCTTTTCCTTTTAGGAAGGTTAAATTCATCATATTAAGGCATCTTGACCCTTCAGATTTCCACTGAAGGCTCTCTTTGAGTTTTATAATCCCTGTTTACAACTTGCCTGTTCTCAAAGTGAGGGACTGATGCTTAAGAGCGTGTAGTGGTTTTGGGAAAAAAACCCTCAATTTTATCACTGTACAATTGTGACTGAATAACTTGCTTCTTAAGTAGCAGACTATAATCACAGTCATTTCTGAGTTATTTATATCACTTATTCAATATGTCCTCATTGTCAGAGAAAGCTATAGATTTGAATAATTGCCAAGATTTTTAAAGCACAACCCCAAATCCTCTCATCGCTATCTTGTATTTGCAATTAGAATGCATCCTTTGACCCTTTTATTTACTTACTCCTACAGGGATATAACCTGCAAGACACTGGAATAATGCATATGATTCACTTCTCTAACTTCAGCACAGTGCAGTTCACAAGAAAGACTTGGGCTTTAGTGCAACAAACACTTTCCATTCCACTGTTTTATTTTTTCATTTAGGGCAAAACAATGATCCTCACTGAGATTCTGCTTAATCATAAAAGGGTAATGATCATATTTCTTTATCAGGGTTGTTGGGAAGTCGTTGAATAGAGATACTTTACGTAGATCAACTAATAGATAGTGAGTACTAAAGTGTTAGATTTTATCTATTCTGCTTTTTAATGCTTCAATAAATTAGAAGTAATTCTTGATTCCTTATTCTCTTTATCACACATCTGCTCAGATCTTCCTGAAAACTCCCAGACTTCTGACTTCTAGATATTTGCAAAATCTTGTAGCCCAGTAGCTCAGATCAAACTAAAACTCCTCCTAACAACATATAAGTAGAAGGCATAAAGAGACAAAGATAGAAAGATAGACACAAACAAGAACATTAATAATAATATTAAGCACAAATAATCCAAAAAACAAAGACAGACTAGTTTGAAAAAGAAGACCTATATTTATATCGCTGTTAAAAATACTCTCTAAACTAAAACATAGGTAAGTTAAAGGCAAAAGAGTAAAGCATGACAATGACTAAATGAAAAAAAAGGTGGAATGCCTATATTAATGACAGGTAACAGAAGACAAAAACAGCATACTACAGTGATGCAGCCACTTCAATATTTATAGCAACTCAATTCACAATAGCTAAACTGTGGAACCAACCTAGATGCCCTTCGACAGATGAATGGATAAAGAAGCTGTGGTATATATACACAATGGAATATTACTCAGCAATAAAAGAGAATAAAATTATGACATTTGCAGGTAAATGGATGGAGTTGGAGAATATCATGCTAAGTGAAGTAAGCCAATCCCCCAAAATCAAATGCCAAATGTTCTCTTTGATAAGTGGATGCTGATCCATAATGTGGGGGAGGACACGGGAAGAATGGAGGAACTTTGGTCACAGGGGTGGGAGGGGGGAAGGGGCAGGGGGACAGTAAAGATGATGGAACATGATGGACATCATAGCCCTAGCTTCATGTATGACTGCATGTATGTTGTGATTCTATATCACATACAACCAGAGAAGTGAAAAGTTGTGCTCCATCTGTTTACAGTGAATCAAAATGCTCTCTGCTATCATGTAAACCTAAATAGAATAAATAAAGAAATTTTAAAAATGACAGGTAAATTAACTTCAAGGAGTGGATCATTCCTAGAAATAAATAATAAAAGGGTGAAATCATCAAGAACACATTAAAAGTCTTTGCAATAAATAGCATAAATTCACAACTAGAAAGAATATATATATGGACACACACAAATATACCTACCTACATATATATATATACACATACACATATATTGATATTCAGATATTTTAACTTCAACTTTCAGTAACTGGTAGAATAAGTAGTCAGAAATTTAGTGTGATTTAGAAGATTGAAAAATGCTTATCAAATGAATTGATTTCATTGAACTTTATAAAATACTAATGAAAAATTTCTGTATACACAGGCTTTTCAAGTGAGTATAGAACATTCACTGGGATATAGAATATGCTGATTCATAAAAGAAGTCTCAGTAAATTTCAGAACACTGAAAACAGAATGTTTTTTGAACACAAAATCTGAAACCAATATCAGCATAAAAACTAAAAAATTCCAAAATATTTGTAAATTAAGTAATATACTTCTAACTAAATAATATGTCAAGGAAGAAATTGAAAGTAAAACGAAAATATAATTTGAACTGAATGAACATAAAAATGCAATATATCAAAATTTTTGAGATGAAGCCAAAGTGCTGTTTAGAAAGAAGAAAACAGTGTTAAATGACTACAGTAAGAAGATTTTAAGTAAATTGCATAAGATTTCAACCAAAAAATGCTTGGAAAAGAAAAAGAGCAAAGTAATTCAAAATAAGTAGATAAAATAATAAAGCGCAGAAGTGATATAGAAAACAAAATGCAATAGAAAAATAAAGGCAAAGTTTAAAAGTTTGGAAAGATTTATAAAATTAACAAACCTCTAGCTAACTGATCGAGGAAAAGGTAAAAGCACAAACGAAAGGTTTTAGGAATAAAACAGGGATATTCCTGTAATTCCTTTGAATATTTAAAAGAGAATAGGGAACATCATTGATAACTTATTCCAATAAATTCAAAAACTTAGACTTGATGGCTGTTTCTTGCAAAGCACTACTTACCAAGGCTAACCCAATAAGAAATTGAATATCTGAATAGATCTATGACAAATACAGACATCAAATTTGTATTTAAAAACTTCCACAGAGCAAACATCAGACCTGGACAGATTTACCAGTGAATTGTATAATATGATGAATAAATGATATTATGCTTTTAGAGACACTTACCCAAACTCAGCCAACAGAGGAAAGAGTTCCATACCAGGAGGGCAAACCTTGTTTAATGAGACCCATATACTTGTTATCAGCCAAACCTGATAAGCATATTATAATAACAAAATTTTGAAATAATATTTCTCATAGATATAGACTTAACAATCATCAGCCAAATATCAGCAATTTACATACGCCATATGCCACCCTGTCAAAAAGTTATTTTATCATGAACAAGTGAACGTTGTCCTAGTAAGGAAATGCCAGTGTGCTATTTGACTATCTATCAATTACTTATATCCTTTTTTCAGAACAGAGGTGAAAGATTCACATAACCATATCCACAAATGCACAGGAGCAAAAAAAACATGTTTACAAAATTCAAAAACTAAGGGAAATTTCTACAGCATGATAAAGAATGTCTATTAAAAATCTGAGCTAGCATCAAGCATCATGCAAAAAGAGTAAAAGTTTTTAATAATTTTAAAAACTATAAATTGTTGATTTTTCTTTTCTTGATGGTGATGTTTTGGAAGACTTGTCTAGGAAATCTTTGTCTTTGTCAAGGTAAAACAAGTGTTCTGGGTAAAAAAAGTGTTTTGAATGCTTTCTAAAAAGTTTTTTTAAAAAATATATATTGTTTTAGTTGTAGATGGACACAATACCTTTATTTATTTATTTTATGTGGTGCTGAGGATCGAACCCAGTGCCCTACACACGCAAGCGCTCCACCACTGAGCCACAACCCCAGCCCTCCGAAAAGTTTTATAGATTAAATATTTATGTTTAGGTTTGTGATCTACTTTAAAATTGAAAGTTGTATATAATATAAGAGGTGAATATACAGTTGTTTCAGCACCAGTTGCTGAAAAAAAAAAAAAGTCCCTTTTCTTAGTGAATTGCCCAGGTGCTGTGTTAAAATCCAATTGATCTTGTGTGTATAAGCTTCTCTCTGTGCTCCTTCAGTCTGTCCTAATTAGGTATTTGCCTTGCTTTTTTATATATATATATGAACGCCAAAATGGCTTGATCATTGTAAGTTTACAAAAATTTTTATGATGAGGTATTATTATAAGTCCTTCAGCATTTTTATTCTTTTTTCAAGATTGTTTTGGTTATCCTAGGTTCTTTCCAATTCCATATCCATTTGAGAATCATGTTGTCAGTTTCTCCAAACCATCCACCTAGATTTCAAGTGGGAAGATGTTAATCTGTAGATCACTTGGGGAGAACTGATATTTTAATAAGATTGAGTTTTCTAATCCATAAACAAATTACCTCTAATTTTTGTAGGACCTCTTTCAATTTTGTCTGCACTGTCCTGTAGCTTTTAGTATAAAAACATTGTACATCTTCTGTTCATTTTCTCTTCTGTTGTTAGTTCTATTGCAAATAGTATTTTAAAATAAATCTTTTCTAATTGTCACTGATAAATAGGACTTCAGTTGATTTATGTGTTCTGATACTTCCTGATAAGTTGGTAAATTCTTATTAATTTTATTTGTTATTGTGTGGATTCCTTGGGAGTTTTCATACTTGTTTTAGTTGTTTGCGTACACAGTCTGGAAGTCTTTGAATAGTAGCACTTTCCTTATTTTTTTCCAATTGTAATTCCTTTTAATTATTTTCTTGCCTGATTGTATTAGGCAGGGCTCTCAATAAAATGTGGCACAGAAATGGTTGATATTCTTTCCTTGCTCTTGATCGTAGGAGAACATTCAGTTTTTAAACTGACTTGATAGAACTGTTTCACCTTAGACATATCTCTATATTCAGTGTCTTCTTTCTTCTCTCTAATTAGAGGAAATTGAAACAGATTATCTTCAACATTTCTTTCAATTCTGCCATCTCTGAACTCTGATGTTCACTAGTATAAGCATCTGCTAAGCTATGTAATGGCTCATTCTTACAGTCATAGGGACTGCATTGGAACCAATAATTTATGTGTGTATACCTATATAAAATATAAAATTATATATCTATTCTATACAACATATATAGAATTTCTCTATGTATATTCTTTTTTAGGTATTAATTACTTATGTGAGTATTTGTGAATACTAGAGTATAAACAGAAAATAATCGGAGAATAAGGGGTAGATAATCAAATGTTAATAAAAACAGGGAGTTAAATTTACTTGAAAAATATTAGGTAATTAAGACTTGAAACTGTGATGATCCAGCACTGAGGAGGAGCAGGAAGGGACATCTGGCTGGCTGTCCACTCTAAGAATCAGCAGGAAGATTAAAGGCACCAGCCTGGAGTGATGGAGGGTATTCTGGACCTGAACCTGAGATGACCTAAATATGCATATATTGACTTGTATGTTCTGGCATTGAGGACTCAGAGAAAGCCTGGGTCATCCAAAGCAGAGAAATGGGTATGCTATAGTGGCACAAAGAGCATTAGGAAGGGGCAGTACAATTATATAGCTCAATGAATTGGGATTTTCTGGCAATAGCATGCTGTCACTATGTGCCTATCTGGTGTGGCATAACAAGCTGAAAGCTTATCATATACAGAAGCAAAATAAAATGACCCCTTTAGAAGCAATGGAGCTAATGAAATAGATGAACTATAACCACACATGCTTATCATGGGCACGTCTCTGACATGTGAAACTCCAGGTGAGGCCAGCAGTGGTCACAAATGCTGTTAAATTAAAGGGCTCCCTTTGCTTAGATGACCCAGGCATTGCAAAACCAACATTTCTAACTCCAATGCCTCCAACACCACCAAATTAAAAAACAAACAAACAACACATAGAAACAACCCAAGCAAGCAAATAACAAAAGACCATGCATTCTCCTGCTTTATATCTGCTCTTAAAAAAAAAATCAATTAATGGGCACCAAATTTGAATTGCTGTGTAGGTGCTAGAGATAAGAAGATAAGAAAGATACAAACCATTCTCTGGTCATCTCCTCGTTCTAATCAGGAACGTACAATGCAATGGTAGAAGTTCTTTTCAGGCCTGAGGGTGCCTAAGTAACTTCGCTGTGGTCTGGAAATGGTTTACAAGGAACATCACAAAACTGCTACCAGAATTGAACTGGGAAAGTTAAGAGCAGCCCAATGAGCAACTGAAAGAAAAACATTCCAGGCAAGGGCATGAGCATATATTTAAACTTGAAGTTGTAAAATGTCATTTGCATTTAGGAAAAGATAAGTAGACTGGTGTGACTGGGTCATGAAAGAGACCCAGGGTAAATCTGGAATTGTCACATGGTAGAATTGTCCCATGGTAGAGTTCATGCTGATAAAAGGGCTTGCTAGTTAACATTTCAGGTACTAAAGAGGGATTTTTATCAGCAGAAAAGCAATATCAATATGTCTTGAATTTTTGCATAAATAACTTTGGTGGGATTTGGAGATGGGAATGAAAATGACTTAAGACTGAAATTAAAACTCTTAATGGGAAGACTTCACATCCTGGTCTAGTTGACATTGAGCACTATGTTTCTCTTGGGCTGTGGCGTCATCTGCTGTTCATTGTATAGTATAACTCGATTCAAGGAGTTGGAACAACACAGTTGAACACAGTTTGAGAGAACTGGGCAAATATTAAAATGAGCTCTCAGCCAAGATTATAATGTGGCTTAGGAGGTGCTTAAGTAATGCTCTGTTTTGACTTGCTTTAGAAGTTCCTGGGCATAACACCCAAAACATATTGATAAAGGGCACAGGGAGGCTGGATGCCCATTTCAGGAATCCGGAAAGATCTAGTTGCATGGTTAAATCTGGAGGGAAGTGGTCTGATCAGTATGTGAGGTGAGGGAGAAAACAAGTGTTCATTCCTGGGTGAATATAATTCTGGCTGAGAAATCATCCTGCCTTCCCAAAGGTGACTCAGGATCAAGGGTAAGATAACTTTATCTTCTAAGAAGTAAGATTGCTAATAAAATTGAAGACAACCATGAATCCTTTCAACTTTTCTAGTGGAGAAGGAGCATCAAATGAAGATTAGAATTACTGCACAGGATACTGTATTTTTTTACTGGGGCTGCCATAATAAAATTCCACAGCCTGGGTAGCTTAAGCAACAGATATTTATTTTCTCACACTTCCAGAGACACTCAAAGGTCGAGGTGTTTACAACTGGGTTTCTTCTGCGGCCTGTCTCTGTGCTTACAGACCACAGTCTCCTTTGGGGGTGTTCACATGGTCATTTCTATGTGTGCATGTGTCTCCCCTCCTCCCTTCTCTTCCTGTGTGTGTGTGTGTGTGTGTGTGTGTGTATTCATTTCTTCCTCTCATGAGGACACTAGTCCCATTGGATTATATCCCTCCCTAAAGACCTCATTTTAATGTAGTCACCTCTTCAAAAACCTTATCTCTGAATATGTTATGTTCTGAGGTACTGGGGGTCAGTCCATTTCTCAAATGGACTTTGAGAAACAAAATCCAGTCCATATCAGAGGCTGTGGTGACTTTGCACTGACTTGATACTGGGCATTTCACACTTCTTCAGGAATATAAGCATGGTCTGTTATTAAGGCTAGGAACTTGAATGTGGGGACATGTTTTGGGCTTTGTAACCAGCCACCCAAATCCATACTGATTTGCTCTCCAAGTAGTGAGTTTCTCCCTTGGTACTAGAGAGCACAGTCATCTAGTAAATTTTCTTTTGCTTTTCTAGAGCTGGAGTAGTGGTTATTGTTGAAAGTGGTGTGCGTGAATTGTTATTTTCCCTACATTTTCCACCTAGACTGCAGGCATTGTCTCAAACCCAGTTGATAAGAACCTTAAGGTGGGAGAGTTTTGATGTAGTATCTTGTTTGCTTCCCAGTATAATTTTCAGTTGGTCAGAATTCTATAAGGATAGTTCAGAAGCCAGAATAAAAAAAAAATATGTCCAAAACTCATTTCCAAAGAACAAAGTGAAAGAAGTGGAGTCAAAGGAATCATTGAAACAAAAAGTAGTTTACAGCCTGAACCAGGAACTTGGGGCCAACCCAAGAAGTCTGAAAGTCATGGGAAATGAGCTCTAAGCACTAAAAGATCTAAATGGATGGAGGTGGGAGCAAGCTATGTTAGTGAAAAGACTACTAACCACAGAGGAATGAGACACAACAAGGGCAGAATATGTATTTTTAAATAAATAGACCCTTTAGGTCTGACTCCTTTGTGTCACATGATGACCTATTTTGTGCAACAGGTGTCTGAGTCCATTTTGTGTTACTATTACATTGACTGGGATGCAGTAGTGACCAAATAGAGATTTGTTAAGTGAACGAATATTTCATCATAAAGGTTGTGTTCCTGCAAACGGGCACAGGTAGCAGGCAAGGAAAGGCTGCATTCGCCTGCTCTGTGTGCATCTTGTATCTGAACTCTGCACTACTGCATTTTTCTAAGAATAGTTTTGATTATTTCTCTGGAAAGATTGAGACAGAGTTTTTGTTTATCAAGTATCCCTCTGTAAAGCCAGTTGCAAAGGAGGGAGAGTCTAAAATTTAAGCTCTAGGATGTTATAATACACCATGGCCACTAGATGGCAGAAAAGACACGCTTGTCTCCCAGGCTCCCTACCCAAGTGCTTTCTCAGAATAGAAATTCATTGGTTTTTCTACCTATGCGTATGGATATTCACAAATAGGAAAAAAATGTTTGCTTTTATTAAAACACATTAAACTAAAAAACTAACAAAAAATTCAAAGTGAACTATTAAAGAACATAGCTAGTGTCTTATATCAAAAATACTAAGAAATAATTACGTGCTCAGCATTGAGCTAGATGCTGCAGGGAACAGAAATAAGCAGAAGGCTTTGTTCCTAACGGTGTCTTTTCCATTGTACCGTCAATAGCTGCCTTGCCATGCCATTCGCTTATAGTAAATATAGAGAAGCTCCATGTGAAGCTGCAGTGGTAACTTGCTGCTTTGTGTGATCACAAGAGAGCAAGATAGGATACAGAGTGGGTTCCCAAGGTAAGTGATTTTCAAAGCTTCAGCCAAAGCAGAACTCAGGCCTGTCCTATAGCATGGCTTCAGTGGGGTAGAGCAGGGGCATGGCCTTCACTGATTGCACAGACGCTGTTGTTTCTAATGACGCCAAAAAAGGTATATTAGTTTTTGGAGGCTGTCATAACAAAGTACCACAAACAGGGTGTTCTTAACAACAGAAACTGATTGTCTTAACAGTTCTGCAGGCTAGTAGTCCTGCTCGAGGGTTTGCTGTTTCTGAGGGCAGGAGAATCTGTTCCCTGCCTCTAATCTGGCTCCTGGTGGTTTGCTGGCATGTTTAGCAGTCCTTGGTTTGAGAAAGCATCATTTCAGTCCTTTCCTTCATCTTTACATGAAGTTCTCCCTGTCTCCTTCTCTGGATGCAGATTTTCCCCTTTTATAAGGACACCAGTCACATTGGATCAGTATGACATCATCTTAATTTAATCTGCAATGACTCTACTATGACTGTTTCCAAATAAGGTCACATTCTGAAGTACTAAGGATTATGCCTTCAACATAGGAATATTTGGGAGACAAAATTCAACTCACAGAGAAGACTTTAAAATTATTACCCAAGAGGAGAGTATAAGTATTCTCTGGTTAATTCTTTTTCCTTTTCCTTTTCTGTATGGGTATATAAATGTTATGAGATGGTCAGTATGGCTACTGTTACGATTTTGATATGAGTTATCCCTCAAAGGTTCCTGTTTACACAAGAATATTTAAAGGTTAGGATTAGTTGACTAAAACGGAAATCGGTACTAAGAGTGGGGTCATTGCTGTGACTAACCTGACCATGTGGTTCAGAAACCTTTGGAAATGGTTGGCAGGAGGAATTTGGAAAAGCTTGAAAATTCAAGCTGAAAAAGTCTAAAAACGTCGTAAGCAGAGGTTAATGGGCAATTCTGGTGGGAGCTCAGAAGACTAGAATGCCAATAGGGATGCAGATGGCTTATGAAGTTTCAGAGAGAAATGAGGAAGGACTCTTGGAAATAGAACTCAGGCCATTTTTTTTTTTAATAATCTGGCAAAAAACTTGTCTACATTTTGTCTTTGTGCTAAGAATTCATATGAGGCTATATTTAAAGGTGATTATTCTGGCAGAGGAAATTTTAAGGCAGCACAGTATTCAGTCAGTGCCGTGGATATTGCTGGCAGCTGTGAGCCAGGCTTATTGTGAGATTCAGGAATAAGAAGTGGAACCAAAGGATTTCAAAAACTTGCTATTTGGCTGGAAAAGTGCATGTAAAACTGGAGCCAAGAAAAGTGTGCTTGTTAAAGAAATTATAGATTCTAAAGAGATGCTAAGTACTTTCAGAGACACTAGGAAAGATGGTTTGAGGGCATCTCAGGAATTTTCAAGATCACACCCACTGCAGCCTTTAGGGTATAAAGAAAAATTCCTTTGAGGAGAGATCAGGGGGTTCCCTGCTTGCACAGGGGAACCTAGGACGTTGTTTCTTTGGGCTAAGCCATGCAGGCACTCAGAGCCCACTGCAGCATGATTACATGGGGCCCATCATCTACGTGAGCTGGTAGCAGAGCTTCTTGTTATATGTGTGGTACTGGTTCTGCAGGAATACAGGATGCTGAAATTAAGAGGTCATGGAGGCTTCCACTGAGATTTCAAAGAAAGACCTGGGAGGCCAATGAAGTTTAGCAGGGTTAGAGTACCTGTGGGCATCCCCTGAAAAGACTATACATACAGTTGTGAAGGTGAAACTGAATGTGAAATGGAGGCCCCAAGAATTAAGAGATGCCAATACTGTGGACTTCCAAAGAAAGCTGCTGGCTATAGAAAGAGCCAGGCTAAAAGAGAGGCCACATGCACTGAAATAGGCAAGGCCAAAGAGGCAGGGCTGCCTAAGCCCTTTGGAAAGCAGCTCTCAGAGTGACATGTCCTGGATGCTGTATGGGGAGTTACAGGACCTGTTTGACTGGCTGGGTTTTAGTCTTGCTTTGGTCTCATCCCTTTTTCTTTTGCCCCTATTCCTCCCTTTTGGGATGGAAATGTTTATTCTGTGCCTTTGTAAATTGGATACATGTGAATATATGTAATTTTATTTTGATTTTTACAGAGCTCAAAGACTAGAGTTTGCCTTGAGCCTCAAATGAGACTTTTAATATGAACTCTGGGACAATATGAACATCCTATGAATGTTCATATGAAATTCCTATGAATTTGAGCCTCAAATGAGACTTGTAATATGAACTCTGGGACAATAATAAACTTTTAAGACCATCTTTTGAAGATTAATTAAATGCACTTTTCTTTTCTTGGGGGGGGTATTAGGGCTTGAACCCAGAGGCACTTTATCCCAGCCCCACCCTTTAAATTTTTTTTTTTAATTTTGAGATAGGGTCTTGCTAAGTTGATTAGGGCCTCACTAAGTTGCTGAGCCTAGCTTTGAACATGAGATCCTCTTGCCTCAGCTTCCTGAACTGCTGGGATTATAGGTGTGTGCCACTGCCCCCAGCCAAATTAATGCATTTTGCTTTGTGAGATGGACATGAATTGAGGGGGCCAAGGGCAGAATGTTATGGTTTTGGTAGAAGATATACCCTGAAACTCCTGTGTTTCTGCAGAAATATTCAGAGGTGAAATGATTGGATTGTGAGATTTGTAACCTAATCAGTCCATCTTAGTTTGAAAGTACTGGGTAGTAACTGTAGGCAGATGGAGCATAGCTGGAGGAGATGGGTCATTGGGGGAGTGCCCTGGAGTGGTGCATCTTCCTTGCTGCCATAAGGGGGCCAGCCTTCTTCCACCATGCCTTTCCCCTAATGTTCTGCCTCACCTTAGTCTCAGAACAATGGAGTTAACTGTCTATAAGACCTCTGATACTGTGAACCAAAATATACTTTTCCTCCTCTAAGTTGTTCTTGTCTGATATTTTGGTCACGGCAATGTGGAAGCTAAGACAGCTACTCTATAGAAATGTATGAAATGCATCATTAAATTTTTATGCTAAAAAGCAATCATGACTTCCTTCCTTCCTTTTTTTCTTTCATGCAATGATGTTGTACTTAGGTTTGGTGCACAGCTGGAAAATACTGAGTCAGTAGAAAATAGGAAGGGCATAAAAGTAGGATAAGATAGAGGAGACAGTTTATAATTTATCAAAATACTGGCTCTCATACTTCATGCTTTAAAGAAAAAAATAGCATAGTCTTTTAAGTTAGGAAAAATCAAGTTTCATATGAAATATTCTAAAGCTTCTTCATAAATAACTGGGCTTTTATTTTATTTTATTTTTTTAGTTTTGAAGGGCACTGGTAAGAAGCTTCTTACAATGTCATTCTGCATTCTATTTGTTACCTGGATAAGATCCATTAGAAAATTATGTGAACTATACCAACCAATCTGGCCACTAGGAAGAATGCCCAAACAGAAGATGTTAGCAAGTGATCTGCCTTAGCAAGAATGTGAGTCAGCACACTGTGTTGCAGCTGGATCTTAGTGCTGTATTAAATTTGCCTTCATGTCTTGTGTTATTTGCATTCTACATATTTAGAAAAATATTTTGTCCATTAATATATACAATGTAATTTTGAGGAATATTTTCTATGCAAAAGGCTAATTTTTAGCCCAAAGAGCACAGAGCTGGATAAGTTATGATCAGGTCCAGGTCAGGTTCAAACTTTTTTATTATTAATTTTATTTCATTTATTTATTTATTTACTTTTGGGGTACTGATGATTGAACCCAGGGGGCTTTTCCACTGAGCTACTCTCCCAGCCCTTCTTATTTTTCAATTTTGAGTCAGAGGCTTGCTAAATTGTTGAAGTTGACTTTGAACTTGTGATCCTCCTGCCTCAGCCTCCTGAATCACTGGGATTATAGACATGTGCTATGCCCAGTTTATTAATTTTATTTTTAAGGACAAATAATTTAGAAATTGATAATACTTGAGATATGATCTTCATAATCAAATCAAATCAAATTAAATTTTCTAATCTGTAAATCAATACACCAGAAAAGTTGATATCATGAAATAAATTTATATTCTCTGTAATCTTAACTTGCTATTAATTCTCCAGATTGGTTAATATGGTGTGCCTGACCAGCATATGAAATTTATTTGCATTATCTAGTTTAAACTAATCCTTTATGATTTGGAATTGAAGAAAAAATGTCCTAAAAGTAGCAATTTTAAATCAAAATCAATGAAAACTTTTTTGTTTGGTACTAGGGATTGAGCCAAGGGGTACTTTCTCACTGAGCTACACCCTCAACCATTTTTATTTTTTATTTTGGGACAGAGTTTCACTAAGTTGCCAAATCTGGCCTCAAACTTGGCATCCTTGTGCCTCGGACTCCCAAGTTGCTGAGATTACAGTCATGTACCACTGTATTTAGCAAAAATTTTTTGTTAGTGAAAACCTGATACCATAGTGGTAAGTGTAAATCTTTCATTTAGCATAATTTGAGTTCTAATTATATACCAAATACCCAGTCTTACAATGCAACTTCTTTTTCTGAACAGTATTCATTATTCCAAAATAATGTTTTACCATGTTGACACAAAATAATATTATATATCACTATAAATAGAGACAAGGAGTTTCTTTTATTAAACTTTTATTAGAAATAAAATCTTTCCCACTATGAGAAAGATCAAAGAATTCCTAGCTTTTAAAATTCTTTAATTCCATAAAAATTAATGCTGTGAATATTTAGGAAATATGTGCTATATAGATAACTGGTTTAAATGGTTGGTAAAAAACCACTTCAAAGAGACTCAATTTATGGAGGACATTAATTATAACAAGGGGTCATTGATACTGACATCATATTTGTGCTAAGGTCATAGGCTGTCATTATTATTTAAGTGTTTTGACATGTGCTGATATGTTTAACTTGTTGAAACACATTTAAGTATTTCTGTAAGTCATCTACTAAAGGCAAGACTGCCCATAACAACAACTATTCTTGGGAAATGATTGCAACTCTTATCAGGAGGTCATATGACAACAAATCAGAGTTGCTAGTACTGCAGTGTGAAATTAGAATGTGTTCTGTCCCAGTGAAACTAGTGCACATTGGTGCTGTCATTTCTATAGGAGTCATGATGAGGTGTCATCTTCTGTGAAGGTAACTCACAGTATCCAATACTACAATCATATACAGTCAAAAACCACATAGCTTACAAACTAGTCCAAAGATAAATGACTAAGTTATAGACAATACTCAAACTTTACTAAAGTGACCAACCAGGTTATAAGAAGAGAAAGCTGTCAGTGAATTATCTCTAAGTGTGCACATTCCTATTAATGAAAGAGCAATCTTATCTGCTTGAGTCTAGAAAAGAAGGAATTTTGTACCAGATAGAGACATTTTATCTAAAAGAAACAGTCTGACCACTAGAAAATGAACAGGATTTAGGGACAAGGAGAGACCAATAACTTTCTTACATCGTTTTTTGTACTATTGTTCAGGAGCATCTTTTCATTTGCTCTGATTTTTGTTTCTGAGCAAACTTCTGACAACACATTTATTTCCAAACTACCTAAGCATCTGGGATTTAATACCAGGAAAAGAGTATCCTGAATATGTTATTCTTCCATGATAAATTAATAAATCTCTTAAGTTTCCACTTTACTATCTATCTCTTGAGATTTCAGTTGTTATGAACTAGCTCCTGGCACATTAAACTCCATATTTAACTCTTGGCATATTAAATTCCACTTTCTGGAACTGAAAAGTCAAGGGCCAGACTCTGATTCCTTCAGCTGCCCTGGCAGAGGCCCTGGGGCCCTGTGTGGCCCACTTCTTCTCTGCCTCTCTGATAAGGTCCTCCTTCCACAGTTACCATGTTCTAATCATGACCATCCAATGATTAGTAGATGACTTTAAATATCCAATATTTCTTAGAAATAGATTTTCTATCCATCTTAATACAGATCTACCCACTAAAAAGTATGTGGATTAGTCAAGGCCCCCTTATAAATCTTTTTTTTTTTTTAATTTTGGCACTGGGGATTGAACTCAGGGGCACTCAACCACTGAGCCACATCTCCAGCTCTATTTTGTGTTTTATGTAGAGACAGGGTCTCACTGAGTTGCTTAGCACCCCGCCATTGCTGAGGCTGGCTTTGAACTCGCGATTCTGCTGTCTCAGCCTATTTAAGTGCTGGGATTACAGGCTTGCGCCACCACGCCCAGCTGCCCTTATAAATTTTGTAGTTTGCAAGGCATGTTTTAATACTATGAATCCTAGCATACAAATTTAAGTCCTCCTTGCAAAGCTGAGCTTGAATAACATCACATCCTGTTTTCATGCCTCAGTTTTTGCAGGCTTTATAATGGAAAGGGCTTGTCCATGTGCGATAGTTCAATGGCTCAGTATAATAACAACAATAAAAATTGTGATTATTACCAGTTAGCCAGATTCTGGGCACTCTCAAGCACATTTAGTTATCTAATTAGCTCTTCACCCTGTGAAACAATTTCCATTTTACAGATTAAGTAATAGAGGCTTTTGATAATTAAATAACTTGTTCAGAGTCATAGTGGCAAATTTATAGTTTGAAGTTAGGCGTATCTGACTCCAAGATCCATGTTCTTTATGCTATGAACTGCTGTCTCTCTCTAATTTAGTAAATGAGTTTTAATAGAGATTTTTTACTAGTACAATAAATTTCTGGCAACAAAAACTTCTATATTGCAAATGACCTAGATGTTACAAGGCGATAGACCTCACCAATTAAGAAAAGAGAAAACAGAACGTAGCACGTAGTAATTGAACTGATTTAGAATTTCTTAATAGAATTCCATTTAACTAACAAATTTTTGACTATTAATTAACAGGGCCATGGGGGGCTGGGTTGATTGTGGCTTAATTGCTGTAGGCCTCTTTGCTTTGGCAGTCTTTTCACAAACAAACTTAAAGTTAAGTTCATTATCTGGTATCTGTGAAGGGCTACTAGATTTACCATTTAGACTGAGTATTCTCAATAGCTCAAGGTCTAATAAAAGAGTGAGATAAATATAACTACAATGAAATGTGTTGTTACAAACATATTAACAAATCGTACGAACCAGTGGGGAGGATGATGAATTACCTGGACTCCTGGGATCATTTTGCCGGGGAGAAGGTATCATTTGTGTGAGGTCTAAAAAGGATAGATTAAGCGTTTGCTGGGTGAAGAAGTGAGTAGAGAGACGAGCTTTTCAGTAAGTGGACATAGGTACCACAAGAAAGTTTTTGACATATGAAAAAATTCTGTGAGTCTATACAACAGAAATTCAATCTGTTGTTGCTATTTTGTTTTGTTTTGTAATTAGGAACACATTGTCTAGAGGTTAAGATAGGTAGCTTGTAGACCAGACCCAGATCATGGTGTTTGATGTACTAAAGTGCTTGACTCTTTGTTGCTTACAGATTTTGTCAGTGTGTGATTGCTAGTCTAAAGGAAAAGACTGGATGAGACAGATTTAGGTCCCCCACTCTAATTAGGCTCTAATTTTAAAGCACAATTATCCCAGCTTCCTGGACTTTGATTATACCTGCTTCAGGTCATGTTCAGGGGATGTAGTGCATTCACACTGAACATTCTTTGACAAAAGATTGTCATTATGTGTTTATCAGAACAGTATGACTGCAAAATCTGGAAGGCTAAGAAGGCTGACTTCTGTGTCCTAGAACTCTGTCCTATTGATGTAAGGTCTATGTGGAGGAATCTAATCTGTTAACACTCTGGAATTCTATTATATATGTAAGTGTGTAGAACCTTGACCTATAGTATAAAATTCAGAATTATGTAGTTACATTTAATTGGAACTCTCTTCACTCAAACATTTTCTTCACTTTAAGATAAAACAAATTCTCAATGTGTTGATAATATTAATATAGAATTAAATGATCAGTTGCTAGATCTAGAGATACAATATATGTTAAAACTAATTCAATTTGTGTTGTTAGAGCAAAAGTTAAAATGTGACAGTTCATTTCACTGGAATTTGCCCACATAAATGTTTCTGGTTTATGGTAATTTCTGAATGTTTGAATTAATTTCCACATTTAAACACAAGGATATGTTACATAAAAAATTGTGTTCACACCAGCCGGGCGCGGTGGCTCACGCTTGTAATCCCAGCACTTAGGGAGGCTGAGACAGGAGAATCGCGAGTTCAAAGCCAGCCTCAGCAATGGCGAGGCGCTAAGCAACTCAGTGAGACCCTGTCTCTACATAAAACACATATAGGGCTGGGGAGGTGGCTCAGTGGTCGAGTGCCCCTGAGTTCAATCCCCAGTACCAAAAAAAAAAAAAAAAAATTGTGTTCACACAATGCATTGTATAGCTGGAGCTGGTTAAGGAATATCTCCTTTGGGAAAGAGTCTAGGATCTTCAGTCTTTCATGGGTCCCACCCAGCTTGCTTCACCCTGGATCTATGTTTGGACTGTAGAAATTGTCCTGTATCCCTGCAGGGAGACTGATCCATATCTGACTACTCCA
>CM053399.1:159047872-159065595 GCA_028644305.1 Xerus rutilus | reverse complement strand
AAAAAAAAAAAAAAAAATTGTGTTCACACAATGCATTGTATAGCTGGAGCTGGTTAAGGAATATCTCCTTTGGGAAAGAGTCTAGGATCTTCAGTCTTTCATGGGTCCCACCCAGCTTGCTTCACCCTGGATCTATGTTTGGACTGTAGAAATTGTCCTGTATCCCTGCAGGGAGACTGATCCATATCTGACTACTCCATGCCTTCTAGTTTTATTTCTGCTCTTTACTTCTTCTCAAGCTCATGTATTGCCAACTATTGGGAAATAGTTGGACAAAGATCTTCATTCCTCTGTATCTTTACACATACTGTTACTTACATCTCACTCTGTCAATTTCATATTCTTGGTAATATTTTAAGACACAATGCAAGTGTCATATCAACTGTGCAATCTTCCCAGACTCTTCCAAGACCCCTTTAGGAATTCTTCCTCTGTACATTTTAAGATCTTTATAAAACTCTCTTGTACCTCTTATCACATTTTCATGTAATCATGTCATTTACTTAAACATCTCCACTATTAGATGGTGAATTTATTCAGTACTTGATATTCAAAAGAACTTTTTATCTAGGTTTAATGTAGAAAGGATTTTCTGGAGCCCACAGTTAACCGGAGGATCTAAGAATCATACAGATCTAAGTTCTTAATTATGTCAGTAGTAAAAAAAAAATTGTGGCATTATTTTGGAACAACACACAACTATTTTGACTTTACCTACAAATATTTAAGCAGAGTTCATTAAATAGGTGAAGTGTATTTTTTAAATTTCATTATTATGATTGCCCTTCTGAAAGGAAGTTGAATGTATCATGGGAGACCTAAAGCCTACTTCATTAAAATTCTTCCTATCATAATGTACTACAGCTACATCTTAGCTAAATGCAATTTGTGATAATTTCTTAGAATAAAATCCTATTCTATATTTAAGTATAGACTTATCTAACATTGAAGTCACAGTAACTCTGAATTCTGTTAAATAGGCTATTTCCCCCTTCATAATGATACATTTTCAGTTTTACTATCATTTTCAATGTTCCATTTCCCCTAAATAGCATCTAAAGATATTTTTCCTGTTGCTGAATATACTTATTAGTTTCTCCCTCTCTTTTTTGGCCAAATGCCGTATAGGTTTTAATTAATTCCTTCTACAATATTTGCATGCTATGATTTTATTTAATTTATTCTGTCTCCTCTCTTGCCTTATTTAATTCAAGGGAACATTTGGGGAACGGATATGGTTTGCATAAAGGATGCTATGCAAATAAATTATGCTGCTTCTAACTGCCAGAATAGGAAAGCAAAACTGTGCAAAGCCATTTCTATAAAGTCCATCTGCAAATAACGAAAACACTTCTGATTAATGTAGGTTAAAGGTACACCAAAGTCATTAGTACACTTCAGCTGCACTTGCACACTTCCTTTTTTAAAAGGTAATACTACGTTTAAATGTGTGAAATTACTCTTCCAGTGTCATTTCCAAGACGAATGTGTAAATCTGGCCCTGTTTGGCTGATGGTTCCCTGTCCAGATGGGATTGTGCATGTGAATTTATAGTGCATTGCAAGCTTAGAAGTCCATTGATTGTACCATGTTTCACAGATCAAATTCCTTTCCTTTGTGAATTGTTGCTGATGTGATAGCATTTAATTTTTTGAAAATAATTTCAAGTCCATTAAAACTAACTGGGTGAATTAATTTAAAACATATTTTTGGAAGCTGTTAGCCTGAGGAGAGAGAGAAGTGGGGTTAGAAGTAGTGGCACTGGGTAAACTGATAGAGAAGGGAAAGTGTCAGATTAGAGGTTCCCCAGAGGGAGGGAAGATCCACAGGGTGACCTGGATGGAATATTTTCACTTTTCTCTCTTACCTCTTTCTTTTCCTTTTCCTTCAGAGAACTTTTACAACTCAGTATTGTGTAAATGTTTAATTGCTTATTATCTTTCTTCTCCATTAGAATGCAAACTCTAGCAATGTGAAAACTATAACAGTTTCATTTTCAAACATATTCCCAGAAGCTATCACGAGGACTAATATATTGTAGCTGCTCAATAAATATTTGTTCAACACAATAATAAAGACTGAGAAGTTAGTGCATTTGCAAATTCTGGAAGCACATAAGCCATAAAGGTCTGAGCAACCCAAGAAGGAAGGGAATTGTGAGAGCAACTCAAAGTCAATATAGGAACAAATCAAACAGCTGCAGGGAAAGGAGAAGATTCCGGTAATTATCCAAAGAATCAATATTATAATCTCCTTTAAAATTTAAAATTTCTTAGGAATTAGAATGTAGCTCAGTGGTAGAGCACTTGTCCAGCATGCACAAAGTCCCAGGTTCAATTTCCAGCACCACATAAAGATAAACCCTAAAAAAATAAAATAACTTATTTGTAACAGACTAACATAGATGAAGTAGTTTACCAATATCAATGTGCATGTATATGGGTTTTATTTTGTAATAGGAGAGTACAAAAATAAGAGTAGAATATTTTCATGGCAGTATATCTGGCATATTTATGATGGTTATATCTCTGAACAAAAAGGATTCCTTCTTTACCTTAGAGAATGAAATTAGCAATTATTTTGGATACCAAAAGAGGGTTGAAATAACATCCAGCAAATTATCTATTGAAGGTAGCAAGCAGTATTTTATGGAATAGACTCCTTTAAGATTGCTCCCATTATGCAAAGGATTGGGATGAATTCTACCTCACTTGACAGTAGAATATAAGGAATAGACTTTACTGAAGAAAGGGAAATATCAAAATGCAAGATCAGCAACACAGTGATGCACATGGTCCACCAACATCTTATCACTGTACACAAAAGTACACCAAACCTAAGGTGATGGGGTGGTGGGTCTTCTTTCTTGAAGGGTAAACTTGAAGAAATGGCCTTATCATGGAAAGAATAAACAAGCCATTGGATTTTGGATTTTTTATAGGAGTTGTCTAGAATAGTCACAGTCTAGTGTCTGAAGAACATAGGACCTAGCAATATTTCATTTACCTGGAAAAGCAAGCCCCAAATACCTGGGATGCTGAGTCTAGGTGAGCTTCTTTAATTAGGAACTTTCTGATTGTCTAAAAAACCCAGGCAGAGAAGCACAAGTCACAGTAGTACTAACTCTGTGCTCCTCAACAATCCAATTAACTTCTGAGGCTTCACTTTTATTATTTAAAAACAGGAATTATATGTATCTCATGAAATTCCTTGAAAATTTGGATCTTATTCCAATGAACTAGATGCGTTTGTTTCTCTCCTGTGGGCACTAAATAACACAAAGTTACATTTTTTGGTCATCATGAGCTTTTGGAATTTACACCCAAATGATAACTCCATTCCAAAGCTATATGAGATAATACTGAGATTTAAGTGTAGATGAGGTAGGAAGAGAGGTGAGGTCAAGCTGTAAAGCAGCAATGAGAACTCTGAAGCATAAATAAATAAATTAAATATTTTTCAAAAAGAAGACAGGAAATTTTCTCAGAAGCAAAGTCATTTTCTTTTCTCTCTTGAAATTACATTTTCAGATTCATTGAAGAGTGCAGCATGTACATTAATCTATTATAAGGATTTTTTTACACCTAGCCTTTTTGGCTTTATTATGGCTCTTTCATGGAGTTTAGACATACATACAATGAGAATGGGGACAGAAAATACCCATGCAAAGGGCATCCTGTTATATTTGGAATTATTGTGCCTCTTCAATGACTATGGTTTTGTTACTAAGTCAGCTTCCTGACTTGTTCTATTTTTATAATTCCTTTCCTGGGCAAACACTTTTAAGAAAGGGTAGTGTTTAGGTTTAAACTAGAATATTGCACATTATTTTCTTGTAAGTCCTTAAAATTATTTGAAAAATCCTTACTAATATCTAAGCATAAATTCTTTTTTTGGGGAGGTGGGTACCGGGGATTGAACTTAGGGGCACTTGACCACTGCTTAGCACCTCACTATTGCTGAGGCTGGCTTTGAACTTGCAATCCTCCTGCCTCAGCCTTCCGTAAGCATAAATTCTTGATGGAGGATGGGATAGGAAAATTCTTCATAGAGTTACTTAGTCTCTTCTCCTTGGGCTTGACGTCAGACATGAAGGTAAACTTTTGTCAGTCATTGCTAAATGGTGAATAAGATTCCCAACATATGGAAGTGAATTTTGGCAGTAGCCATTTTTCTTAGCTTTTGTCTTGGAGATTTCAACTTTTAACTGGACCTTTCCCATCCTTAAGCTTTCCCTTAGGCATGCATGCCATTTTCTCAGGCAAAGCAACCCCCAATTCTGTGGACAGCCATTTTATCCATGATATAGTACAGGAACTGATGCTGAGTCATTAGCTCAGAGGCTGCAGGATTGGATTTCTCAACCTCATCAACCCCCTCTTTCCCTTACAGACTTTCTCTAGCTTCAGACTTAGTCTGTTATTGGAGAGCTGAGGGAATTAGCTCTGTCAACTGTGGGGTCTTCTACATGTCTCCATGTAGGTTGGGATGGTATAGGCTAATGGCTCCTTTCTTTGCCCTGGATTTTTTCTAGTGTTCTTTTCCAACATATCAATACAGAAAAAGCAGCACTGCTCTTAAGCATCTGGTTTCTTAATTTTTCTAGTTTGAACATAAAAATAAGAAAGAGTTATAGTTTACAAAAAATAGAAAAGCAGCTAAACAAAAATATCTGAAAGGATATTTGACTACTCCTTACATAAAGAAATGTAATATATTAAATAATGTTAAAATTTCATTTCATTTGACAAAAACTAAGCAAAATATCTGATGTATCTTAAGCTGGTAAGAACAAAATTATGCAGAAGCATCTCTTGGTGCTGAAAGAGTACATGTGTTCCTCCTTAGTGTCATTTTGGTAACACATACGAATCAGAATTGCCTGTGCATTTTATTCCAGGAATTATACCACTACACATACCACAGACACCTTCACCAAACTGTACCAAGGTATGTGTGTTCAGTTTTCATTTAATATTGTGATTTAGGAAAATGATCAACTACCCACAAAGAAACAAAAAGACATCAAAAAAGAACTGGAAACAATCAGGACTTCAGTCAATGGAGAACTGAAAAAGTGTATTTTTAAAAAGACAAAAGCATATACCAAAAAGGAAGGATTTATGAGATATGTGAAATGAAAATGGTTCAATGAGCACAATGAATAATAGTGTGATTCTGGGCTGCAATATTAAAAAAGAACCTATGTATGTATGTATGTGGCATCTATTTATTTTTCCCTAGAAGATGACAGTAGATGCTAAGAGTTACCACCTTTGGAAAGATAGTGGCTGGAAGGGGGAGGCTTGCATTTTCTACTTGAAGTCCCTTGTGTCTTGTAATGCAATTTTTACTTACTTTTAAAAACAATGGTAACAGGAAATCTGTGAACTGAGAATTCATAGACCAAGTTTTTATTATGTAAATATGCAAAGTGTGTGTCTATGTATATTTAAAATTTTTTATTCTATTCTTTTTTTTTTTTAGAGAATTGCATGTTCACGTAAGGTTGTAAGTAAAAATGCACAGTGTTTTGGGATATATCTCTTTGTTTAGCCTTCTTAGTGGCACTAAGTGGGTAGCTGAAGATGTTTAAATACATAAATGCATACTGTTAAGGAAGCTGAAACAATTTTAAGCATTATTATATCAAAGCATGACTGGGGTGGAAAAGAGAATTTCAAGTATGGCAGCACATTAGAATCACCTGGGAGCTTTTAAAAAATAATAATGCTCAGTTCTCACATTATATCAGTTAAATAAGAATCTTCTGTGAGAGCAAGGAATAGTAATACATTTTTAAAGAAGTTCTCCAAGTGGTTTCTAATGTGCAACCAGAGCTGAGAACCAGTATTGGCTATACTTCTCAAACTTCAGTGTACATGAGACTCAGCTGGGGACCTTGTCACAATGAATGTTCGAATGTGCATGTCTAAAAGCTTCGCCTGTTAATACTGGTCATCTATCTATGGACTGCACTCAGAATTGCAAAGGGATAGAGGTACAAGCTAGTGTTTGCTGAGACCCTGAATTTTGAAACGTATAAGACTCTGTGTGAGGATTTAGGGGCTGACAATTTAGAAAAAAATGTGAGTTGGAGGATGGGAGGATAAGGGAAGCAGAAAGGGGTGGGAAAGAAGTCACAGTACTGGTGACTAGGTAGTAGACAAATTGGATGACTCTCAGGGCAACAACTTTTCTTTTACCCTTCCCTGATCACAATCCCATTGCCCTTTGGAGGTACTTTATCTAAATTTTGCCATTATCCTAAGCAGTCATTATACACATGGAGAGTTATAATTTTGGAGAAAAGTTTTGGAAATGTTCCCTTAGAAAATATAAATGCCTGAATGAATTTATAGCTCTGCTTAGTCTTGTCTGAGCAAGCACCTTCACATCATAATGGCTCTGAACATTTTTGAAGCAATGTTAAGGGCAAATGAGAGCACTCAACTGAATGTTAACAAATATTTATTAAGCTCCCAATATGTGCCAGAAACTTTCATTTATATTATCTGATTTAATTTTACAACAGCTCTATTAGCTATTTAGGTTTTTTTGTTCTCATTTTGGAGTGAGGAAACTGAATCTAAATCATTCAAACCTTCAAGCTGTTTCTCAAGGTCACCAAGCTATCAAAGCCTCTATACTTAGATACTTTAGGTTCAATATTCTTTCCATTTCAATGGGAAAAATATGAAATTACAGACATAGCCGATAGGTTAAAGAATAAAGGAAAAATACATATATGTTGGCATCAAAAGTTGGAGACTAGTGTGTAGGTTATAAAACTAGTTTATGAAAAAGAGCCACTGCATTCAAAGAACATAATAAATTTGAAGTTCAAAATGTAATCTTGAAAATGGAGTGGTTTGCTAGTGGACTACTCTAGTAAAGGACTAAACTATTTAAAAAGTGTAAGAGTAGTTTAGAAATTTAATAACAGACTTAGTTCCTTGCACCAAGGGTGTCCTAAGATCAAAACAAATCTTAGTCTCCCTCCCCAACTCATTTGCTCCTAACTACCTTATAGACTGAAGCTCTTATGCAGAGTTGTTAGTGCCTCTGTGAGAGAACTACCCAGAATATTACCCTAAGAACAGAAGGGATGTGTTAGTAAATGTGTATATATGTGTTAGAAGAAACCCATGTTGAGAAAAGTAGACAATGTAAATGGATAGATCTGGAGATTATCATGCTAAGTGAAATAAGCCAATCTCAAAAAAACAAAGGCTGAGTGCTCTCTCTGATAGGTGGATGCTAACACACAATAAGGGAGGGGGAAGGGAAGAATAGAATTTCATTGAATTAGACAAAGGAGAATGAAGGGAAGGGAGGGGAGATGGGAATAAAAATGACAGTAGAATGACTTGAACATAACTTTGCTATGTTCATATATTAATACATGACCAGTGTAACTTCACATCATGTGCAACCACAAGAATGGGAAGTTATACTCCACATATTTATAATATATCAAAATATATTCTACTGTCATGTATAACTAGAAAGAACAAATAAAAAAAATTAAAAAAAATAGATTGTGAAATTTTTGGTATTGAGGTTGAAATAGCATATGGAAAGAAAATTTATCTCTATGTACTTGAGGAGGTAGATTGAAATAGGGACACCTTAAATAAAGGGAGGAGGGATGGATGTACATTATTTACTATTTGTACACCTTGAGTTTAACTAACTAGACTATGAATTTGTCCCTATTGCTTGGCAAACAGCTGTGGGAAGACCCTCAAATTCCATTCTAAAACTCCAAAATTCCTTTGCACATTAGAACTGTCCTACCTGCATAGAGATTGAAGGTGGACCCCATGAGTAACAACTTATCAACATTCATTCTGCAGGAGCTACTAAGAAATACCTGAAACTCATGTTGGTCACCCAAATCAATGGATCAGGCAGCCAACCTATCTAACTTAAGTTTCCATGTGTTCATGGTTTTTACCCATGGGATGAGTTGCAGTTTAACTTTTCAATTTTTAATCTCACCTTAGCATAGATCATCAGATTACTTTTTAGATTCCCACCTCTTAAAAATCAGGTATTATTCAGAGCAGCAGCACACAGTGTGCATATACATGAGCTCATATTCATTTGTTTAGCAGTGAAGATCCAAGATAACTCATTTAAAAAAAAGAAAGAAAGAAAGAAAGAAAGAAAGAAAGAAAGAAAGAAAGAAAGAAAGAAAGAAAGAAAGAAAAGGCTAATGGGTCAAAGGCCTCTTCCTTTTAGATGAGTCTACAGTGGTATTGCCACTGCCCTCCCGCAGATTCCTCTGTAATGCTAAAATCAGAGGTGACTAAAACTATTGGTTAGGGCAGAGCTACTTTGTGCTGAATTCACTTGATTGAAAATGGTGTGATCGCAGATTTGCAGTGCCAACCTGGTAAGAGGAGCACTGAGGGCCATAACCATCTACCATTCAGTAGTCATATACAGTGACTGAGATCCTGCTGAGACACATACACATTCAACTGTCATGCTAAAAACCATTCCAAGACGCTCCTGCTTCTACAACATTCCTATCTGTAAGAACGTTAGCAGCAGTTGTCACTCTTCTCAGCAGTCACTCCAGACTCTTCCTTGACCCTAGAGTTCTCAGATGCTTTCCTTCGGTTCTCTTGCTGCATTGTTCTCCCAGAAAAGTTGGACACGTCTCTGAATGCCTCCTTTCTGACCCCCAAATGTAGCCAAATCAAGGGAACAATGAGAGCAATCCTAGGCTGGAATATCCACATATATATTATCTTGAAGAGCACTGGATTTCTCTTATGCACACTGTGTGCTGGGGCAGTTATTATCTGTATAAAGCTAATTTCCTACATGTACATCAGGACAGTGGCTTCTTGGGATGCTGATCATACAAAGTAAACTAATGCTGATGGTGTCACCTCTTTTGCAGTCTAACATATAAAACCCCTCTCTCATTGGCAACTGGAGTCAAACTGAGGGTTTTGTGGATAGCATATGTACCACTTGTCCAGCTCGTGGAAAAAACACTATGAGGGAGAGGACACACTTCATGGCAAAGTACTGTGAGGGATGGAGATGTCTGTTCAGCCTGTCACTAATGGACCTTCCTTGCAAGCATTTCTTAATAAAGCTATGCCTCGCATGGCATTTCAAGGCATTGTCTTTGGTCTCTTGGTAACCTATACCACTACCCTGGCACAACTGGGCTGTGGATTTGACACTTGACTTTTGAATTTGGAATAGTTTTATATGGACTTGGTATTTCTGGTGATTAATTTCTGGCTCTGGAATGGTGCTCCTCTCTGGTTTGACTCCTCAGAATTTACCCCCAAGCACCAGGTTTCTACTTGCCTCATCAAGTACTTCCTTCCTTCAGAAGTAAAAGAGACTTAGACAATTAATTGTGTTAAAGATATTCTCAATACACTGGATGTTGATATTTAAAGAGATATTGAGTGGTAATTTATGAAAACCAATACTGTCATTACTACTGGCTAGAAACATATACCAATAATGTGATCAAAGAAAACCAGAGCAGCCAAGGGAAACCTATTCTGTCCCATTTGTAAATTCTGATTTAGAACTAAGTCTGATTGATCTTTTTCATTATCCAATAATAGGCTATGATTGAGGTTATGAAAAACCATGTGAGAGGGAATCTGCCAAAAAAGTTTCAAACTTAACACACCTTTTTTTTCTTATTTAATTTTCTTGTTTCTGTACTGGTTCCAGACTTAAACAGGTCATGAAACTGGGCAAATGCCAAAGATAAAATTCAGTATGTTGTGTCTGATCTGAAAAGCTCAAAGCTGGAAAAAAAAAAACAGAAAAAGTATTTTCCAGGTCTGTTCCTTTAATGTTAGTGATGTAAAAGCACAACTAAAATCAAAAGTGCACTTGTCATGATAACCTTTTCTTATTTAAATGTAACTTTCTATTCTTTACCTTTAAAGGAAAATGCTGGTTATTATTCCTTTCTTGTATAGTTTCAATCTCCTATTGATATTAACCTTTTTCATATTCAGATATACTAATCCAAACACTTGTACATAGCAGAATAACTTCAGACAAAATTTTGTCCCTTCTTGCTTCATACTATATACTATAGTTGCACTGAATTCTTTCACATTACCTAAACAATACTTTCTAATTTCATGTTTATTGAAGTTTATATTTTGTAATATCAAGCTCAAAATGTCTGATCTGACTTCCCCACTTCTTGGTGTAATTAATGGCTCCTTCCTATGTTTGGTAGAATACTTCCTATATATAACTTATATACATATTATACTCTATTATAACAATTGCCATCATGTTATTATACCTATTGTATTATATTGATACTGTATCTATTGTTAGATGTTTATCTCCTTTACAAAATTACAATATCCTCAAGAATAGAAAATCCATTTTATTCATATTTATAATCCCTGGTACGTAGTAAGTGCTCAATATTTACTATGCACATTCTTGTCTTACTCTTAAAAGCATGTGAGAAGCTTAGAACAGAATATAAGCAATAAAAGCATAGAAAGTTATAAATCAAAATATAGAATCCAAATAAGTAGAAATACAAATAATGTTAAAAACTTGAAAATATAAAATAAATGCCCAAATATGCAAACTTCTTAAGAACACAGCTGAGATTCAAATTTGCTTCTGGGTTTTCTAAAAGGCAAATAAGTAAAATAGGGTAACTGGTGTATTTGGTAGCTATTGCCAGTGAGAGCGTGATAGTTTAGATATTGAGTGTCCCCCGAATTCTCATGTGTGGGACAATGCAAGAATGTTTAGAGGTGAAAGTATTGGGTTACAAAAGCCTTAACCTAATTGGAGCATTAATCCACTGATAGGAATGGTAACTATAGGTAGGTAGGGTGTGGCTGGAGGAGGTGGGTCATTGGGGGCATGCCTTTGGCGTATATATTTTGTGTTTGGTGAGCTGAGCTTAGTCTCTCTCTGCTTTCTTGTTGTGTCCTGAGCTGCTTTCCCTTGCCACACCCTTCTGCCATTGTATTCTAACTCACCTTGGGCTCAGAGCAATGAAGTTGGCCTTCTATGAATTGGGACTTCTGAAACTGTGAGTCCCAAATAAACTTTTCCTTCTCTAAAATTATTCCTGTCAAGTCTTTTGGTTATGGGAGTGAAATAGCTGACTAAATCAGAGAAATAACAAAGAACCATAGTAGTTTGGTGAACTGTATCATTCACTTATCACAAATCTCTGGGTCAGCTTGCGTTGTTCTGTTGAATCAGCTGAGCTGAGATCTGGAGATTGTCTGGGCATTGGCTGATATAGATTGTAGTAACTGATGTGTTCTGTTTCAAGCTGCAGGTGTGTGGAGCTGATCCAATGTGATCAGCAGGCTAGCCAGATCACGTTCTCATGGTGATACAGCAGTCAAAAAGACAAGCCCAGCATCACAGGTGTTTTCAAGCCTTTGACCTTGTTATCTCCACTAATTTTAGCCACATGGTCAGATCCAATAGACGAGACAGGGAAATACCATACTCTCATGAAGGTGGCACCAAAAAGCAATGAAAAATTTTAAATCATAACCTAATCATGCATGATGCATCTTGAATTTTTTTTCAAGAGGAAGATTTATTTTGTAAGAGAAGCAAGAACTTTACCCAGTCATGTATACCAAGAGATATTTCTCAAATGGCATTTTATACAGGAGGATTTTAGTGATATAGTGTATATATCAATCACTAGCAATGGTTTTTAAGTCTATCTAGTTTAAGATTTGCATCCCAATTTCTTGAGGTGCACCTAACACAAAGAGATGTTTATGTTGTGGTTATTACTTCACATGCATTATTTAATTATGCCTCCACAGTCATATCAGAAAGGGAAAGAAATATCTTTATTTCTATTTTCATTTCATAGATGAAGAAATATAACTTGGTGATATTAATTGTCCCTGTACCAAAGATTTAATTAATGATATCACTGAGATATCGTGAACTGCTAGTTCATGATAGCATATCATGTCATGTTTGAAGGCTTGGAACCATTTTAATTCTGTAATTGATAATTAATAGAATAAATGTTATAAGTATTCATAAATAAAATAAATTGATAAATAGCATAAACACACAAGACTACTAGATGTATGCAGTATTGTCATTAGTTATTTTTGTTCTAGCCTCTGTCAAAATTCACAATGGTGTTTAGATTGATAATTTTTTTGCATGTGGATGTTTTACAGTTGTTCTAACACCATTTATTGAAAAGGTTGTACTTTCTCCATTGAATTGCTTTTGCTCCTTTATCAAAGACCAATTGGCCTTATTTTTATGTTTTTTTTTGGGGCCTCCATATTCTATTTCATTGTTACATCTTCATCTTTTACCAAACTGCGGTTTTATTATTGTAGCTTTATAGTAAATCAAATAGCACTAGCCTCTACTTTGTTCTTCCTCAGTATTATGTTGGCTGTTTTGAGTTTTTCACCTACTCATCCCATATGAAATTTCTCAGATTTATTCTTAAGTACTTTTTGTTTTAGTGCTAAAATGAATGACATGTTTCAAATTCTGAATCCCAATTTTCCATTGTTGGTATATAGAAAAGAAATTGATGTCTTTGTATTAACTTTGTATTCTACAATATTGCTATGATTGCTTATCAGTTACAGGAGTTTGGATAGATGATTGGGATTTTCTACATTGGCAACCATGACATTTACAAAACAAATTAAAAAAAAACACCCCAAAGACAAATAATTTTATTTTTACTTCATTATCTTTATATCTTTTATTTCATTTTTTGTCTTATTGCCTCCACTAATATGTTCAGTATGGTGTTGAATATAAGTAGTGAGACAGTCTTGCTTTGTTCCTAATTTTAGGAGGAAACCACCTAGATTCTCATTATTAGAAATTATTTATAAGCTTTCTGCAAATGTTCTTTATTAAGCCATAATAGTCCCCCCACTCCTAATATGTTGAGAGTTTTTGTTATGATGTGTTCTGCTTCAAGATGTATTGGTTTTTTTCAAAGACTTTTTCAGTATCAATTGATCTCATCATGTGATTTTTATTATTTCTTGATAAGAAATTACAAATCAATTGCATGAATTGATTTTAAAATATTGAATCAGTCTTGGTTGAACCTGGAATAAGTCCTTGTTAGTTATGGTATATACACTATTGGATTCGACTGCCAAATTCTATAGATCTCTTAAGAACTCTTATTGTTTCCAAGTTTCAGAATGACCTGCGTTCCTGGAACCAGAGATCATAAAATATCAAAGACAAATAAATAAATATCTTTCTATATATTTCTTGAGTAAATTTTGACTGTAATTGAATTACACGTAGACCTAAAAAATCTTTGGACTTATGAGACAAACCAATAGATCACAAATGATTTAAATTTAATTCATTGAAACTTAAGTTTTTACTTTGCTATGGACAAGTTAAAATTTGTTCTAGAGTACAGATTCAGAATTTATGACTTTAAAAAATCTTGCAATATCCATTTGTTACTTACAATCCCCATTTATCCCTATTTGTTTATTTTCCTAAAGCATAATGTCTTGAACCCTCAGACATCTTTAAATTGGGTCTTATTTCTGCTGTTTGCATAGTAAATTGCAAATTTCACATATTGTTCCCTAATAGAAAATCAGATATATCTTCTCTTTGTAAAAATCTGGTTGTGAGTTTTCTTAAAGGAGATGTTTATGTTAGCTTCAGAAATGCAGAGGTCTTGAATCTATAATCAGACATTTCTAAACAGGAGACCAACAGCCTTAGTCCCTGGGTCACTGGGGGAAATAGTTGGCCCACTTAAGACTTAAATAAATAAAAATTAACAATGGGGCTATTTGCAAATATGTGGTTATGGTTAGGAAATCAACAGGGTTGGTGAAGCACCCAGTGTGAGCAGTATCCAGAAAGAGCATCTGTAGGCTTGAGGTGGGTAAAGGACTCAACAGCACTGCCAAAGCCTAGTGAGAGCTATAGCTGTGGAAGAGCTCTGTGCCTATAGGTTAAGAAAGAATGATATAGATAAAAACGAAGTGCTTTGAATTTAAGCTGTGGATATCAGTTTTCTTCCTTTCTTTTTTTTCTGTAACAAATCCGTAGTGTAAAACAGCTCAGTGTTATTATCTTATAGTTCTGTAGGTCAGAAGTATGACATGGACTCACTGGATTAAAGTCAGGGCATTGGCAGGTTTACATTCCTTTTTTGGAGTCTCTAGGAGACAATCTATTTTCTGCCCTTTCACAGCTACAAAAAGTGGCTTGTATTTCTTGGCTCATGGACCTATTCCTTCATCTTTAAAGGCAAAATAGCAGGTTAAGTTCTATCATCACAATACTCTGACCTTTCTCCTTAAGTACACTTGTAATTACACTGAGCTCACTTGGATAATCTAACACAGTCTTCCTATCTTTATAATACCAGCTGATTAACAAACTTAATTCCATCTGCATTGTTAATTCTTTTTTTCTCTATAACCTGACATTTTTATAGGTTCCAAGGATGAGAATGTAGACATTTGATTTTTTTGGAAGCCATTATGTATTATCTCTAAAATTTTGGCTCATATTCTTTTGTGTATTTATGATTCTAATTTTCTCTCTTCACTGACTTTTTCTCTGACTCTTGAAAAGATATTTCCTTATGAAATGATGTTTCCAACAAAAACACAAAAGAGAGCCCCTGTCACTCCATCCTCAAATAAATTTGCACACTAAATTATTCTCTATGTTGGAACTTTATGAGAAGATTTGTGGCTGATGAGGACATACATATAGCAGTAATTTAAATATAAATAGTAGACATTTATGATCTTATTGTGTCACTCTTTAACTTCTGGAGTTTTTCAATGGATTGACAACTTCACTGCACATGGTGCCCAACCTTCCTTCATAATATTCATCCCAAATTTTCCTCCTCATTATGCTACTTTTTGTCCCCCTTTCCCTCTTCCTCACTCTCAGATGCATAACTTGCCTCTTTCATTATTTCACATAGACACTTGACTGTCTCTTCAGTTGCTTTGGCTCTGGAAGACACCCATGGCCTCGCTTCTTATCTGCTTCTACCAGAGGCTTGCTAGGTTATTTTTCTAAAAGGAATTTGGGTTACAGTCAGTATAATACAATTAGCATCATTATTTGAATAGCAAACATACCACCAAATCCCATTTATGTCCTTTCACAAATGCTCCACTCTTTCCCTGTATTGTTGTGGTCAGAAGGATCTATGTTGTTTGAACATTAAGACTTATTATAACACAAGGGCCTTGTTAGAGCTGACATCTGTGGTGAGATTTCAAAATTAAAATAATTTCAATCCAATGACAATCACATCACACAAATATTTTTTGAGGCAAGTATTATATTGTGCCTACTCCAGCTCACCTGCTGTCACTTCCTTTTGAGAAATTTGAATATTTCCATAGCTACCCTGGAGCTGAGATATCATGGGAAAGTAATTCTAGCCAATCAGATGCTGTATTTCTGCCCAATCAAATGTTTGTTTGTTTGTTTTTTCTCCTAATGCTTTCAGAACAAACTATCACAGACAGATGACTTAAACAAAAGAAATTTACTTTCTCACACTTGTGGAGCCTGGAAATCCAAGATTAAGATGTCAGCAGGATGGGTTTCACTCTGAAACCTCTCTCCCTGGTTTGCAGATTCTGCCTTCTTCCTGTGTCCTCATATGGTCTTTCCTCTGTGCATGCACATCCAGATTTTCTCTTCTCATAAGGACACAAATCGGACCCATCCAGAGAGCTCATTTGACCTTAGTAACCTATTTTCTGGCCCTATCTCCAAATATAGTTACATTCTGAGATTCTGAGGATTAGGGCTTCAATGTATGAATTTTAGGAAGACACAATTCAGTCCATAGCATGCTAAACATAAGTCTGCTGAGAATAGCCTTCAAGGAATTAAATTTTAACTAATAAAGACCGACATAGCTGTTATGACCGCTCCTCTCTGTCCTTTGTCCTGACTGAATGTGGGCAGTCATCATATGATCCTGACGTAAGGTCTAGGTGAGTCAAAAGTGTATCAGAACCAACAATATGTAGTCCACAATCAATCAGTCATTATCTACTTTTGGACTTTTTGTTATAAATTAATAAACTCCATTCATTTAAGTCTTTTGAACAAAGCGTCTTATTCTCTGATACTAATTATCTCATCTAATATAATTCTATGAGAACTATTTTGGAAATATTTATTATTAAGATCACCATGTTTAAGTCAGGATGCCAGCAAGAAATAGAATCCATCCCAAATGTTTCAATTAAGGAAATTGGATCATGGATTTACACATAACAGAGAGGGCTAAGGGAAGAAACAAGTGATGGTGAGGCACACAGAAATAAGGAGAAGAAAGCAGTGGTCAGTTTTAAAATCAAATGGACAAGGTAGTTAAACGAGTTGCCCCACTCCAGTGAGAGCTGGAACTATGGAAGAGTGGTGGCAGTGGTTACAACCTATGCACACAGAGGGTCACAGCCAGCCAGAGGAATGACAAAGAAAAAAAAGAGGAGCAAAGAAAAAAGCTCTTCTCCCTCTGGATTGCCTGCCTGTGCCTGCAGTGTACAAACCCAACTAGAAATTTGTTAACAGGAAGCCTGGTAGATGGAGTCTATTAATGTCAGTCTCCAGGAAAAGGGCAGGGCAGGGAAGGGAGAGGGCAGAGAATAAATCTTGGGGAAATGAAAAATAATCAGCACAGTGTCCTAGAAATCTTTAGCCTCATTTTGATCATTTTTTATTTCAGTTGCTACTGATGTAATAAGGCCAGTAGCTCTTCTCTGATCTCAGATATCTATCCTTTAAGTTAATTTGAAATGCACAAACCTATGAATTAACAACCTTTCAGAAATGAAGTTTTGACTAAAACATCCATAAGTGAAGTGTGATAATACAAATTGAGAAACTGCTGCTTGAAATCAGTTGTCATCCATCAGAATATTTTAAAAAATAAATTTATAGCTTTGTCCCAGAAATATCTTGGTTTTAATTCAGTAATGATAAAAGTGATGCTAAAAAGCAATTTAAAGGGCTGGGAGGAATTCTCAGTTTATTTACTAGAAAAAAATGGAACCAAACCCATCCATTATATGATAGGATTCTGAGAATAAGACAGATATTAGTTATATATTCTTTCAGACAAAATGGATAAACATTTTATAATGAATGTGGTAATTAGATTAGAATAAAGACTATATGTCAAAGATAGTCAAAATTTATTAAACACTTCTGATGTGTGAGACTATTTTTCCTTTCTCCTCCCTCCCTCCCTTCCTTCCTTCTGTCCTTCCTTCCTTCTTTATTTTTTGCCTGCTTATCCTCCTATTTCCCCCACTTCCTGCCTTCCAGCCTTCAGCAAACATCTCCTGGCTTTGTGGTACTTACTGGGAATACCAAGAGTGATGCCATTATAAGGAGAAGCACAAACCCTAATCTGAGGATAGGAAAGGATTCTAGAAGGATATGGAATCTGTTCTGAAATTTGAAGATCATGCAGAAGCTAGCTGTGGGAAGAAGTGAGGGAGGTATATAGACCATGTGCAAAGATAGTGGGGCTGGGCATGTTAAACTTTAAAAACACTACATATATGTAAGGATGCCAAGAAAACAGGGGGACAGGGGCAATCAAGAATGGAGGTATTGGGCTGGGGCTGTAGCTCAGCGGGAGAGCGCTTGCCTAGCATGCGTGAGGCACTGGGTTCGATCCTCAGCACCAC
>CM053399.1:159031127-159047372 GCA_028644305.1 Xerus rutilus | reverse complement strand
TCTGTTGAAATTTTGTATGTTTGGTGTCCTGTAAGCCTCTTGTATTTTATTTTCCACTTTATTTTTCATATTTGGGAAATTTTCTGATATTATTTCATTGAAGATATTGTGCATTCCTTTGGTTTGATATTCTGTGCCTTCTTCTATCCCAATAAATCTTAGATTTGGTGTTTTGATGCTGTCCAATATTTCTTGTATATTCTGTTCATGATTTTTTACCATCTTCACTGTATGGTCAAGTTTATTTTCAAGATTGTATATCTTGTCTTCATTATTCAAAGTTCTGTCTTCCAGGTGATCTAGTCTGCTGGTGATGCTTTCTACTGAGTTTTAAATTTGGTTTATTGTTTCCTTCATTTCAAGAATTTATGATTTTTTTTTCATGATCTCTAGTTCTTTCTTCAAGTAATCTTTTGCTACTTGTAATTGCTCTCTGATCTCTTTGTTAGAATGATAAATGGTTGCTTTTATTTGCTCTCCTATTTCTTTGTTGGATTGATCAATTTTTGCCTGTAATTGCTCACTTATGTCATTCTTTAATTCACTGATAATTTTAATTATGTACATTCTGAATTGTTTCTCTGACATTTCATCAACTGTGTTGTCAATGGATTCTGTTACAGTGTATCGAGATTTATTTGGGCACTTTCTTCCCTTGCTTTTTTATGTTGATTGTGTATCTTCCTTTCTTGAAATACCGATCTGAGGTGCTGCGGTTTCTATCCTATAATCTTGTATTGACACTCCAAATTACCTGTGTCTCACCTTGGAGCTACTTCTGTTCCCCCAATGTCCCCAAATAGGCACTACTGCCACTAAAGTTGGTTGGCGGAGGTAGTGGATGTACCTCTAGAGGGCAGTGGGAGTGGCCTTGGCTGGGCTCTTGAGGCAGCCCCTGAGAGCTGTTTTGCCCCTCTCTTGTGCTCCTGCTTGTGAACAGGAACTCTGGAGTGGAACTGGAGGCAGGCCCAGGTCTCATTTAGGCAGGGTCACAAGCAGGAGAGTCTGTATGTGACCCTTACAGTGAGTGTGAGCCCCCCTAGGGCTGGAGGCTAGCAGGCTCTGGTCTGCCTTCAGCTGGACACCCCTGGCATTCCCTAAGGGCGGTTTTGGGTCTTCTGTCTTGCCTGACCACAGGAACTCTGAAGTGGAACTGAGGCGGGCCTAGAGTGCACTTGGGTGGGGACTCTTCATGCTGGGATCCCTGCAGGCAACTCTTACCCTGGGTATGCCTTCCTCTGTGGCTGGTAGCTATCAGTCTCTGGTCAACCCTTGGTTGGACACCCGTGGAGTTTCCTGAGGGTGGATTTGGGCCCTCTGTGGCTCTTGCTGGTCTGCAGGAACTCTGGAGCAGAACTGGGGTGGACCCAGGCCACTGTTTGGTGGGGTGGCCTCAAGCTGGGGTCTCTGTGGTGACTCTTACCCTGAGTTTGGGCTCCCCAGTGGCTAGCAACCCCTGATCTCCCTTTGGCTGGACACCCGTGGAGTTTACTTAGGGCGGATTTGGGCCCTCTGCAGCTCCTGCCAGTCCGCAGGAACTCTAGAGTGGAACTGAGGTGGGCCCAGGCTGCCTCATGCTGGTGTCTCTGGAGTGACTCTTGCTTTGAATTTGGGCTCCCTAGTGGCTAGAGGTAGCAGTACCTGGCCTCCCTTTGGCTGGACAACCATGGAGTTCCTGAGGGTGGATTTGGGCCCTCTGCGGCTCCTGCTGGTCTGCAGGAACTCTGGAGCAGAACTGGGGCGGACCCAGGCTGCCCTTGGGCAGGGCTGCCTCGTGCTGGGGTCTCTGGAGCTGGGGTCTCTGGAGCTACTCTTACCCTGAGTTTGGGCTCCCCTGTGGCTAGAGGTAGCAGCCCTTGGTCTCCCTTTGGCTGGATACCCGTGGAGTTTCCTGTGGGCAGATTTGGGCCCTCTGTGGCTCCTGCCGGTCTGCAGGAACTCTGGAGCGGAACTGAGGCAGGCCCAGACCACCCTTGGGCGGGGCTGCCTTGTGCTAGTGTCTCTGGAGTGACTCTTGCCCTGAATTTGGGCTCCCCAGTGGCTAGAGGTAGCAGTACCTGGTCTCCCTTTGGCTGGACACCCATGGAGTTTCCTGAGGGCAGATTTGGGCCCTCTGCCGGTCCACCCTCCAAGAGGTTTTCTTAGACCACAGCATCTCTGACGCAGCTCCTTCCAGTCACTCTTATCTCTCTCCATACTTTATTATTTTATAGTACTTAAAGCACTACCTGATATTATACACAAATATGTGATTATTGTTGTCCCCTAACAGGTTGTTTCCTTAATACAAAAATGTTTTCTTTTATTATCTATTGTCCAGTAATTATAACAGTGAATGTCACAAAGTATTATTCACTAAGAATGAAAAAAATAGATCCAGAGATTCTCCACAGAATATTCTTAGATACAGTTGAAATCTTAGTTGAAAGCAGATGAACTTTTATGTAAAGGGTTTTATAGTTATAGGAGACCAAGATAAGTTATGGGTTCACTAGTCTTCCTTCAGATAGGTAATTTAACAATATTTGTCCTATTTAAAGACAAGGCAGGGAAGCTCAGATAGTGAACTTACTTATCTAATGTTACATATCTTGTTATTATCAGAGTTAGGAAGAAAACCTAGTTTCTCATATTTTATCGAAGAAAAAAAAAGCCACTCACATGATAGTACAGTTTTCCCAGGGCAAATCTGTGTTAACCACTTTATTCAGCACAACCTTCCTATGTAGATATGTAGAAAGGTAAAATAACTATTCCAGGCTCATATACCTAGGAAGTTGCAGAGTTGGAATTTAGTAGCAGGTTTACCTGGTTTCTCAGCCTTGTGATGTTCAAGTGAGCATCTATTATGATGGGTACTTAGTACCCATCATACTCGGTACCACTACCCATCTCGGTGGCAACCTCTGAGTCTGATTTTTAAACCTATTAGAAAGTCAATATGCAACCCCCAAATTGTAAAGAGATTAAATAATAAACATGAAAGAGGTGAGTGTGGAGATCTTCAAGAAAGGAAGGTGAGAATAGCTTCCTGATACAATGCATGTTTTCCTATATGAATTTTAGAAATATGCTAATAGAATCAAGCTTCTGTATTAATAAGCTGCAATTAATTAAATAATTGGTTCATTTACTCAACAAATATTTACAGAGCAGTCTATGTGCATATATTACTAAGCAATGTGAGAAGCATAGAGATACAGACTCTTCTTTCTAGAAAATATCAATCTAACCAGGAGGACAAAATATGCACAGGCCAAATTTAAGGAAACATTTGTGATACCCAAAGAGGAATCTTTCTTCACAAATACAGACACCTCATTTAAATGAATTGTATGTTTTCCCACACTGAGCTCTTTTAAAGAATATCATGTAGGTATCAACTGATCTGATTTGAAGTTCCTATCTACTCAATTCTTTAGCTTGTGTTTTAGGTGGCCACACTCATGGAGTGATTAATGAATAAAAAGAAATAAGGAAAAGTAAATGTTGAACAATTCACAATCCTTTTTTTTAGTATGTATCTGGGTCACACTGGATGTTGGCAGTGCAGGCAGGATAAAATAGACATTGTTCCTGCCCTGAAGGATTCATGGTCTGATAGAGGATAGAGTCGTGAACTATAGTGCACCAGGACTGTTTAATGTCTTGAGATAAAAATCGGAAAAATCATGGAAGGGCAATAAAACTCGTGGATGTGCTGGATTCCAATTGCAGAGTTCATTCCACATACCACATACAACCTCTATGGTATTAAGTACAAGCCTTTATATCTATGAATTTCAGTTTTGTCATCTGTAAAATGAGGACATTAGATTCTGTTTCCTATGGTCTTGGCAATAATATGATATTCTCATTATAATTTTAGTAGATGCCTGGAAAATTTTTCTATTGAAATGTGCCTCTGTCTGAGTGACCCAAGGAAGAATAATGAGAGGTATTTCTAGATTTAGGAGCACATTCTGGGCAGAGGGAACATCAAGAAGAGAAATCATCATGAAAAACATGCTCTGGGAAATAAAAGTGTTTGGATGGAGCTAGACCTCAGTCCTCTGGCTAACAGTACCGGTTTCATTGTTGCACCGATTCCTACTACAGTGTAGAAAAGGAGAATTTAATCATAGAAGTTACATGGTCAAATTAGACTTGAACTGTAATGTAGAAATATACAGGAACAGGGAGAAACAGGGAGTCTGAAAAGCAGTTGGAAGATGGTTGTAATAGTTCTGGTAATGGATGGTGGTGTCCTGAAGATCTTATATGTGGGGGTGAAGAGAAAGGCATGAAGCAAGGAGACTTCAGAATGTAAATTACATAGTATTTAGTGATTTATGGGGTGAGTTTATGGGGTGATTAAGGAGAAAAACTCTAGGCTGACTCACAAAAAATGTCTACAAAATGAAAAAAAATAATTCTTTCAGTTCAGTGATGACTATTCCAATTATTGCTGCAATTTGTTTCTACCACTCCTGCCCCGAGGTGAGTAAGTCTTCCTCACTGATTGCCTGATTGAAGATGGGCAAGCAAAGGATTGGTTTTTAAAAGACTGCATTTAATTCTGTGCTTCACCATTCATGGCAGCTTAGTAATTTTGCTGCAAAAATGAAACAAATTTCAATTGGCAGTAATTATAATAAAGAAAATTAGAACTAGTTGAAGAAGTCTGGGCCTCATGAAAATGAACTTCAAGTTCATTTCTACATCTCCCCAGAGTTTCAAAGCTTTGAAGGCTATTCAGGAGTGGATTTTATTCCCAACACCACCAGTATTCTGGAATTTAATAAAGCAATTTCATTAACTCTATAGGGGAAAATTTCTTCTGTGGTTTATGGATGGTACGTGCATTTGAATACAGACCACCAAGAGCCACATTTTCAGCTTTTTATGGCTCTGAAGACCTTAACACCATGATGAAAAGCCTAATTGTCATAGTGAAAGTATAGTTCGTGATTATGAATTAGAATGTTAAAGTAACCTAGGCTAGTCTCTTTCCTCTGCAATCCTTCTGCTGCTTAGAAAACTTCTCACTACTGCATTTACTCATCCAAGGAGACAATCAACTAGAGCCAGTGAGCATTTCTTTTTAGTTTAGGGATATAGGGCAAATTTCAGACTTCTTTAGGTACCACAAAATAGAATATGATGTGTGAGATGCTCCTCTTCTCTTTCAAAGTGCAATTTTACTCTTCTATTTGCTAAATATAACTTATATGGCTTAAGGTTTTTCACTGATACACATGACTATTGGATGTTAAGTGAAAACATGCATTATTTAAACAATATGTTGCATGCAAAGATATCAGTGTTGGCCAGATACATACTGAATTTCCTTGACATTACTTAACAATTATCAGAACTTAAAATTAACACAAGAAAAATAACTGAATATCTGATATTACCATAGGGAAAAAATATACTGAAACTGTTTTGATTTAGTCTCTTCAGGGCAACCTAACTTGTTGTTTTGTGACACAACTTGTTATGTTGCAGTGAGGATGGATAGGGAGATGATTAAAAAATAGTTTATGGCTGGGCATGGTGGTGCATACCTGTAATTTCAGTGGCTCTGAAAGCTGAGGCATGAAGTTCAAAGCCTGTCATGAGTTCAAAGCCAGCCTCAGCAACTTAGTGAGGCTGAAAGCAACTTAGTGAGATCCTGTCTCTAAAATATTTATGTATAAAATATGTGTGTGTGTGTGTGTGTGTGTGTGTGTGTGTGTGCGTGCGCGCGCGCAAGCGCTAATGATGTGGCTCACTGGTGAAGCACCTCTGGGTTCAATCCACAGTACAAAAAAAAATTGTGAAATATTCAAAGATTTATTATATTTAAGTTTTGGGAGAAATGTCTACTTCTTTGTGCTTGCTTAAGACATCACAATTTTTATTCCAATTTCCTTTTCTACTCCATAGAAACAATTTAAGGAAAATATTTCAAAATATTAATCCTGAGGTTTTACGTATTTTAAAAGCTTACAAATGTTAGAGTTTAGATTTGAATTAGTGTTTTCAGACTAAATTTCAATCTTTACTATAAACATAAGTCATCACTAGTGTATGGAATCATTTTCTATGTCTCATAACTACTTAGATTATTCCATTTGATTAAAATGACAAAATTTCCATAAGGCCAATTGTTTTTTGTATGTTTTTTTATATATTTTTTTGGTGGATCATTAAATTCTTTGGTTCACAAGCAAACTTTGGCAGGCTATTGATTTGTTTTATTTATCTTTGCTTTGGGATTCTACTTCTCTATAAAATGTCAATATTGCTTATTCATAAGAATATCCAAAGTACAACTTTGAGACTGCAAAATGCTATGAGATGGTAAGAAAAAGAGAAAATCATTACAAATAATAACTCAACAGGAAAACAATACACTAAAATGAACAAAGAAGAAGAGTTCATAAATATATGTGAGATAAAACCTTAGAAACCAGAAAGATTACATTGAAATTACATAATAATCTCCAATGTTATGGTATAGGTGAAAAGTAGATGCTAACACAATTGATTTTTCCTAAGATTTTCTATCATATAACAAATAATGAACAACAATTTTTACTCAATTTTATGATTATAAGAGATAGGAAGGAATAAATAGGAAATGTTTTAGCACACAATGGTTTATAACTGTTAAAGTTTTGTTTAGGCTGAATATTTTACAATAGAAAATGCAAGGGAGTATATCTTGACGTAGCTGAAGATAAAATTTAAAAAAAACAATCTCAAGGTGAAAAAAACCCCTCAGTTCCTTTATCATCAAAGAATGTGCACAGCAGACATTACCTCATCTCTAAACCTTTCCCAGTTCCTGTTCTTTTCCTCTATTTTGGTCATTCCCAAAATCTCAACATGAAGGGAAGAATATAGTAAAGTTGAGGGTTGGAAAAGTGATCTGCATTGCGCATTTTCCAGTTACTAAAAGGTGAAAATGTGTTGTTTATAAATATTTACAATCATATTTAGCATAACTTTTATTTAATATAATAGTAGATGAGACTTTCTTTCTAAGGATATGTAACCTGAGAGAAAATTGGAGACATAAATGGGTCAATTTGAATCCATAAAAATAAAAATAGTCCAAAATTTTAGAAATAAATTTTTAAACTCCTCAATACCAAAGTCTAACTGAGGGAGAACTTCATCAGTTAAAAAAAAAAAAGTCATAAGGTCTATGGCACATTAAGGGTTAATGTTTATTTTAATAAATCAAAGGTTATGTATTAAAATAAGATAGAATTCAAATTAATAACACTGGTCTGTTGTTTTGCCTTTATTTAGACTGGCACACACTGGAATGTTAGATAATGCCAGGTGATGGTGTGGAAATAAGATTGTAGCAAGCCTTGGGCACTGCCATGGAAAACATGGACTGGCTTAGCCAGTCTGTGGAGAAATCTGATGGCCATGGGCGAAGCACAACATTTACATACACCATGATTCAGCAATCTTACTCCTGGGTAGATATCACAAATAAATACTCAACACATATCTGTATAAGCACATGCTCAAGATGTTCATGAAACATCACTGGCATAGAGAAAAGTGGAGGTGATTTGAGGAAGTAGGTACAGTGGTGGGTACAGACCACAGGATTTGAGCCAACAGTGAGAAACAATGGACTCGATGTACAAAAGACAACATGGATAGACTTTAAAAACAAAGACCTATATTTCACCCCACAATGAGCCTAGAACACGAAGCTCTTACCTATAAGAGTCGATTTCATAGCACAAACAGGCACGAAGAAAACTGTTGGTTTTCCAACTCAGCTGCAACACCTAGTCCCCTTTGTCCTTGCTTGCTACCCATCATAGATTAGATAGGATCCAGCAACAGAAGTTGAAAATACTATATGCTTTCATTCTGAATCTGTGTTGCAATAAGAGCTTCCAGTTTGAACTGTTTCTGATCAAGTGGATATAAAGAGAATTCCAGAACAGTCTTTGTTTTCCTGAAGAAACAAGTGAAAACTCTAGCTTTGCTCTTTCCCCCTTTTTTCTGCTTTGATGGTAAGTGTGATTCCTGAAATTTTGATGTCATTTTATCACCACGAGGCAACACATGTGGAAAGGAAATCCAACACTTCAAGGTAGGGAGGCATAGCCCACAAAAGAGCCCAAACTCTGATGACATCATTGAGTTTCTGAACCAACTGTAGCCATAGTCCACTTCTAGATTTCTTATGTGAAAAAACTAGATCCTGATTTATTTAAGTCACAGTTTGGTATTCTATTACTTCCCAAAGAAATCTAAACAAGAGACTTGGAAATGTCTGGCATACTAAATTCTGAGGGACAGGTGACCCTAAGTCAAAAGAAATGTCTGGAATGAAGAAAGATTATGTTATTCTGAGAAGTAAATACCCTTATATTATACTCTTGATATTATTATATCAAGGTACTCATACTATTTCTATCAATATTTAGTTTGAATTTCACCACCATTTATAAGACACATGACATGGAATGTAGATATTGGGGAAAAAGTAAACATATAGGGCAAATGAATAATAAACATCTAAAGAACAATTATTTCAGGGAACTGATAAATTTGACAAGAATTTTTCTTTCCTCGAAAGAAATTAAAGACAACATATATGTGTGGAAAATTTTTCAAAAGAGAAGTTACAGAAAGCAGAAAAAGAGGCTTTAAGAAATTGTAACACCAGCAGTAGAAAGAAGGTGGCAGAATCCAAAAAAAAAAAAAAAAAGAGAGAGAAAAGAAAAGAAAGGATAAAATCATTACCAATGTGTAAGATTCTTTAGAAGCAGTCAAAAGCAGAATAATAGACGCCAAGTACCAGTTATAAGCATAGGACATTGGCTTGAGAAATAATACTCTCCAAATAAAAATATCAAAGTGATTTGACTATGGTAATAGAATCCAGAAAGTGGTTGTTTGGGAACAAGAACTGGCTAGATGGGAGCATAGAGGTAATTTCTGGAGTGATAGAAATATTCTATATTCTGTCTGGTGTAGTGGTTTTATTGGAGCATACATTGGTCAAAAGCCAACAAACTGAAACTTAAGATCTCTGCGTTTTTCAAAAAAATTAATTTTATGTGTATATTTAAGACATACAACATGATATAATGGGATATATATAATGATTAAATGATCATTAGAGTGAAACATATTGATATATACAGCATCTCACATATTTACCCATTTGTTTTTGTTTCATTAGCAAGAACTGCTAAAAATCTACTTATTTAGCAGAAATCACAAGTACCAAATAATTTTAATACTTATAGTACTCATGTTGTACCATGCACTTGTTCATTCTACAGATTTGTGTATTTTACAGTATACCAATTAGATAATGTAAATAGAAATATGCTAAAATAGAGACAGATATCATGATAGAAAATGAAAATGATAGAAAATATATCACATGATAGAAATGATATATATATACATATATATCATATGATAGAAAAAGAACTATCATCATAGAATTGGACCACTGAATAATATTGGAGCACAAAGAGTACAAATGAAATAGATAAAATATTTGACAATCTGTAGGGAAAGAGTTTTCCATAGCAAATGATCAGAATATGTACAAGAAAATCATATATTAGATCCCAGGGACAATGAACCCCAAATTAAGATGGGGATATATATGTATGTATATATTTTATGGGAATACCCTATGACTATCTAAAAATACTCCTGAAAATTACAAAATACTTTCCTCAAGAATAAATAATTCAAATAGATAAAATCAAAACATAAGAATATCTAGCAAAATTGTTTTTAAAATACTTTATATTAATACACATGAAGCATAGCTAAAAGTGGATTGAGAAAATTTTATCACTTTTATGTCTTCATAAGAGCAGAAACAAGTAAAATACATTCAACCTAAATAATAAAATGAAGTAATTAAATAACTTGATAAACAAGCAAAGAAAAAGAAAGCAAAAATAACCAATAAAGTTAGAATTATTTAATGATGAAATCAACTAACTAAATGAAAATCATTACCAGAACCAATACATAAATTCAGAAATATTATTTAGTATAATATAGCAAAACAGATAAACCATTGACTACTTTGACTAAGGGGAAAATACAAATGAAAACAGAGATGAAAATGGGAAAATAATTACAAATATACAGAAAAGTTTTCACATTGTTTTTTGAGAACACTCAGACAAATCTATCAAAATTGATTTTTAAAATTAAATGAAATATCTGATATTCTCAGAATTGCAATTGAGCAAAATGAACCCAGAAAGGAGATAAATATTGGAAGAGCTTTCAAAAAGTCAGAAGTATCAAAATAACAGTTTTAATGCTGCTATGAACAACAATGTTACTCTTACAATGGACAACATTCCTAACTAGTAGGCTTTTTTTCTCTGAAAATTGTTCTAAAATGAGCATTTTTACTCTTCTGTTTGTTAGCTCAGTGTTTGTAAATGTATTTTAAGTGGATGTTTTATAAGGAGCAAATTCTTTCTAAGTCTTGGTTTATTCAGTGTGTCTGGGAACTTTTGTTCCAATAGGGAAGTTCAAACTACTTTGATCACATTCTAACAATAATCTATAATGTGTGTTGAACATGTATTATGTACCAGATACTTTGCTATACACTTTATAATTATTTTGCCATTTAGTTACTAAAATTTAACTCTGAAGCTATTATCATATTTGGAGAATTACATCTTTTCCACATCTTAATGTCATTACATTGTGATAATTCTCACAGTAACTGGCATTACACAATTACAATAGCAAGTATTTTTTTCTTTGTAATGATATATAAAAATTTTGCTATTTAAATTGATGACATTGTGGATTAGATTAAGTGTATAACAACCATTTCCCAGGTAAAGAAACAGAGTTGACAAGGTTTAGCAATATGCCCAAGGTCACACTGAAGGTAAGTGACAGAGATGGGGTTCCCATAGGAGATCCTCACATGGCATCCCAAGATTACTACCTCCATAAATGAAACACATTGTCTTCTATCCTTTCACATTGTCTATAAATGTATGCTTTCTTGCTCTACCATTCATTTTCTATATTTTGTTCTATAGATTATGGTTCTTTTGCTTATATTATTTCCAACAGTTTGGGAGTTACTCATGTTATCCATTATGTTAATAGGAACCCATAATAAATATGTACTGAGCACTGATGTACCAGGTTTCGTGAGTAGGGGCGCATACAAAAATAGTTTTCTCTTTACCTTTAAACTCCACTTTGAGTATTTGTTTACTTTAGAAAACACAATTAAGTTCTCTGTCTTTGTGAGGTTCATATAGTGTTTTAAAAGCTAAATAAGCCTCTTACCAGCTTATAACACAGGGATTCCATCTCGAAGACCTGGGGACCATCTCTTTGAAATGTAAGCATTAGTGAAGATAGTACCCCTACTTCCCAGTTGCTGAGGGGAGGAAAAGAGCCTAGTTTGGGCTAATGTCTTACTTCAAGTCCCCAGACTACCTCATGTCTTAAAGATAGTGGAGATTTAATTTTCCTTTAGATAAAGCCAATTAGCCAACACAGATGGTCAGCTGAATTGTCTAGGGAATTTAGGAGTTATTGTGTGTGACGAATTGGGATGCCAAGTCTTCTTACTTGGGGACTCGTTATACTTTATCTTCTACACATGACTGTAGTGGGTTTTATCTGTTTGCCTATATATGAGAGTAAGATTTCTTTCTGTTTTTACAGTTTCCTAGCAAATTGCCTGTTATATGCACCACAATCTGTTTTAACATTTATGAAATAATAGTTTTCTATCTCTTTTAAGTTTTTGAGGAAATCTTTTTTTGTTCTTTTTCCTTTTAATTTATTTATTTATTCTAATTAGGTATACATGACAGCAGAATGTATTTTGATTCATTGTATACAAATAGAGCACAACTTTTCATTTCTCTGGTTGTACACGATGTAAAGTCACCATATGTGCTTTTATACCTGTCCCTAGAGCAATGATGTCCATCTCATTCCATGTGTGGTTGACTTTATTTTCAAGAGAATATATTTTATCTTCATTGCTTGATGTTATATCTTCTAATTCATCTAGTCTGTTGGTGATACTTTTCATTGAAATTTTAATTTGGTTTATTGTTTCTTTCATTTCAAGGATTTCTGTTTGATTTTTTTCAGTCTCTAACCATTGAAGTGATCTTTCACTTCCTGTATTTTCTCTTTGATTTCACTCCTTATACTGTCCTCTACTTTACAGATCAGCTTAACTATGTACATTCTAAATTTCTTTTCTGACATTTATTCTAATGTGTTGTCTACGGATTCTATTGTTGGAGCATCTTGGTTTGTATGAGGCACTTTGTTCTCTTGTTTTTTCATGTTGTTTATGTGTCTTCCCATCTAGTGGTATGGATCTGAGGCAGTACAGTTTCTACCCTGTAGTTTTAGTGTCCCTGAAGGCTTCCAGTACCTCACCTTTAGGTGGGAGATGAATACTAACAGCACCCAATGCAAACAATATACACCTTTCAACCAAATAGCTTCTATTAAGGCATCTACAGATTTATTGCAATAGACAGAAATGATGTGTTCAATTTTTGTCTACAATATAAACAGTAAGTTTGCTAAAAGGGTTTACCATTTCTAATGATGGACAATAAGGAGACAGAAGTAGTATAAGATGTGATGTTTATGAGGGAGAAGGAGAGAAGATAGAGGTAAAAATTTATAGTTAGAGTGAGGGAGAAATTAATAGAGGTTGTCTGTTAGTATGAGAGAAGTGAGAAAGAGAATCCAGGGAGACACATAGGTCAGATTTTTTTAAAAAGTAAAAATATAAAGATAAACAGCAAAACTATAATATACTATTCAGACATCCCATTCTCAATAAATTGATGCATGAAAAATATTTGGATTCAAAAGTGGTAGAGATGTGACAGGGGGCAAAAGAAAAAAAGAGAGAAAGTCTCAATGGAAAATGGAATAGCTTCCTTTGGCTTTCAAAAATTTTCTCGGCTTCCCTTCTCTGTTGATAGGTGGAGTTGTCTGAAATTTGATGGTAGCTCCATATCGGACCGGTTGGGTGGGTGAGCCAATAACAAGATGCCCTCACACCCTCCACCAGTCTTTCCACCCATTGTAGCTGGCCCCCCTCCATCCCTGTTCAGTTCAGGACTCACTGAGCTGGTGAGAACCCAGTTTTCTCCAGTTTCTACAACCTGAGCTCCCCCCGGGGAACTGCCTCAAGTCTCTGTTTTCCACAGGCTTGCTAGACCCCTAGGAGCCCACAAAAGCCCAGCTGCAATTTGACAGATTTGGGCTTCAGATTCCCCAGGCTCTGCCTTGCTGCAGTCCCAAGATATCACTGCTGTTTCAACTTGCAGAGACACCACCAAGGATGTGCTCACACAAAGGAGTGACCCTGCAAAGAGGCAGCCAGATGGTGGCCAATGACACACCCAGCAGAAAGACCACTGGTGCAACCAGACCTGCAGAAACCTGACAATATATCTCTAGGCCCTCACTGGTGTCCCCAAACCGAGGCAGCTGTACTCTCAAGATGGTGGCCATGGTGGCAGTGGCAAATCTGCAGGCCCTGGCCGGTGTCCCAAGATGGCAGCAGCCACATGCAACCAAACCTGTAGGTACTGTGACAATGGACTTCCACGCAACAGGGGGCAGCAGGCAGTAGGCAGTCTGTGGGCTGTGGTGGGCAACGTCGCGGTGTACATTGGGCAGTGGGCCATCGGCAAGCAAGAGGTGGGCAAACAGGAAAATGGAGGAGGATAGGCAGCAATAGATCTGTGCTCAAAAGGCAGGCAACATGCTAGTAGACAGAGGGTGATCATGGCAGATGAATGTAGGACAAACAGCAGGGGGACAGTGGGCAGCAACTGCTGCCTTGCAACCTCCTTCGAGTCCGCCATCTTGAATCTCCTACATTCACCTCTTAATCTATAGAATCTGAGTGTGGCCTGATGTGGAAAATATATATGATTTAGTTAAGAGTCTTGAGAAGAGGGGATATCCTGTGTTAGCTGATTGGGCCCTAAACTCAATCTAATGTATCCTTTTAATAAAGAAGCAGAGGGAGATTGACTAGGACATAAAGAAGACAGAAAGTCATAGGATGATGGAAGAAGAGAAGCTATTGAAAAATGCTACCCTTCTGGCTTTGAAAATGAGCAAAGTCGCCTGGGCCAAAAACAGCTACAGAAGCTAAAAGAAACAAAGAACAGATGTGCTCCCCCACCTCCAAAGCCTCTGGAGTGCAGCCCTGCCATCACCTTGATTTCTGCCCAATAAAATTGAGGAAGAATTTCTGGCCATTAGCACTATAGAATAAATATTTTATTTTTTAAGTCATCAAATTTGTCCTAATTTGTTAAATCAGCCATAGAAAACAAATATAGTTTCTCTTTATTTTATTTTTATCAGCTTTATTAGGGTATATAATTGACTAATAAAACATAATGTATTCAAGGTATACAATGTGATATTATGATATACAGCCACACTCTAAAATAATTTCCACAGTTAAGCTAATTAACATATCTGTCTACTCTCCTTCTCTGGGAATTTGTTTCCATGTCTTTCTAAACTCCCACATACTCTGGCAACTCTTTATCCATATACCTCTACTCCAGACTTTTCAGCCTATCATTTTGCAGTCTCTTGTTTCCAAGGCCTTGACTAGCTAGCCAGATCATTTACTGCTGTATTATTGGTTTATTATTTTGGATATTTCCTTCCACACAAAATACGTGACAAATCCAGATAAGAATTTAAAGCTGTACTCATTGGGAAAGTTTTCCCTTACCACTGTCTTTCAGTTGTTGGTAATACATCTTCATATTTTTTAAATTTCTAAATTTTCTTTTTTTACAATAGTGCCACTTAATAACAACCAGTTTTATTTTCTTTTGATTCAATGTCCTCATGCTTTACTTCTCAAATGCCTGTGAAACATAAAGGGGAAGGAAATGGTTGAGCACAGGAAATGTAAAGCCATAAAGCTGTCTCGGTTAACACATAGACAGCTCTGGAGCAAAGATTGCCCATTAGAAGAGGCAAGTAGTGGACATAAATGTCAAGCTCTGTCATCTCCTCTGTGTTCAATCTTTAAGAACATCCCCCAAAAGGTGTGGCCTTGGCTTGAATGTTGCAAATGGTTACGTAGGGGCTGCATGGGGTGGATTTCATTCCTTGTAGCCGACAACAAAGCTTTTCTTCAGGGATACCTGAGCAGTCCCTCATCTCTGTCAAATTACTAGATAGAAAGTAAAAGAAACCCTCCATTCAATTGAGTGGTAAGGTGAAGTAGTACAGAGAGCTTTGGCATTGGGCAATATGAGTCCAGATACTTTTGGCATATAATTGCTCTTACATTGGGTGTGTTGAATAATGCATCTATCATTTTAAAATCTATAATATGAAAATAATTATGTTTTCTATTGAACAAATAAATAAAGCTCTTCTGTGGATTAAATGAGATAATGCTTGAGAAGAGCCCAATAGAGAGGTTAGCACATAATGGATACTCATTAAAATAACAAACCACCTTGATTTTTAGTTTGTAAAGTTGGTCCCTAGTTTTGATGGAATATCTTAACTTATTTTTGGACACTTCATGAGCAATAATGCTTCTATGCCACTCATTTCATTTCTTTTACTTGGGATGACTTGATTTTCCCTCTTTGTTGCTATGGAAGAATCACTGTCTGTTCTGCTGGGCCAGTTAATTAATCTAGGAGGTCAAGAGGGAAGGCACTGCCATATTAGTCTACATCTGTCATTTGGCAGTGAGTCAGCATCTTGGTGTTGCTAGGATTTCTGCCATAAGAGCAACCATTTAGAATTTTCTCTGGAGAATTTTCTTAGTTAATCAATTTTAATGGAATCCTACTTAATCCATCTTTATTCTCTGGATATTTGCTTGCCATATACCCACTCACGCATACATAAGAGAATCTCTCTCATTGATTTATTGACATAAGGTCATTTTAGTTCACTATTATAATTTCTCTTCCAACTACATTTGACCCTTTAATTTAAAGATATTAAACTTATTGCAATTATTCTTTTTTTTTTTTTTTTTTTTTTTTTTTTTTTGGTACTAGGGATTGAACTCAGGGGTACTCGACCACTGAGCCACATCCCCAGCCCTATTTTGTGTTTTATGTAGAGACAGGGTCTCACTGAGTTGCTTAGCGCCTCACCATTGCTGAGGCTGGCTTTGAACTCGCGATTCTCCTGTCTCAGCCTCCCTAAGTGCTGGGATTACAGGCTTGA
>CM053399.1:158988936-159030627 GCA_028644305.1 Xerus rutilus | reverse complement strand
AGTACAGAAGACTGAGCAAGTTTCGAATTTATAATCTTGGCAATGACATGGCTGTTGGTGCACATGGAATATTAATTTCACACACATCAATGCCAAATGTATACCCCATCAATCAACTCACTACCTTTTCTTCAACAAGGCAGCAGTTATTTGGTTTTAAAATATTCAGATATACAGTGAGGGAGTAATAATAAGCATACTTACATAAGCATAAAATCATGTATGTATAAGCACAGACTGATGTGACCATTTTGATTGAATGAACTTGCATCATTAAATCCTTCCAAACAATTATTTAACTCTTTACTAGCTAAATTTCAGTTCTTGCATATGTTGGAGAAATATAGTTAAAAACAAAATCCCTCAAATTAGAAAACTTCCTCACACCCAGGACCGCCCCCGCCAACCCACATGGAGCCAAGACCCAGGCCTAGGACTGCCCCAGCTGACCCATGGGAACCCAGGCCCAGGACTGACCCTGGGGACGCATGTGAAAGCCCAGGCCCAGGTCAGGCCCAGGACCAGCCCCGCCAACCTGCCAACCCACACTGGGGCTCAGACCCAGGCCTAGAACCAACTCCATGAACCTGCATGGGAGCCCAGGCCCAGTTCTGGGTACTATCCCTCCACGCAGAAGCCCAGGCCCAGGTCAAGCCCAGGACTACCCCCACCAACCTGTGTGAGAGCCCAGGTCCAGGACCTCCCCAGCACAGAGTAAGGTCCATGCTGTTGCTCCCTATTTACCAGTGCATAGCTACCTGGCCTGCATCCATCTTGGGACACAGCAGCCATTGCTATAACCTTCCCCATGTAATGGCCTCCACCTTGAGACAATAGACAGGGCCTAGAAGCAGCTATGTGCACAGCACAGCATGCCACAGCACTGCATTTCCAAACAGGCAGCCCAAATAAGTTCCACCCTTTCAGTCCCATCCATTAGGGACACCACCACTGCTATCTGGAGTTACTATCACTACTGCCACCACCATCTTTAGTTGCATTATCATCCATCTTGGGACATCTGCTAGGGTCTGGAAGTGACCACCAAGGTGAAGTACAGGTAATCTGCAGAGACACGACAAGATTATAGGGTAGCAACTGCAGTGCCTTAGATCCACACTGTAAGAAAGGAAGACACATAGACAACATGAAAAAATAAGGGGAGAAAGTGCCCCCAAACAAACGAAGACACTACAGTAATTGAATCCATGTACAGCACAGTTGCTCATTTGTCAGAGAAGAAGTTCAGAGAATGTAAATAATTAAAATGATCTGTAAATTAAAGAATGACTTAAGTGAGCAAATACAGGCAAAAATTGATCACTCCAACAAAGAAATAAGAGAGAAAATAAAGGCAACCATTGATCACACCAACAAAGAGATAAGGAAGCAAACACAGATAGATTACTTCAAGAAATAGATGAAGATTCTGTAAAATAAAACAATCAGAAATCCTTGAAATGAAGGAAACACTAAACCAATTTAAAAAACCCAATAGAAAGCATCACCATCAGACTAGAGCACTTAGAAGACATAACCTCAGATAATGAATACAAAACATAATCCTGAAAATAAAGTTGACCATACAGTGAAGATGAGAAGAAACCATGAACAGAAAGAAATATGGGATAGCATCAAAAGACCAAAACTAAGATTTATTGGGATAGAGGAAGACACAGAGATTAAAACCAAAGAAATGCACAATCTCTTCAATAAAATAATATCAGAAACGTTCCTAAACATGAAGAATTAATTGGAAAATCAGATACAAGAGGCTTACAGGACACCAAATGTACAAAATTACAACATATCTATACCAAGGTACATAATAATGAAAATGCCTAGCATACAGAATAAGGATAAAATTTTAAAGGCTGCAAGAGGGAGAAATCATATTACATATAGGGGGAGACCAATTCAGATCTCAGCAGATCTAAATTTCTCAACCCAGACCCTCAAAAGCAGAAGATCCTGGAATAACATATACCAAGCTCTGAAAGAAAATGGATACCAACCAAGAATCTTATATCCAGCAAAATTAAGCTTCAGATTTGATGATGAAATAAAAACCTTTCATGATAAACAAAATTTAAAGAATTTACAGTGAGAAAGGCTGCACCACAGAGCATTCTCAGTAAAATATTCATTGAGGAGGAAATGAAAAACAGCAATAAAAATCTTCAAAGAGAACTATACTAAAGGAAAGGCCAATCAAAGGAGAAACCAAGTCAAGTTAAAACTCAAAAATAAACCAAAATGACCAGAATTACAAGTCATATTTCAATAATAACCCTGAATGTAAATGGCCTAAATGTACCAATTAAAAGACATAGACTGACTGGATTAAAAAAAAGATCCAACAATATGCTATCTTCAAGAGACTCATCTTACAGGAAAAGACATCCACAGACTAAAAGTGAAAGGATGGGAAAAAAATGTATCACTCACATGGACCACATAAACGAGCAAGGGTTTCCATCCTCATATCAGATAAAGTGGACTTCAAACCGAAGTTAGTGAAAAGGATAAAGAAGGACGTTTCATATTGCTTAAGGAAATCATACATCAACAAGACATAACAATCATAAATATTTATGCCCCAAACAATGGAGCATGTACATATATCAAACAAACTCTTCCAAATTTCAAGAATCAAATAGACCACAACACAATAGTACTGGGTGACTTTAACATACCCCTCTCACTTCTATATAGATATTCCAAACAAAAACTAAACAAAGAAACTATAGAGCTTAAGAAAACAATCAATAATTTAGACATAACAAACATATGTAAAATATTCCATATATCAACAAGTGAATGCACTTTTTTCTCAGCAGCACATAGATCCTTCTCCAAAATAGACCATGGGTTATGCCACAGCAAGTCTTAGCAAATACAAAAAGATAGAGATACTACCCTGTATTCTATCTGACCATAATGGAATGAAATTAGAAATAAATGACAAAATAAAAAATAGAAGCTACTCCAACACCTGGAGATTAAATAATATGCTATTTAATGATGCATGGATAACAGAAGACATCAGGGAAGAGATAAAAAAATTCTTAGAGGTTAACAAAAACTCTGATACCACATATTGAAATCTCTGGGACACCATGAAGGCAGTGCTAGGAGGAAAGTTCATTGCATTAAGCTCATTCCTTAAAAGCATAAAGTCAACAAATAAATGACTTCACATTACATCTCAAAGCCCTAGAAAAAGAACAAACCAACACCAAAAGTAGTAGAAGACAGGAAATAATTAAAATCAGGGTGGAAATCAATGAAATTGAAACAAAAGAAGCAATTAAAAAATTGACAAAACAAAAACTGGTTCTATAAAAAAATAAATAAAATTGGTAAATCCTTAGCCACTCTGATTAAAAGGAGAGAGAAAATTCAAATTACTAAAATTTGTGATGAAAAAGGAAATATCACTACAGATACTACTGAAATACAGAAGACAATTAGAAACAATTATGAAAATTTATACTCCAGTAAAATAGAAAACCTCCAAGACACCAACAAATTTCTAGAGGCATATCATCAATCCAAACTGAGTCAGGAGGACATACACAATTTAGATCAAATTTGAGCCAAGAAATAGAAGATACCATCAAAAGCCTACCAAACAAGAAAAACCCAGGACCAGATGGATTCACAGCCAAGTTCTGTAAAACCTACAAAGAGTTAATACCAATATTCCTCAAATTATTCCAAGAAATAGCAAGAAGGGAACCTTTCCAAACTTATTCTATGAGGCTAGTATCATCCTGATACCTAAACCAGACAAAGACATGTCAAGGAAATAAATTTCAGACCAATGTCCCTGATGAACATAGATGCAAAAATACTTAATAAAATTCTGGGAAATCACATACAAAAACATATTTTAAAAATAGTGCACCATGATCAAGTGGGGTTCATTTCAGGGATGCAAGATTGGTCAATAGACACAAAGATAAGAATCATATGATTATATCAATTGATGCAGAGAAAGCCTTTGACAAAATATAGCACCTTGTCATGTTCAAAACACTAGAAGGAACATGTAGTAGGAACATATCTTAATATTGTAAAAGCTATCTGTGCTAAATCCAAGGCCAACATCATTCTAAATGGATAAAAATTGGAAGCATTCCCTCTAAAAACTGGAACAAGACAGGCATGCCCTCTTTCACCACTTTTATGCAACATAGTCTTTGCAGCTTTAGCCAGAGCACTTAGACAGATGAAAGAAATTAAAGTGATATGAATAGGAAAAGAAGAACTCAAACTATCAGTATTTGCCAATGACATGATTCTATAATTAGAAGACCCAAAAGATTCCACCAGAAATCTTCTAGAATTAATGAATGCATTCAGCAAAGTATCAGGATATAAAATCAATACCCATAAATCAAAATCTTTCCTATACATCAGTGATGAATCCTGTTAAAGATAAATCAGGAAAACTACCTCATTCTCAATAGCCTCAAAAAAAAAAAGAAAAACAAAACAAAACAAAACAAAAAACCTTGGGAATCAATTTAACAAAAGAGATGAAAGACCTCTACAATGAAAACTATGGAACACTAAAAAAAGAAATTAAGAACACCTTAGAAGATGAAAAAATTTCCCATGCTCTTGGATAGGCAGAATTAATATCATCAAAATGTCCATACTACCCAAAGCACTATACCAATTCAATGTGATTCCAATTAAAATCCCAATGTCATTCCTTATAGAAATAGAAAAAGCAATCATGAAATTCATTTGGAAAAATAAGAGACCCAGTATAGCCAAGCAATCCTTAGTAAGAAGAGTGAAGCAGGAGGCATCACAATACAAGACTTTAAACTATACTACAAAGCTATAGTAACAAAAATGGCATGGTATTGGCACCAAATAGACATGTAGAACAATGGTATAGAATAGAAGACACAGAGCAAACCCACATAAATACAGTTATCTAATACTAGGCAGAGGTGCCAAAAACTTACACTAGAGAAAAGATAGTCTGTTCAACAAATGGTGCAGGGAAAACTGGAAATCCTTATGTAGCAAAATGAAATTAAACTCCTTTTTCTCACCATGCACAAAACTCAACTAAAAGGGGATGAAGGACCTAGAAATTAGACCAGGGACCTTGCACCTAATAGAGGAAAAGTAGACCCTAATCATCACATCAGATTAGACCCCAACTTCCTTAACAAAACTCCTAAAGTGCAAGAAATAAAATCAAGAATCAATAAATGGAATGGACTCAAACTAAAAAGCTTCCTCTCAGCAAAAATCATCAATGAGGTGAACAGAGAGCCTGCATTCTGGGAGCAAATTTTTTGCTACATGCATGTTAGATAGAACACTGACCTCCAGGATATATAAAGAACTCAAAAATCTTAACACCAGAAAAAACAAACAACCTAATAAATAAATGGGCTAAGGAGCTGAACTCCTAGGAGTTCTCATAGGAATAAATACAATTGATTAGCAAACATATGAAAAATTATTCAATATCTCTAGCAATTAGAGAAATGCAAATCACAACTACTCTAAGATTTCATCTCACGCCAGTCAGAATGGCAGTTATTAAGAATACAGACAACAATAAGTGTTGGCAAGGATAGCTCATAGATTGCTAGTGGGGATGCAAATTGATTCAACCAATCTGGAAAGCAGTATGGAGATTCCTTAGAAAACTTGGTAGGGAACCACCATTAGACCCAGCTATCCCATTCCTGGGTCTATACTCAAAGGACTTAAAAACAGCATACTGCAGTGACACAGCAACTTCAATGTTTATAGCTGCACAATTCACAATAGCTAAACTGTGGAACCAACCTAGACGCCCTTCAATAGATGAGTGAATAAAAAAAATGTGGTATATAAACACAATGGAATATCACTCAATATTAAAAGAGAATAAAATTATGGCATTTGCAGGTAAATGGATGGAGTTGGAGAATATCATGCTAAGTGAAGTAAGCCAATCCCATAAAACCAAATGCCGAATGGTTTCTCTGATAAGTGAAAGCTGATCCATAGTGAAGGGTGGTTTGGAAAGAATGAAGGAACTTTGGATTGTGCAGAAGTGAGTGAAGAGAGGATTGGAACTGTGGGGATGGGAAAGATGATAGAATGAGACAGACATTATTATCCTATATACAGATTACATTACTGGTGTGACTCTGCACCATGTATAGCCGGGGGTGGGGGGGAGTTGAATGTAAAACTTGGGTTGGTCACTTTTACAGCCTTCCACAAATATTAAGATACAAAATTTGAATATTAAAAAAAAAGAAACCACAGGAAATAGTGTAGCTCTTACTCAAGGAAAAGGTAGTCAATAGAAGTTGAAACTGAGTTGGCCCAGATATTGACAAGTGAATAGATGGAGATTAATGACAGAGAAATGTAAATTTAAAAATGGAACTAAATGGAAATTATATCAAAAATTTAAAAAAAAGAATGGAATTAATTGTAGATTTGAAAACAGAATAAGTGAACTTAAATGTCGGTTAATAGAAATTAGCTCATTCAGTAAAAAGAAAAAATAATGAAGAAAATGAACAGATTCATAAACCTGAGGAACAATCTCAAGTGATCCAGCAGACTTGTCACAAAAGGGTTACCAAAACAAAGGGCGGTGAACAGCTGAATAAGTAATGACCCCAAACTTCTTAAATAGTGTGGAAAACACTGACATACAGATCCAAAGGTTCAATGAACCCTAAATAAAATCAACACAATGATAATCACACATGGACATACAGTATTCAAACTGCTGAATTGTAAAGACAGAGAAAACATGATAGCAACAAGTGACAAGTGACACATCACACGTGGGGACTATGAGGACACAAATGTTGCCTAATAGTTGTTGTTGACTGCAAGTAGTCATCAGAATGGCATGTTTAAAATGATGAAAGAAAATAAATGAAAAACAAACTATGTCATATCATATCATATCCTGATATATGTGTTAAAATATACATCCACAAAGTCAAATTATTTCCACAACTAAAATTCTATGCACAGACAAGCATCTTTTGAAAATACGAGCAAGATTTTTTAAAATAAAAATCTGCAGATGAAAACATACACCCACATACAATTGAAATCATTCAAATCTAGCAGAAATTTACTATCAGAAATGATAGAATGTTCTACCAGAAAAGAGAAATTGAACCAGATTGTAATTTGTATTTACTAAAAAAAATAAAGAAAACTAGAAATCATTAAATTAAAAAAAGGGGGGGAGGAAGGAAGGAACAAAATATTGTAACTAGGTTCATAAATGAAAATTTCCTTTTATAATTGCATAGTAACTTTTATTTAGTAACAAATGTAACAAAACATGTATATGACATTACATTCAAAATGAAAATAATATTGCTAAGAGGAATTAATGAAGAGCTAAATTAGCAGAGATATAGAGACATATCACATTAATAGATGTTAAAGCTCCATGCTGTCAAAATGTTAATTCTTGATTAATTGCACAATATATTTAATGTAATCCCAATTGGAACACTAAGATAACAAATGAAGACTTCTCTTTGTTTTAGAAATTGAAAATCTAATTTTCAAAACTGAAAATTTCAAAAAACCTAATTTTCAATATTACTTGGAATTGCAAATGACTTAACCTAGTCAGAAATTTTAAAAGTAAAACATTTATAGAGCTAAAACTCCTTCACATCAAAATGTAGCTACAATAATCAAAACAATATTATGTGCATAAAAATAGTCATTTGTTCAAAATTTGGAAGTCCAAAAATTTATATGAGTATCCCTGATTTATACAGTCAGTGTAATTTAATGGAGAAAGGATAGTTTTCCAAAGAATGGGTATCATCATGAAAAAAACTATACCTCCACACTTACCTCACACAATTTTCATACTACCTAGATTATATATCAAATAAAGTTATAAAAGTTCCAGGGGAAAAAATTTAAAAAGGAATAAGTTGGTTACCTTGGATCAGACAAATATTTCATAAGTGGAATGTTGTTTATGTCATTTGCCAATGAGCTGGGGTCCTGGGGGATGAAAGTATGGTGCCCTTAGGAAGGGAAGTATGGGGTCCCACGGGGTGAGGTATGGGGTGGTCTGTCGTGGGGCCACTCACCCAAACACCTGAGGTAGGTAAAACTGCTCTGCTGGAGCAAGACACAGAACCCGTTTATTTCAGGAAGTAATCATGGTCCTTGGACCAATCATGGCCTTGATGTTACAGCCAATGGGGTATGGCTCTGTGTCAGGCATGCAGTCAATAAGCATGGGATGAGGAAAGGAGAGAGGAGGCATTGAAGTTATGGAGAGAGCTCCAATAGTGGAAAAATAAGTGAAAGGAAATAAAAGATGACTTTATAAAATTAAAGCTGATTGATAGTCAAAGGATACTGTTAAATAAAAACTTAAGTTGTAGTTTAAGATTAGGTAAAAAAAATGAGTAAACTATTTGGACAGATACTTTATAAAAAAAGATATGAGAATGTACAGAAAATATATGAACATCACTACTAGTCAGATAAAAACAGATGAAATAAAACTACATATGGATCAGAATTATTAAAATCAAAAAAGCTGAAAATACCAGTGTTGGTAGAGACTCTTTGATAGTTTAGCAGGATTTGGTTTTTTTTCTATAAAGCTGAATATACTCTTATCATATAAGACTCAGCAGTTGTATTCCTATATCTATACCAAGGAAAGAGAAGTAAGTGTATATCCGTACAAAATCCTTACCTAAATGTTAGTAGCAGCATTATTCAAATATGTCCACAATGCAACAACCCAAATGCCCATGAATTGCTTCTCCCATGATAAATCAAATTATAGTAAATCTGTACAATGGGACACTACTTAAAAATAAATGGATCAAACTGCTGATACATGCAACATTTATGAATCTCAAATATATTATGCTAAGTGAAAAAAACCAGATGCATAGTCTGCATATCTACTCTATGATTTAATTTATATGGAAGTCTATAAAAGGAGAAATGATGTTAATAGAAAGAAACTCACAGGTGACGGCCAACATTGAGGGTATTGGCTGCAAAAATGTGCAAGGAAACTTTGTGGTGATGAAAATATTTTATATTTTTATTGTGATACTGATAACATGACTATGGACATTCACCAAAGATCATCTCACTGTGAACATAAAATGATTGGAATTTATTTTAGTGTGATTTATACTTGTAACACTTTTAAAAATATTGACATAGGCATTTATTGAGTTGTTTTATTTTGCCATATATGAAGCTTTGTGATGCATATTTTTATGTTGTCCTCACAAGAAACTCTAGAGTTTATGTATGAAAAAAAGTGAAACCTATTAAATTTAAGAATTTTTTTTTGTATTGCACCACAACCAATTGATGAAGCCAAGATTTGAAAGACTAGGGCTCCATCATATGATATCAGAGTGTGATAAGAAAATAAACTCAGATACAAGGATTTATTTATTCAGGTTCTACAAGATTCCTTATCTACTTGTAGGCTACACATGTGGTCTATTGTACATAGGTGGCTTTTTGTCACTGTAAGCCACAGAAACAGGAAGGAGAACATTCAGAAACAAATCATCCTCAGAGGGGGAAACTTTGCTCAGGAATTAGAAAAGACATTAACCTAAGGAATTTCTTGTATTTTTATGTTTGATCCAGCTAATGATATTAGATTTCATAGTATTCAGACACATTCTTCATCTTTACTCCTTTTGCTTTCTTTAATTCAAAGTGTTCGGGTGATAAAAACAATTTCATATACATGGAAAAATAGAAAGCGGTATAAAAGGACAACATCCCCTTTCCTAGTGCTTCTTCCTGGAAGTAACCACTGTTAGCCACTTCAGACAATGCTTAAGGATTCTGTCATTTACAACAAGCAAGTCAGTGTACTTGCACTGCCTCTCCTCTCCCTGTCAGATTTTCCTACTATTTCTTTGATAAATTGTGTGTGAAAGCAGGGAGGCGGGAGCTGTTTATGTGTATGTGGTTGTCTATTGGTAATCTAACTTAAGTCATATACTTACATTTCAATTGATTAACTTAATAAATTTAGGAAATTCTAAGTACATTTTAATTTTTACTTTTCCTATCTGATGATCTGTTTCTTTAATTTTCTGCCAGATGAAACTATAAATTGTCATAATTCAAATTTTGATTCACTTCTGAAGTTTTAAGTCTGTCTTCTTTTAGCCTATAAGTTTATTTTAAAATTTTTTTTAAAAATCATGTGTTTTATGATCATGAAAGTATTAATCAAGGTAGATGGAAATAATATTAGAAATCCATAGAAAATAACTATAATTGTAAATTTCAAAGATCTTTTCAGTTGAAGAACAATCAAGCATTGGAATGAGTTTTCTTTCTGTTTTCCTGTACTTTAAAATTTTCACAACTGGACAACAGTATGCTTTTTATTCTTACACAGTTTTTGTCTTCCCATATTTTCTAGTTGTTTTTCCTTTTGCCACTGTTGAGAGATGAGATCATTGAGCTTTTCTAAATTCTAACTTATTACTATATGTTTTGTGTATCTGTTGTCCTGCTCAAGCTTCTGACTTCCTGTTCTAACTTGAATTGTTCATTTCGTGTGCCTGCTGCACAGCTGGCTATATAGTGTACCCCTGGGTTATTTATTTATTTTTTAATTTCATACCATTTTCTTCTTCTGGATACCTTCTTTCCTTTTTATTCTGCTAGAGTTCATTCTAAATGAATTTTATGTACAGAGAAGATAAATTTAGAAACTTACATTTCTGTGTTGTTATCTTAATTTACTTTCACATCTATTTGGCTGGGTGTAAAATTAAGGGTCAAATTCATTCACTTTTCCATTTTGAAGACAGTACTCTATATAATGCTCTATCTTTCTCTTTTTTCCAAAACCGTTAATGAGAAATACACCTGATTTCTCATTTTATCAGTTTTCTGCTAGACCAACTTTTATACTGACATACTTCCCCACAAATAACTCCACACTCTAAGTTTCTTGAGAGCCCCTCTGGAATAGCATGACTGTCTCCATCATAGCCTTCTCTCAATGTGTATTCAGAATTGAGTTTTCTCAATGCATATGAAAATGATGCTGCCTGATCTCTGTATCCTAGAAATTAACAAAAAGTGTATTTTATTCATCATAATTTATTTTATTTTAAGCAATGCCATAAATGGAATATATATTAAAACTTACTTTTATAGCCATTCTAGTGAAATCTTGGGAGCAGGAAAAAGCAAAATGTGTGTTTCATCTATTAACTGGAACAGAAACATTTTTTTTTGTTGTTGCTGACCACAGATCCTCATAAACACCTACTTAAACCAGGTGAATATAATTAGTAGATGTCATTTGTAGTGCTTGAACTAAATAAGAAACATATAATAGTTACCTTTTTTTTTCCTAAAGGCTAGGTTCATTTGCCCTCTCAGAATTGTGGAGTCAATAACAAGACTGAGCATTACTTAAACAGTGAAGGAGAATTTTATTCTTGTCTAAGAAGGGAAGTGGGAAACAAATTTGAAAATCAGCTTTCACACCATGGGGAATCAAGAGATTATAGATATAAAATTTTTTAAAAATAATGGAGATGGATAAAATAATAAAAAATATGAATATTCATATATTTTATTATAATAAAATTAGAGATTGTCTACTGGTCACTCTCACAGCCATCTTTTATCCAATCAGTTTCAGCCAGGCACTGAAGAGCAAATTCTGGACTTCAGGATCTTGTCCTCAAAGACAAAGGAGAGGCAGACTTAAAATCAAGAATTATATGATTATTTCTATAGATGCTGAGAAAGCATTTGACAAAATACAGCACCTCTTCATATTCAAAACACTAGAAAAACTAGGGATAGTAGGAACATACCTCAACATTGTAAAAGCTATCTATGCAAAACCAAAAGCCAATATCATCCTCAATGGGGAAAAATCGTAAGAATTCCCCCTAAAAATGGGAACAAGACAGGGATGCTCTCTTTCACCACTTCTATTCAAAATAGTCTTTGAAACTCTAGCCAGAGCAATTAGACAGATGAAAGAAATTAAAGGGGTATGAATAGGAAAAGAAGAACTCAAACTATCATTATTTGCCAACAACATGATTCTATACAGAGAGGAGCCAAAAAATTCCACCAGAAAACTTCTAGAATTAATAAATGAATTCAGCAAAGTTGCAGGATATAAAATCAACACCCACAAATCAATTGCATTTCTATACATCAGTGATAAACCCTCTGAGAGAGAAATTAGTAAAACTATCCCATTCACAATAGCCTAAAAAAAATAATAAAATACTTGGGCATCAATTTAACAAAAGAGGTGAAAGACTTCTACAATGAAAACTACAGAACACTAAAGAAAGAAGTTGAAAAAGACCTTAGAAGATGGAAAAATCTCCCATGCTCTTGAATAGGCAGATCAATATTGTCAAAATGGCCATACTACCCAAAGTGCTATACAAATTCAATGCAATTCTAATTAAAACCCCAACATCATTCCTTATAGAAATGGAAAAAGCAATCATGAAATTCATCTGGAAAATAAGAAACCCAGAATAGCCAAAACAATCCTTAACAAGAGAGCAAAGCAGGAGGCATCACAATACCAGACTTTAAATTATATTACAAAGCTATAGTGACAAAAATAGCATCATATTGGCATCAAAATAGACATGTAGATAAATGGTACAGAATAGAAGACACAGAGATGAACCCACATAAATACAGTTATCTCATACTAGACAAAGGTGCCAAAAATGTACACTGGAGAAAAGATAGCCTCTTCAACAAATGGTGCTGGGAAAACTGGAAATCCATTTGCATCAAAATGAAACTAAATCCTATCTCTCACCATGCACAAAATTCAACTCAAAGTGGATCAAAGACCTAAGAATTAAACCAGAGACCCTGCACCTAATTGAGGATAAAGTAGGCCCAAATCTTTATCATGTTGGATTAGGCCTTGACTTCCTTAACAAGACTCCTAAATTGCAAGAAATAAAAGCAAGAATCAATAAGTGGGATGGACTCAAACTAAAAAGCTTCTTCTCATCAAAAGAAACAATGGGTGAACAGAGAGCCTACATTCTGGGAGCAAATTTTTGCCACACACACATCAGATAGAGCAATGATCTCCAGGATATATAAAGAGCTCAAAAAACTTAACACCAAAAAAAAAAAAAAATCCAATCAATAAATAGGCCAAGGCACTGAACAGAAACTTCTCAGAAGATATACAATCAATCAACAAATATATGAAAAAATGTTCAACATCTATCAAAACTAAGGGGCTGGGATTGTGGCTCGGTAGAGCGCTTGCCTTGCATGTGCAAGGCACTGGGTTCAATCCTCAGCACTGCATATAAATAAATGAATAAATGAAAGTCAATCAACAACTAAAAACAATTATTAAAAAATAAGATTTTATCTCACACCAGTCAGAATGGCAGTTATCAAGAATACAAACCATAAGTGTTTGCAAGGATGTGGAGGAAAAGGCACACTTATACCTTGCTGGTGGGACTGCAAATTGGTACAAACAATCTGTAAAGCAGTATGGAGATTTCTCAGAAAACTTGGAATGAAACCACCATTTGACCCAGCCATCCCACTCCTTGCTCTATACCCAAAGGACTTAAAAACAGCATGCTATAGTAATGTAGCCACTTCAATGTCTATAGCAGCACAATTCACAATAGCTAAACTGTGGAACCAACCTAGATGCCTTTCAATAGATGAATGGATAAAGAAACTGTGGTATATGGAACAATGGAATATTACTCAGCAATAAAAGAGAATAAAATTATGGCATGTGCAGATATATGGATGGAGTTGGAGAACATCATGCTAAGCAAAGTAAGCCAATCCCAAAAAACCAAAGGCTGAATATTCTCTCTGATAAGTGGATGCTGATCCATAATGTGTGAGGGGGCATGGGAAGAATGGAGAAAATTTGGTCAAAGAGGAGGGGAGGGAAGGGCTGGGATATGGGGGCAAGTTAGATGGTGGAATGCAATGGACAACAATGCCCTAGGTTCATGTATGATGCACATATGGTGTAACTATATTGTGTACAACCATAGAAATAAAAAGTTGTGCTCCACTTGTGTACAATGAATCAAAATGCATTCTGCTGTCATGTAAACCTAATTAGAACAAAAAATATACATTAAAAAAAAAGATTAGGAGAGGCAAAAATTTAGGTCACCTAGGCCCTACAAGATCAGGGTGGAGTGACAAAATAATGGGTGATACTTTCTTAACAGATAGCATTATAAAATTCATATTCATCTCAAATTCTGATCTTATATAAAATATCAGTGTTTTTATTCAACTAATGAGAAAACAAACTACCTTTTACAGTCTTCATTCTTTTATTCTGATTTTGCATTATTATATTAAATTTTCTCTACATTGGAAAGAATAGACCTCAATCCTGATATACTTAAAGAAGTGGAAATTTTTTAAAAATATATTTTGGAGTTTATCACTATATATAAAAGAATGTTAAATAGTCAACATGAAATAACAGAAATTAGGGATGTTTCAGAAGTCAAGCAATAAGTCCTTGTCAATCTTTCAGGGCAAGAAATGGGTTGATATATTCTCTCTTATTATATGCATTATAAATAATATTTTCTTTTTAAACTTTTTAAAATTTATGTTTTTATTAGTGCATTATAGTTTTACATAATTGTAGGATTCATTTGACATTTTCATGAATATTTATAACATATTTTGCTGTATTTCAATTTCCAGTACTACCTTCTTCTCTCACCTTCTATTTTATTCCATTGGTCTTCATGACTGCTTTAGTACCATGCTGTTTGTTATTATAACTCTAGTATAATTTGAGATCAGGTATTGTGATTCTCCAGCCTTGCTCTCATTGCTCAGTATTGTTTTGGCTATTCTGAGTCTTTTATTTTTTCATGTGAATTTTAGAACTGCTTTTTCTAATTCTGTGAAGAATGGCATTGGTATTTTAATGGGGATTGCATTGAATCTGTTTATTGCTTTTGGTAGTATGGCCATTTTGACAATATTAATTCTGCCTATTCAAGAATGTGGGAGGTCTTTCCATCTTCTAAGGTCTTCTTCAAATTCTTTTTTCAGTGTTCTATAATTTTCAAGATACACATCTTTCACCTTCTTGGTTAGCTTTTTATTCCCAAATATTTTACTTTGTTTGAGGTTATTATGAATGGGATAGTTATCCTGGTTTCTTTTTCAGCAGATTCATTATTGAAGTGTAGGAAAGCTGTTGATTTTTGTATGTTGATCTTTTATCCTGCTACCTTTCTGAATTAGTTTATCATCTCTAAAAGTCTTTTAGTGGAGTGTTTTGGGCCTTCTACATTTAAGAATATGGCATCATCAGAGATAGTTTTACTTCTTCTTTTCCTATTTGTATTCCTTTAATTTCTGTATCTTACCTGATTTCTCTTGCTAGAGTTTCCAGAACAATATTGAATAGGACTGGTAAGAGTAGGCACCCTTGTCTTGTTCTTGATTTTAGAGGAAATGCTTTCAGTTTTTGTTGTTGTTGTTGTTGTTCAGTATGATGTTGGTTTTGGGTTTGTCATATATGGACTTTATAATATTGAGTCAATTTCCTTCTCTTCCTAGTCTCTTCAACATTCTTAATATGAATGGGTGCTACATTTTGTTAAAAGGCTTTTCTGCATCTATTGATGTGATCATGTGATTCCTGTCCTTAACTGTATTTATGTGGTGAATAACATTTATTGATTTGTGAGTACACAATATTCTTAGTGTATTTTAAATTCAGATAGCTAATATGTTATTAAACATTTTTACATATATGTTCATCAGGAATATTGGTCTGTAATTTTTTTTCCTTGATGTGTCTTTGACTATTTAGATGTCAGAGTGATACTGGCTTCAAATAATAGATTTGGGAGTATTCCTTCCCTTTCTATTTCATGGAATACTTTGTGGAAGTTTGGCATTAGTTCTTTCAAAGTCTGGTAGAACTTGGTTGAGAATCCATCTGATACAAGGCTTTTCTTTTTTGGAAGACTTTTAATTGCTCTTAATCTCATTGCTTGACATTGGTCTGTTTAGGTTTTCTATATCCCCTTGGTTCAATTTTGGTAGGTCATATGTGCCTAGAAATTTGTCAATCTTTTGGGTCTTTCAATTTATTGAAGTATAAATGTTCAAAATAGTTCCTAATGATTATTTGGATTTCAGAAATATCTTTGGTGATATCTCCTTTTCAACTATAATTTTGTATATTTGGGTCTCCCTCTCTTGTTACTTTGGCTAAGGGTTTATCTATCTTGTTTATCTTTTTTTAAAACAACTCTTTTTGCATTGATCCTTTTAATCTTCTTGTATTTTCAATTTCAGTATTTTGACTCTGGTCATATTTTATGTCTACTACTGCAGACAATAAATTCTACTGAACTTGAAATAAGTTTGTTCTTGATGTTCTAGGGTCTTTAAGTGTAACATTAGATAATTTTGTGAGGGTCTTTCTTTTTTTTAAATATAGGCACACAATACTATAAATTTTCTTCTTAGAACTGCATTCATTCTGTCCCAGAGATTTTGATATGTTGTATTTCTGTTCTTATTTTGTTTCTAAGAATTTTTGGATTTCTCCAATGATTTCTTCTATGAACTACTCCTCATTCAAAAGCATATTATCCCATATCCATGTGTTTAAATGGTCTCTGTTTTTTATCTTGTTATTAATTTCTAATTTTATTCCATTATATTCTGACAGAATACAAAGAATTATCTATTTTTTATTTATTTGATAAGATGCTATGTGTATTAATATATGGTCTATTTTACAGAAGTTTCCATGAGCACTTGAGAAGGAAGTAAATTTTGTTGTTTGTGGAATATTCTATAGGTGTCTGTGAGATCCATTTGATTAATAGCATTTTTTAGTTTTGAAGAGTCTTTAGTTTATATCTGGATGACTTATCTATTGGTTGGAGAAGTACATTGAAATCACCTAGTATTACTGTATTGTGGTATATTTGAGTTTTTATATAGAGTGTGGTATGTTTTATATACACAAGTATATAAAACATTTGGTGCATAGGTATTTACAACCATTATATCTTCTTGTTGGATGATTCCCTTAACCAGTATGAAGTGACCTTCTTTGTTTCTTCTGATTAATGTTGCCTTGACCCTACTTTGTCAGATATGAGAACAGCAATGTCTGCTCACTTTCAGTCTTCATTTCATAGTATATAGTTTTCCATCTTTTCACTTTCAACCTGTGAACATCTTTGCCTATAAAGTTAGTCCCTTGTAAACAACACATGGTTGGGTCTTGTTTTTTAATCCATACTGCAAATCTATGTCTTTTGATTGGAGAGTTAAGACCATTTATATTCAATGTTACTATAGAGAGATGATCTTTATTTCCTGCCAATTTGATTTATTTCTAAGGTTTAATTCAGACTTGATTCCCCTTTAATTGGCTCTTTTTCTAGTGACATTCATTGTTCATTGGCTATGATATTTATTTTAAATTTCTTCTGTGTGAAATATTTTATTTGAGTATGTTTTGCTGTGCTGGCTTAGTGGTTACAAATTCTTTTATTTCTGCTCATCGTGGAAGATATTAATTTCATCTTTAATTCTGAAGGTTAGTTTGCTGGATATAGGAATCTTAGTTGGCACTCATTATCTTTCAAGGTTTGGTATATATTATTCTAAGCCCTACGGGCTCTTATCATCTGGGGTGAGAGGTCACAGAAAGTCTAAGTGCTTACTTTAAATGTGACCTGCCATTTTTCTCATTCAGCTTTTAAAATGCTATGCTCTTTCTGTATATTAGACATTTTTGTTTTGGAGAGGATCTGTTTTGATATTGCCTATTTAGAGTTCTTAATGGTTCCTGTGTTTGTACTTCCATCTCATTCCTAAAGTTTAAAAATGTTTCTGATATTATTTCATTAAAAAGAATATGAATTTCTTTAATGTAACTCAGTGCTTTCCCCTATGCCAATGAATCTTGGATTTAGTCTCTTAATGTTGTTCCATATTTCTTGAATATTCTGGTCATGATCTTTTTACATCCTTTTTTAAATTGTTTACTTCATTTTCAAGATTATATACTTTGATCTTGAGACCAAAAATATGTCTTCTATGTGGTCCAATATAATGGGGATTCTTTCAACTGAATTTTTAATTCGAGTTTTGAGTTTTTTATTTCCAGGATTTCTATTTCCCTCTTTTTCAGAATATCTATCTCTATTTTGAAATGTTTTATTACTTTCTGTATTTTCTCTCTTAGCTCATTTGTTATCTTCTTTAAGCTCATCAAACATTTTAGCTATGAATTTCTAGATTCTTTATTCAATATTTCCTCCATTGTGTTGTCACTGTGATCAATTGTTGAAGTTTTGTGGGCTATTTGGAGTGACTTATTCTTCTGTTTTTCATATTGTTGCATGTCTGCCTATCTGCTGAGTTGCTTATTTCTTCTACTTTTATGTAGTGGACTATTTAGTGAGTTTCTTTCTCTTAAGTGCCCCAAGCCAGGTGAATATCCAAGTGCTGATATTCAAACTCAATGTGTACCCCATGTCATGCCCAGTATATAGCACCACTGTGGAAAAGATAGTAAACCCTATTAACTGCAATCACTTCAGAGTAAAGCAATGTACTAATTAAATCTTCAAAATAATGAATTGACAATGATATCCACAGTTCCTCTAATCCAAGTATAAAGTTCTAGTAATGTTCTTGAATAGGTTGAGAAATTAATTATTAAAGATAGTAAAATTACTATTAAGCTATATAAGTGTTGATAAGGGGGAAAAAGATAAATGGACAAAGAAAGCAAAAAAAGATAAAGGTAGAAAAATTATTATAAACTAAGACAAAAAGAATAAAAATTGGAGGGGATGAGATTTGAGACAGGAGTAGTAATGCAAGAAGGAAATGTTACATTAAGAGGAGCTAGTGTAAACCTGAGCTAGGAAAGCAAAGATGAAAAGAATGATTCCTGCTAAGGTTTTAACAATTAGAAGAAATACAATTTATTGGGCTGAGGTCTGCAATATCGAATAATAAGGGAACATCTATCAATTCAATATGAAAATATTTGTAAGATTAAAAACTGATTTACAGCCGGGCGCAGTGGCTCAAGCCTGTAATCCCAGCACTGAGGGAGGCTGAGACAGGAGAATCGCGAGTTCAAAGCCAGCCTCAGCAAAGGCGAGGCGCTAAGCAACTCAGTGAGACCCTGTCTCTATATAAAACACAAAATAGGGCTGGGGATGTGGCTCAGTGGTCAAGTGCCACAAAAAACCCCTGATTTTAGAGCTATTTATTATATTTTATGACCTATTTGATGTGGGATGATTTCTTATTGAGTCTTCATTAATTTGGATTTAATCAGGACTTGGGACCGTTAGAAGATGCCCACTGCTCCTCAACTTTAAGTTTTCCTAGGTATAGAGGCAATGATCACACCAGCTCACCTCTGATACAGTTCTAAGAGGCTTCCTCTAATCTTAGGTATGCCCAGGTACATACTAGCTTTCTGGTGATAAAAAGGATGGTCCTTAATTATCTATGACTTAACAGCTAGGTTACTCCTTGGTAGGGGGTACAGGCTTGTATGACCTCCTAAAGAAAAGCTCTGTGTATCCAGCACTATCAAATCCAGTGTAGGCTTTCCCATGCATATTATGGTGTATGCAAGGTATGGTAGCCCAATGTAGAGGTCCTGTGTTCTGGTTGAGGTGGCACTGGGTGGCCCATGATAGGTACAGAAGTACTTCTGCCCTCTGGAGTGTGTAGGTTGCAGGTCACTGGGCTTGTATCTGGACACACTGGGTGGTAGCTGATGTCTGTGGATGCTGCTCTGTGAGTTGTGCATGCATGAGGTTCTCTGCTGCTGCTTGGAAAATGCCTTCTGTGTGTCCATGTGTCTGAATGTGATTTGAGTTAACTGGCAACTCAGATTTGCAGCTATGGACCCTCTGAGACGGGCTGATGTATAGGTCTTCGTTACTATAGTTCTTTTGACAGCCACTGATTGTCAGCCCAGAGTACCAAGTACTCATGTTTGGAGGGTGTTGCATCTGTTGGCTTCCTCTGTTGAGTATAGTGGTTCTGGTAACAGGGCTCAGGGCCGCCACTTTCTACTCCAGATCGCTGAGTGTCTGCTCCCCTCTGATGGGGATTGTCATGGCTCTAAGAACTTGGTGGCTGTCTGCAACTGTGAGGCCTGTGAGTGTACACTCTCTGTGGGTGGTCTCTGGCACAGAAACCTCTACCCTGGCTTTTGTAGATCATTGGGTTTTCCCATTCCCAAGACTGGAGCAGGATGTCAGGTGGTCTGTCTTTGCATAAACTTCTATGGTTACGTCTGTGAGTGACTGAGTATCCACTCCCCTCTTTTGGGGATTGTTTGTAGCATTGTGCAAGTTTTCTTTGGGTGATCTGTGATACAGAAGCCTCCACCCAGGCTCCTGCAGATCACCAGGGTTTTGCCCATCAACATGACTGGGGAAGGGTGACAGTCGACCCATCTTTGCCTGAGCTCCTACCTAGGGTGATTCTGTGGCTGTGAGGAGTACAGGGTTGGGGTTAGTACTTCCTGGGAGTGATTTGCTCTTAGGCCAGCTCTACATCACTCCCTTTTCTGTGGTGAAGGGGGAGAGTTTTGGTAACCTTCAGCTAGCAGTGATCTCTCTACAAGTTCCTCCTAGATGGATAGACATATTTCAAAGGCATTACCAATGGTTTTATTTGTGACTGTCTGTAGGTGGGGAGAAGCTGTATTGATTTAATTTCTTCTAGGGAGTCTGGCTCCCTGTGGATTCCACAAAATGGCTGCCCTGCCCAGCACATTTTTCTGCCAACAGTTTGGGCTGAATTGTAAAATTTTCCTTCACTATTTTTGCTGTCCCTGACCTGTTTTAACTTGGTGACATTTCTTTCCAACTGTTGTTAAGGAGTAAGCCTGTGGGCTTTTCCTCTTTTTTACACCTCCCCCAACTCCACTTTTGTCAGGGTTCAGGGTCAAGGAATTCTGTCCTTACTTTCTACTCCAGTAACCAAGTCCCAATTCCTTCCAAGACTCAAGCTGTCCAACTTGTCACTCATCTTTGAAAAGCTCTTCTTTCACTGCTTTGCTTCTGGACTCTGGATGATTCGAGAATTGATGCCCAAATACACTCTGCTATATTCCCTTTGCCAATTTATCAATTGCAGTTATTGAAGACAGCTACTTATTGTTTCATCATTTGTTAGTAATTTGCTCTCTCAATTAGTTAAGGGTAGCGTTACATAAGCAAACAGAGCCAAGGATCAACCCTGAAAATAAATCAGCTGATTCAAAGCATTAAACAAAATGCCTCTACTGGTAAGGTTACTGATTGTAACTTCACTCAAACAGCATTTAAGGGTGCCAAGTTATTGCAAAGTTCACTGGACCTGATGGTCAAAAAGCATTCCAATAATTATCTTTCCTGGATGTTATTGTTAAGCATAAAACCTTAAGTTGTGCTGTTTACTTACACTTATATCCCTTCCAAACAAACAAACAAACAACCCAACTACTTCAAAGTTAAAAAAAATAAGAAAGAATGAAATAAAAAAAGAAAAGAAAAAAATACATCAACGAACCCATGAAAGGAAATAGAATACATGATTAACTCTGAGGAAGCATTTTACAAATAAATCAGTTGACTCTAAAAATCATCTTATTATAGCTTTAACTTGCAAATTAATGTACAGTTCAAAATTAAAGATTATCCTTAAAATAACAGAAGTATGTCACTCAAAAATGTTATCAGTAAATTGCCTCATTTTATAGTTGTCTCAAAGAAGAGGAATGATTTTCTAAGACTAAAAGAGTTTGCAATTTCAAGAGGGAGACTCTAATACAGACCTCCTGACCAAAATTCATGGTCTATGAACTAGTTTCTAAAATTGTATTGCAATAGTCCAAAATCTTTTTATTCCATTGGTTGTTGGAATCTTTTGGTAATAACAGTTTGAGTTATTCTACTGGGAATGCCTTTTGCTGTGCTCTACAAAAATGATTTTTCACCAAACCAATTTTCTATTTTATTTTTAGGGTGAGCATTTGCCTGGAAAGGTTAAAATTGTCATTTTTGTTATTTTCAAACTTGTATTTGAGGACATTTTATGATACTAAGTATTTTTTATTGAGCCTATTGCTCTGAGATTTTAATTAAGAATTTATTTTAATACTTTTTTCTGATTTCTGAATATTTAGTTGTATTTGACCAAAGTCCTTTTAATTAACTTATTATTAAATTTTTAATCTAAATGTTTATTAGAGTAGAAAGCATGACTATGTTTGAATTTGGAGATATAAAACTAAATAATATATGGTTTTAATTTTGATGAACTTATACCCTAGATAAGTAGGGGGGACAAATTTAAAAAATTAATAACAATGTAATAAACGGCATAACAGGGAGAAGAATCAGAGTTTTATTAAAATATCCTTACCACAGGAGTGTGTATATATGAAAGTCAGTTCTTTACTAAAGTTTGGGAACTTTAATATTGTTCTCTATCCAAGGGAACAAATTCCCTATTTTGAGTGCAATTTACATGGTCATTTTAATGAATGGTTTAAAAAAAAGCAAATTTGCAAGATTCTTTGGGGTAATAAACAAAACAAAAATTCAGACATAATTTTTCTATTTTTAATATGGAAATAAATGGTGACAATATAGAATAGAAAATTACAAATTTTATAAAAGTGGTACAGATGGTGCTATGGAAATCTAGAGGTGAGATAGGTCTTTTCTAAATAGGAAGAATATTCTCCCCAGAAAACCTAGAGATTTTGCTTAGTTTGAGTAAGATATGAGAAATTTATCAAAGGGTACATGTTGAGGAAATTGCTAAAAGATAAATAGCATCAACATGCTTAGTATTTATTTTGCACTTAGAGTAGCTACTCTTGTCTGGTTGAAGCATAAAGTGTATCAATGTGGGTGGTACAAAATAAGGTTTAAAAAGAAATGTGGAGCCAAACTGATCGGTGGTTTAAAGGTAAGTTACTCACAATTTATCCAATAATTAATTGGAAGCCATCAAAAGTGTTTTGGAGGAAGGGCCCACCGTGGAGCTGACGCAGCCATGATGGTTCTTGGTTACCAGTTCTTAAGATCACCAAAAAGAGTTCAGACATGTTAGAGAACCAGAAATAAGTTTACCAGAGGGGATAAGAAAAGAGGATTGTATCAGACTTCCAAGTCCCCACTGTACATGGTCTTACCAGATGGAGGAGAAATTTTCTGAAGATCCAAAGAAACTCTGGATCACTTTGGCCCATGCTGAGTGGTTCTAATTGGAACTTGTTCTTGTAGATTTTATGGTTGGAGACTTGCTTCTAAATATTATATCTCCGTGAGTTCTGGAATCTGCTCTGTGTAAAGATCACAAAAGTTCACCCCCCTTCAGGGTAATCTATGTTCTTATCAGCAGGAGGACACTTTCTGGGCCTGCATTTCTCCTACAGATAACAGGTTGCTTTCTGGGGAATGTAACATATTCTGTTGACTGAAAAGGACTGTAAAGCAATTGTTTTTTAAAAGAAAACATGGGGGGCAGCAGAGTAGGCTCAGTTTATAGAATTATCTCCTTAACCTCATATTCCCACTGCTCACATCTTTACCTACCCAAAGTACCTGAACTAGAAAGCTATGAGATCAGAGTTGAATTTCAGGAAAATTAATCCTCTAGTCTCAAGTAGTCTAACTTGAAAGAGAGAAATCCTAGAGGGGAAAGATATCAATTAAAGCACTACTTCCAACAACCCAGGTAATGTATTATGAAGATCTAGACCAAAACAAGACAGCAGAAGAGAATGCTGGCAGAGGTTATTAAAAATATAAAATTGTGTTACATTAAATATATGTACTCCATATATTCTTTATATATTCCTAGATATCTGACATACATACACACTAACACATACCATGAAAAATATTTTGGAATGTAAAATATTTTATTTTAAAAGTTAGCCAAAATATCATGAATTTTATTAATTAATTTGTTTGCTTGTTTATTTGGGAGAACCAGGGATTGAACTCAGAGGTTCTCGACCATTGAGCAACATTCCCAGCCCATTTTTTATTTTTAATTTTGAGACAGGATTTCACTAAGTTGCTGAGGGCCTCACTAAATTGCCGAGGGTGACTTTGAACCTGTAATTCTTTTGCCTCAATCTCCCAAGTTGCTAGAATCACAGGTTGTGCGACTGTGCCAGGATTGTCAGGTATTTTAGAAAAGCAAGATAGTGCTGATAGGAGTCTATGAATGTGACAGATTTAATTTTGCATTGTAGTTAAGGGTGTGATTGGAATGAGAAATTTGAAGGCAAATAAAATCATCATCATCATCATCATCATCATCATCATCATCATCATCTAAAGCAAGGTGTGAGGAAAAGGCATCCAAGAAAGAATTCTATGTCAGGGAGAGACACAATCCAAATTAAGAAGGAATGTAGGAAGCTGAATTATGGTGCTATCAAAAGGTTGTTGGGAGAAAGACAAATAAATACTTCCTTCTTCTTTCTAACTGAATGACTTCATTATCTTAAACTTTCTAAGTCTCAGTTTCCCCATTTAAAAATGGGTATACAATATTATCTACTATCGGTAATATGTAAGTGAGAAAATGAATGTCTTGGATCCTAGTGTTTAGTATTTAGAGTGCATTCAATAAATATTGCTTGAATGGTGGGAAGCGGAAGATGGAGGAAAGTGCCATCTAAATGGCAGAAAGCACACAGTTGCAGTGGATGGCATAAATTAAGTGAAAGGGAAAGTTATATGTACTATCAGCAGAACACAGCCAGATTCCTAGCACATACAAAAAGTTTATAAAATGCTTTCCTGAACAGAATTTAAAATATGGACTCCATACTAACTATGCTTGTACTCTTTAGGAATACAATTTTGGGGACTTAAATGACCCCTGTTAAATTTAACAGAAGAAATAATAGGACTATGAATCTTCAAATTAACAATTGAATCAATCTGTATTTATGTCTATATTAGGGAGTCATAATTCAGTCACGTTGAATGCCCCAGCTAATAAGATGTTTTGGTCTTAGTGAGTTTCCCCATAAAGCATGTTTTTAAATTTAAATTAAATGAGAAAGCCAATTTCCCATGGCTCCCTGGGATTTTGCCCTGAAGCAAATTTCTTTAAAATCCCCAAGTTCTGTTGCTGCATTGCCTTAGAAATATTCTTTTATTAAAATGTTCGTGAAATTGAAATTAAGACAAAGCATGTGTTTATATGAACAAAAGCAGGTTTAAAAGATCAAAATGTTTAAATCTAGTACATAGGATTATTACTTATCTGTCTACTACCAGAGGCAGGAACTTGACCCAGTGACAACAGAAATGAAAACTAAGTCAAAAGTAAGAGAACACACAGGCCAAGCTTTAACTGGGGAATTTTACCTTGAGGAGTAGGTAGACAGTGCTAATAGATCAAGCTGTTTCCTGAACAAATGAAGGGACAAGCCTTTTATCTGGTGGGAATGGGTCTGGTTTATCATTGTCTCAGTTTTGGTTCTGTGAGATGGCACTGGAAAAGTTCTTATCTCAAGAGGTGGCAATAAGGTTTTTCCATGAGATGATTGATTCTGGTTCAGAGGGTAGCTTCACTTTCTGTCCTGGGGTAGTTCTCCTGGTTAGAGGATGGAGCTCATCATGGGGTAATCTGTCTGCAAGGCTCTTTTATTCCTGGGATCCAAGGTGACTGTAGGTTTAGAGCAATGACTAGACACTTCTAGGTCTCACTTCAGGCAGTCTGGAATGGGCCATGGTAAAACCTGGCAGTTGAATGTCTCTGTAAATCTTAAAAAATACCTAAGTTACTCTTATCTTGCTATCCTTAATCTTGAAGGGGAAAAGATAGTTTAGCTAAAATTTAATGTTAGGTTACCAGCTTTTAGACAGACACTCCTTAAATGATTGACATGTATACGTGCAGAATTGAGCAAGAATTTCACCGAAAATTAGAGGACAGATGAAAAGAAGGTAAAGATGCCAAGCCTTATCTTGCTTTCAGTTACTCATTGGGCTTCTGCAGACCCAAGTGAAGAGTCAGTGCTTTATAGTTAAGGCAGTCTCTTTAAGTCCTGGTACAATTAGGGCTTGGGCTCTTCCTGGTTTGGGTACTTTTAATGGGTCATGAATTAAGGCCTTGGAAGTGCATCTGCCTTTTGTCCCTGTGGAGGTATCTGTCTCATCTCCTTCCCTTAAAAGTTTGCTTCCAGATTTGAAGAATACACCCTGCAGAGATGTAGCATCATCCTGCTGTTTCTTGCAAGAGTAAACTCTGCTTGAGTTTCCCACACAATTCTAAGATAATTAAGCTTAACACTTCAAGGATGAGTTCAGGGCTGTAACTGACCTCTCCCTAGCTAAGTAGTGCTCTGAGGGCAAAACATTTAATAATAGAAGATCATACACACACACAGTAATCTAAGACCTGCATGACTGCAGTGGGGGAAAATAAAAAAACTATGCCATTGTGTGTGTGTGTGTGTGTGTGTGTGTGTGTGTGTGTATGTGTGGTTTTAAGCTTTGAAAACAAAGATTTCCCTGACTACAAATTAGGAGACATAGAATATATATCTTGAGAGAACATAACACACAGATAAACCTTCACTGAATAAAATTAGAACATTAGAAGCCAGCAGAAAAATTTCAAAAACCATTGTTCCTGAAGAACATAGAAAAAAAATCAATAGTTTATTAAAAGAAGGGGGCGGTTCTAGAGGCCCTGGAATCACTCTATTTCTGCAGTTACTCATTTACTTCTGTTCATTTCATTCCATGTTTCAGTGGGTGGGGACTGAAGATCTTTCTTTGTATGCCCCTTCACAGAAAAATAAAAGATGTTCCATGTGATGCACATACAGGATCTCTGAAAGAGTAACTGCTCTTTTTTTTTTAAGGTACTTTAAAAATATTTTTTAGTTATTGAGGTACCTTTATTTTTATATTTATTTATATGCGGTGCTGAGAATCAAACCCAGTGCCTCTCACATGCTAGGCAATCACTCTACCACTGAGCCACAACCCCAACCCAGAGTAACTGTTCTTAATCCCTCCTTGTTATCCATATGGATTGACCAGATAGAAAAATAAAACCTGAAGTTTTATCTCCTTGCCTGCTTCACATCTATAAAAATAAGCTATGATCATTTATCTCATAGGCATTTATAAGAATTAAGGTGTGTGTATAAAAGTGTTTATTAAAAGTCTGAGTATAAAACAAGTACTCAAAAATGAGTTGAACAAATTAGGTTTGTCCATCGTTAAAAAGTTTTATATCATGGAAGTTAGGGTTAAGAAAGTGTATTTTTCTTTATGAAGTGCAGGGTATCTTCATCGCCCAGATACTAGAAGCTTTCTTTGCAGAAACTCTATAATTAAATGATATAAATAATTTAATAAACAGTGTTGAATTCATGTACCTGGTTTGGGTTTCATGTGTGTGAGAAGTACAAAGTCTGGTGATCCATTTTCAGAATATAGTATTTGGCCTTAAATGTAAAATTGGGATGTAAGAATAGCAGCCAGAGGGGAAATAGAACAGAATGGAAAGTTGCAAGCAGTTGACTCACACAGTAACACCACCGCCTAAGGTGTGGCAGATCCAAATTCCATGTGCTTGAACAGCCCCTTGATAAACAGGAGGGGAGGTAGGGGATGGCCTAGCCAACAGAAATAGAAATCTCTCTGTTAAGAAATATTAACTTAGGTCAAGAAGTAAGAGCTCTGTACATGTCAGAATGCATTCACCCCAAGACTTTCCCACCACAAGAGAACAAAGGGAGATGGGAAAAACTAAAGGTATATTTCTTTAAATAGCCCAGGAGAAGACAGTAAAACCTAGGTGATGTTCAGGAAGATTGTGCACCTCACAGTGTTCAGTCAGTGAAGAACTGGGAGAAGGATCAGGCTCACTAGGGGAAGAAAAATATGATTATAACTGCTCTGGGTATGCCTGACCACCAGGCACTCAATCATAGAAGACCTTCATCAAAGTCTCGCTTTTTTTTTCTTTTTTCTTTTTCCTGTAACTTGTGTCTCTGAGCCTGATTTGGGCAGATGAGTGTGTTTCTCACAGGTGAGCATGTTTTTCACATGTGTCAACAGGCATCATTGATGATCTTATTAAAGTTGTAGGAGACGTGTCCAGATAGCAGGACTCAGAGAAGTAAATACAGAAACAGGCACCTCTTCCTCTGAGTGCGATTGATAGTATACCCTGAGAGATGTATGGGATAGTTTAAAACTTGGAGAGTTTAGAGGAAGATTAGAAACTCAGAAAAAGGGATCCAGATTACTACATAGTCCAATCATATTTTTCCATATATTCATGTGCTGGAGATTATAAAATAGCTTCTTTGACCCTTTTGGCTCACATCTTGGGATATACAGTTAATCAGCTGAAATCCTGAAGATTAAAACAGCAGTTTTATTTAAATACCAAACTGTACACTCATCCTCCAACATCATTAAGTTAGATTGCACTAATATAGGAGTGTACAATAATTTGGACATAAGAAAAACAAATTTGAGTTTCTTAATTTTGCATTTACTGCTAAATATCAAGCCCAGGGGTAGATATTTAAAACATAATTTTTTCTCCTCACAAGATATGTGCAGGCTGGTACATGAGAAAGAGAAGTAAACTGAATATGTTAATGCACTATTCAAAGTGCATATTCCCTATAGGGGAAATGGAAAAAGAGCATAATAAATAAACCCAGGGAAAAGACTCTTTGTGGAGTGAGTGAGATCTATGCTGTGTCTTGAATGAGTAGATGGGAATACCAGGGAGAGAATCCAATTAGGGGAAATCATAAGTTCATATACATGAAGTTGCAATAAAACAAAACATGTTGTAGAACTTGCAACTCACTATAACTGGAATGTGAGTATATGAGGCAAGAGGAAAGAGAAATGGCCAGAAAGGTAAGTGGAGGTAATTTAGAATTTATATGCTGTGGGATAGAAAGTATGGGTTCTTTGAAATGTGTTAAGCAATAGCTGGGGGAGGTAATGATCTAATTTATTTTAGGAAGGTCACTTCCTACTATATATGTATATACACACACATTTAAAATTGAGTTATATTTTTTATTTCTTGTGATACCTTACCAGATTTTAGCATTCAGTTGTTACTGTTTCACAAAACAAATTGGGAAGAATTCCCTCTTTCAGAGTGAGGCTAAGATTGAAATTACTTCTTCTGTATATGTTTGGCAAAATTTATTGCTGAAGTCAACTGTACCTGAGGATTTTCTTGTGGAAATAATTTGAATTACAGATTTAGTTTCTTTAGTAGATACACATGGTATTACATACTGTGGTGCTCAATCTGGATTTTGATTTCAAGATTAGTTTGAGGCTATGAAAGAGTTTTATGTAGGATGGAGAATTAACATGACTTAACTTGTAGTCTTAAAAGATCACCTTGACAGATCTGTGACAAATTCATGGGAAAAGACAATAAAGTGACAAGGAACCAATTATGAGACTCTTGCAATGATCAGATGAGCAATGATAATGACTTAGGCAAACTGATGGTGGAGGGAATCAAGTGAGGTCAAAATAAGAGGACTCAGTTAAGTTTGTGGAAAGAAGCTGAGGGAGAAGAAACAGTCTCAAATGAAACCTGGACTTTACCATATGGGACTATAAGAGCAGAGTAGACATGGCACTGTAAAATATGAAGAAAAACTAGATTATTCAAGAATTGTATTGATGTGGAATACCATTCAGCCATTAAGAAGGATGAAGTCTTGTCATTCATGACAATGTTGATAGAACTGGAGGACATTTGTTAAGTGAAATAAGTCAGGCACAGAGATAAATACCACATGATCTCCCTCTTGTAGAATCTAAGAAAGTTCTTTTCATGGAAGCTGAGAGTAAAGTATGGCTATCAGAAAGTAGGGGGATTGAGAAGTGGCAGAAGAATAGGGAAAGTCTGGTTTGTAGGTACTGCTTTACACTTAGGAGAAATAAGTTCTAGTGTTTTGTTGCACGGTCAGGTGAATCCAGACAGCAGGGTTTACCTAGAAGAAAGACTAGAAGAAAGATTTTGATTGTTTCTACCACAAAAAAGACTAGAAGAAAGATTTTGGTTGTTTCTACCACACACACAAAAAAGATTACCCTGATTTTAGTATTATACAATGAATACATAGGTTGAACTATCATATAATGCCCCATAAGTGTATAGAATTTTTATCTCAAGAGAAAATCTAAATATATCTATATGTTGGAACATTTCATTAAAAATTCAAAAATTGTTCATATCACTTTCTCATATTATGCACCCAAGAAAGTTCTAGATAATATTGAAGAAATGAGGAAAAAAAACTGAGACCCAAATATATTAGAATAAAATACAGATGGATGTATTTCTCATCTGATTTGGGGAATGTCTTCCCGGTCTCAAAAAAAGTAAAGGAACAAATTGCAAGAGGAAAATGGTACAATTTAACTACAGATATTTGAAAATGTCTCAACACCAAGAACTTAATCAGCTTAAAAATACAAATGACAAGAAGAAACAATTTGCGGTATAATTGTTAGAAAGGATGGTTATTCCATATTTATTAAGGGTAATTGAAAGGTCTTTAGAGTACTTTGGTAATGACATCGAAGCAGGCATATTGAAGGAAGGATCCAGCACAAAGCCTTCTGTGTAGCCGACCCTAAATGAGTGCCAAGATTTTATGTAGAGGAAAGCATAATGACGATCAGAGGTGATCACATAACTAAAAGAGATGACGACCCTGGCTACAGACAGTCTGTGGATTGGCATGGTCAAGACCAGAAGCCAGAACACTGGCTAGCATCATTCAGGAATCCGATTGTTTTAATAGTTTATAAAAATATGGGACATAATCCCTTGGCAAAATAAGAAATGCTATTATAATTGACTTCTAGGAAATTGTTGCCAACTCTGAGAATTCATTTATATTTCATTTACATCTAGAAAGCAATTCTATTCTCTCTCTCTCTCCATAGATGGCTGCAAAACTTCTTTTATGATGTAGTTTTCAAGTTATGCATATCCTATGCCCCCCCAACTCCTACTCTCTACTTCTGTTCAAATATCTTTCAAACTAAAACTGCTTTAGATTCTATGCTTCATTGTATGGAATGTGAAGTGAAAACTGCTGACTTTAATGGATGTTGTATTTATATTTCATTCTGGTTGTTGAAAAATTGGGGCCACATAATTGACCTAGTAAGCCTATTTTCTGAGACCTTATCATATTTAATCCAAAAGCACACAAAGAAGAAATATTTGGGACAAAAGAATTGTAAATGATTAATTGAGTAACAGTATGCTCTACATTACAATAAAAAATACGTAGCCATTACAATGACTATTAAAAAGATTGTAGGAATAGGAACATTCTTATGACTCATTTAAGCAGAATACAAAAATATGTCTATACTATGCTTAAAGCATTATAAAAACATATTTTGGGGGTACAGTCTGGGAAGGACTAATGAAAATTAAAACAGTTTGATGCATAGAGGTGACTGAACAGTGGTTCTCCAACTACAGTATGTAATTGGAACTGATGAAATATTTCCCAAACATTGACATTCCCAGGCCCACCCCAAGAAACTTTCACAGTTACCCTACTCTCTAGGGTGGGGCTCCAGTCCTTACGTGCTAAGAAAGCATCTTTAAAGCAATTCTGAGGCAGGTTGTAACTGTTGGGCATTGTGACAGTATTGTGGATGATTTAAAGAATTATCACCATAGTCCACAAATGTGATTATGTTGTCTGCCCCACAAGTATGAAATATAGAGAAAATAAGAAATATCTTGTATGGGTTGTTTGTCTAACCCTTTGTTAAAATGTGATAGATGAATTTCATATACACATTAATTATGTTTTATTGCCTATGCTCATGGGCCTTTATTTCTCCATCTACTCACTAGAGAGAGACTGACCTCATTTGCTGATTTATTCCTTTATGGTTATCAAGAGTGAGCAGGGAAAATGTTGATTTATTACAACTGCTTATTAATTGATGAGGAATTTATAATGATAATTCTCCAACTAGAATTTGGCATTAAACCAGCTGTCATGGAATCAGTATCTACATTTCTGAGTGAACCTACATTTACTACCTCCTTCTTCCTCAAACCTGGTTTTCCTTTTATCTGTAGAAATTATATCTCATCTGTGTCATCCTTGAAGGAAAAAAAAAGGGGATTGTAAAACACCACATCCCTGAAATACCCTGAAAGGGTTCCTTTCCTAAGAACATAGCCAAGTCAAGGGACCAATGAAAATGGCCCAAGCTGTAGTGTCCAGATAAATATCAATTTGATGAACACTGACCCTCTTTCTCATGCACTGGCAAATAGAGCAAACTAATGTAGAAACTGCTTATAAATCTGTCTTCCTGCATGTATGCATTTCCTTAGAGTGTTGGTCATACAATGGGTCAAGTAAGCCAATGATGTCACTGCTTGTGTAGACTAACCTATAAGACCCCCTTCCTATGGTAACTGGTGTGGGATCGACTCATTCCGAACTAAAAGCCATGAGGGGTGGAAATAAAGCACCTTCAGGGACAGAGTGTGCTCTGTCTAACCTGTCAACATTAGACCTTCCTGTCAGGTAGTTTTCAGTAGACTTATGTCTTCCATGTCATCTCCAGATGTTTACTTTGATTTCTTAGGAACCTCTCTCCACTACTCTAGCACAACTGAGCTTTGCACAGTAACAATTCCCACCAAATCCTGCTCTGTCTTGTTAGGATTCTTCTAAGGATACTGAATTGCACCTCTTTGGGTCAATTCACTAGTTAGCTTCCATGTTGGAAGGGTCTTATCAACCAGAAGCACAACACTGGGTACTGGATTTAATTAATGATTGCTACCTAAACAGTTACTGTACTTAGAACTGTGACTATCCCGTAGAAATTTTGCAATGAATGCTTACAAATATCAGTCTATAGGTTGAACAGAACACCTTTGAATAGCAACCTTGACTCCAAACTTAACCACCACCGCACCTGCTACATGAGCACCACTGCATGTGGCCCATGAGCATCCCACATCTCAAATTTCTTTCAGATCCTTATTTCATCTTTCTCCTCATCTAGTAATTCAGTTTCAGCAAGTCTTATACCCAGTCCCATCATATATATATATATACACATATATATACACATATATATAGGAACATATATATATCTATAAAGGTTAAAAATTATATGTAATTTATAATTAGACAGAGACAGGACTGGTATCCTAATAGTCATCTTCCTAAAGTATACCATTTAAAATATGTGCTGAGATGAAGGAAAAGGAAGTAGCACCATATTAGGTGCCTGGTACATATAAGTAATATTTTTCTCACAAAGGTCCCATGTTACACAAGGAAGCTGAAGTTTGGAAGCTGAAGCTTAAGTGAAGTGACAGAATTAAGATTCCAACTTACATTTGTCTGATTCTAGTACATATTTTTTTTTTTGCTACTGTGCTGCAATGCTAGTCAATGTGTCTGCTTTGTTGAATTTAGTTTAAAAGGCAAAAGCAAACTACTTAGAAGGGAAAGTTTATTGATAGCATAATGTTAGACAAGTCAACCAGTAAAATGAAAATCTTTTGTTTGTTTGTTGTGTGCTTTTTGTTTTTCTAGAACTACTTATCTCAACCACTTGGCTAATGTATAGCTTTAGATTTTGGCCAAGGCCAAGAATAATGAAAGAGAGAAGAGAGATGAGGTTTTAAGTGGAAATATTATAGACAAATTCTTGACACAAAATTAATGTGTAGGGAAAATGAGGAGTTGAGCAGAAATGATTAATTGCTCATTAAAATTTACCTTGATATCAAAGTGTGTCAAGGGCATATAGTCCTAAAAGGCTATCAGCCAAGACTAGAGTGTGAGAAAAATAAGAAATGGCTCTGAGGTCATTCTTTTGTTCTGCTCTTTGAACTTAATAGCATGGGGACCATTGTATAATGACCAACATGATGATACAGATAAAAAATGAACAATACAGCAATGCAAATTAAGAGGCTAGTGTTGGTCTGACTTAGGAGAGGAATAATGAATAGGCAAAGTCATGCCATGAGAGAATTTTCCTTTTTTATAAAAAGAATTTTTAATAAGATTTCTAAACAGAAGTTAAATAGCAGTTTGTATTCTACAGTTATCAGTACCTTTTCCAATATAATGCTATAAAGGCAGTTAAAGATAGCATCTAAAAATTGTTCTGAGAACTAAGGTTGTATGTCAACCATTGGAAAGAGGCCCAGAGTTTCCAGGATCCACCAGAAGCAGATAAAACTGAATTGAGATATACAATGTACTGACTATGTATTGAATCCCTGTGGGGGATAAAAGGAAGATCAAGGAGAATTGGAAATATATCTAAAATATAATTTTATCCCTCCCAACTTAGCTTGGGGACTTTGGAAAAAAACAACCTGACTAACTCCAGCCCTTCCTTGGAGGTATGACTTCTTTATAGCTAGAGGCAGGGCCATATGTCACCCTGCCCCATTCTTCATCTGTACTTCTCCTCCATCCACTTAAGAAACAGACAATATGGCAGGTAGCAGAAGAGGATGACCAAGAGTGTATTTCTTAATATGCTTTTTCAGCTACCTTCAAAAATGTATGTGCAAGAGAGACAAGAACAATATTGAGGTAAATAACTCTGAGGATTGTGGGATATTATGTACTCTATTTAATGGAAACACACACACACACACACACACACACACACACACTTTTTTTTTCTTTTTAATGGGGTTTGAACTCAGTTCACTCTAACACTGAACTACATCACCAGCCCTTTTTTATTATGTTTTCTTTTGAGACAGGATCCTGCTAAGTTGTTGAGACTAGCCTCAAACTTGAGACCCTCCTGCTACAGCCTCCCAAGTGGCTGGGATAGGCTACAGATACATTTTTGTCTCAAATTTATCTGTTGATTTACTGAAATTAAAATAATCTTAATTTTTATAAAAGTCAGTTCTTTTACTTGGTCATTTCTACATGTCTAGACACAGATTGTGTCTAGACTGAATTGTGTCCACCATTCCAATTTATGTGTTACAGCTCTGGCCTCTAATTCAACTATTTTGAGCAGAGTTTATAAAGGTAATAAGGTTAAATGAGGTCCTAAGGTAATAAGGTTAAATGAGGTAATAAGGTTAAATGAGGTCCTAAGGGTAAGATTCTAATCTGATAGGGCTGGTATTTTCAAGAAAAGAGTGAAGGATACCAGAGTTTTTTTATTTCCATCATGTAAGGACATAATGAGAAGGCCAAATACAAGTCAGGAAGAAAGCCTTCACCAGGAACCTAACTACTCACTACCTTGGTCTTGGACCTCCCAGCCTCCAGAACTGTGAGAAAATAAATTTCTGTTTTTTTTTTTTAAACCACCAGTTCTCTGGTATTATGTGATATCACCCTAGCTGACTATCACACTGATATTTATAATCTTGATAGTAATTTCATTATTTTATTTGTATTTTTATTTTGAATTGATTAAATTTATCCTTTTCCAATTAATTTTTCTTCCATTTATCTGACTTTTACTTCTTCTGATAGCAGCCCATTTTTTAGGATTAAGCATTTATACTATCATAAATTATTTTATAGTACAAAACTTGTCTTTCAAAAATGTTCTTTAACCTATTCAAGTCTGATTTTCTTCCCTAAATTATTTTAGCTGTTTTCATATGTATTTACATGCAATTTTGGATACTGAGATTGTGATGAAACCAAAGTTATTTAAGGAAGATTTGAGACCTGTTGAAATTAATTCTTCATATAAGGGACTCATATTTTGTAACTTGAATGTGAGTTTTGATATTACCTATATAGAGTTCCTATACATATTCTGCTTATTTAAATTTTATGTATTTAATTTATTTGTATTATGAAGCTAGTTATTATTACTATAAAGGAAATTTATTAGTATATACATTATAATAATAGGAGAACATTAATAGACTAGATGATTCAATCAAATAATGTCTCCAATTGAGTAGGGGTTTAAACATTAATGACTTGAAAATTAGACAATGATATGATTCAAATATAGAAACAAGGACTCTGTGACTACTTCTTTCTATAAGTGACCCAAATCCTTATATCAAGTTTAAATTAGATTGAGCATCTTCTACCTTTGGCATAGACAATGATAGAATTTGGTCATGTCCCAGCCAACATTTCTATTCATTAGGAAACCTTAGCCAAATCTGGAAAATCAATCCTCAAAATTGCTTGTGAAATTTATCTTAGAGTTTGAATGACACAAGCATTTCCTAAATGAGTAAATATCAGGTCAGCCAGGGAATCTGGAAGTAAGAATATAAGTATTTGAGAAAATAAAAATTAAACATTCCTTGGTTAATTAATAAATAAGCTTATCTTTCAGTTAGGGGGATATGATGAAGTCAGCAATAAATAGCCTCCTAAGATTTATTCCACAAAATATATGAAATAGCTTCACATTGCATATGCAGAGTCACACCCTAAATATTACTTAGAAAGTTGAAACTTCAGCATAACTGTGAGGAAATGAGAAAAATCAATACATGCTGGCACCGAGGTCCCAATGACATCTGCCTTAGCTCTGTCTACTACTGTAATTTAAAGGAAGCAAATGAGGACCAAGAAAAATGTCTGACACTGAGTGATTTGGAGCTATTATTAGAAAAATTGAAACCACCCTAAATTTGAAAATACTAAAAATAATAGCAAAGTAAATGAAAGAAGTTAAGAACATGTATAAACAAATGAAATAATGGAAACTCAATGAATAAACAGAAAATTTCAGCAAAGTGTATAGATAGTTAATAATATGGGCTCGTCCTTGAGTGTCAGTTAGTAGAGGAGAGCTCGTTAGTGAGGAATTTGGAAAAACTTTGAGGAAGCACTCTCAAAGTTGTTGTTCAGGGCCATCTGGTGCACTAACGAGCTCTTGGTGCCTCAAAACTTTCAGCCTTTGATCCTGTGAGTTTTGGAACCTGGCCAGTTCCCACCTCACAGAGATTTTACAGCCTAAGGCCAGCTGCATAATGCTGGACTGCATGTTGGGAGGGGTTGCTGTGTCTTTTTAAGTCCTCAAAGGAGAAAGAAATTCAGGAGAGGGATTTCAACTGGAGAGAGAGAAGAAGGATTCCAACTGGAAGGGAGGAAAAGAAGAAATTCCAAAGAGAGAAGAGGGGAAGAAGGGATCCATCTGAAGAGGAGAGATTGAATCCATCTGAGAAGAAATTTCAACCGGGGAAGAAAGAATCTGATGCTTTGAGTAAGAAGAAGGAACCTGATGATGAGAAGAAGGAAGCTGACTTTCGAGGTAGAAGGCAAACACTCACCAGTGTGTTTTACCCCACTCTTGGTGTTGCTGATTTTACCCAAGGCTGGGTGTTGAAGGTGGTGATGACGCTTTAAGTGGAAAAGAAGTACTCTCACCTGTGTTGTTTACCCTACCCGAGGGTTGCTGATTTTGCTGATTTTACCCGAGGATGGTGCTTTGAGGAGGAAGACTCTTACCTATTGTCTACCCCATTCTTGATGTTGCTTATTTTACCCAAGGCTGGGTGTTGGAGGTAATGATGGTGCTTTGAGTGTACTTGCAAACCCGTGTTGTGTTATCCGGTGTTGATTGGTGAGTGCTTATTAGGCTGAAGCCGCTCTCTCTTTCTGTTCTTCTATATTATTGATTCATTATATACAATATTCAATATTGCAAAGTATAACTGTTGCTTACTTTGTTATATTGTCTCATATTAAAGCTTACAAAACCCATCCTGTTGTGAGGTTGGTGATTCCCCCACAAATCTGCCTAGATAAATTAGTCTGAGCTTAGCAATTCTTGGTCATAGATCTAGACCAAGACACAAAGAAATAAGAGATATATATCAAAACTGTGGAAAGTAGATTTAAAGTTTTCTTGCTACAAAAATAATAATGACATATTAATTAGCTTGATTTATTTCTTCTACAATCTGTATGGAAATCAAAACATCATATTTTATCCCATAAATGTATATAAATATTTGTCAATGAAAAAATAACATGTAAAGGCATTCAGACTAAAACTGAAATAAGAGATATGAAAAAGACCAAATGAAGATTTCATTTATTTTTTAAAAATAAATTTATTTTAATCACACATGAAAACATAAGAATTGAACATTTTAGTAGAGTACCTTATGAGTTTTTGTTTTTTAATAATGAGGCAACTTGTATTAATTTATCATGTGTATACAGAAAAGGCACATATAATGCATTAAATAACCAGAACAAAAAAAAAAAAAACAAGAAAAAAATTACCAGGCCAGAATCCCATATCGACCTTCTGCAGGCACTAACCCTTCCCAGGGTGACTACTGTCCTAACTTCTAACACTGTTGATGAGCTTTACCTTTTTTAGTACTTAAAATAATGGAATTATACAGGATATATCTGAGGTTTTGATACATGTGTACATTGTGTAATCAGGTTAAATTTATCTGTCTTCTCAAACACTACTTCTTTATGATGCAAGCATTCAAGATCCTTTGTTCTAGTATTCTGAGATACACAATGTATGATTCCTCTCTCTAGTCATCTTACTGTGTGATTACATACTAGTACTTCTTATCCCTATCTAGCTACAGTTTAGTGCCCATTAATCAAGTTTTTCCCATTCCATCCTCCCTTCCAATGATAATTTTAAAACCTAAAAAATATGATAAATGAAATATTAAACACTCAAAGAATGTGTTCAACACACGGAAGAGAAAAAGGAAAGAATAAGTAAAGTAGGTGAACTGAACAGCAGAGAGAAAACAGACTGAAAAAAAAATTGAACAGAGTCTAAAGAACTTGTGAGACCATAACAAAACATCTAATACTTGAGTTCTGGAAGGAGAGGAGAGAAGGCAGTGCTAAAAAAAAAAGTACTCAAAGAATAATGGATGAAAACTTTCCAAATTCTACAAAACACATAAATCTATTGATTTGAGAAGCTGAGTGAACCTCAAACAGAAAATTGCCGAATTTCATGCTGAATATAATGTAATAAATAATCTGAAAACTAAACAAAGAAAGAAAGAAAAAGATCTTGAAGCCAGTGAGGGAAGAAGTGGTCAAAGAGAATTGTCAACTCACTGTACCAAATCCAATGCAAACATTCTTCAGAAATGCAGAGGAATTAAGACATTCTTAGAGGAGGGAAAATGAAGAGATTTTCTCAGCAGCAGATATATTCTGAAGAAAAGCTAAACAAAATTCCCTGCACAGAACAGTGATGATAAAAGACACTTACGATGGGTGCAGTGGCACATGCCTCTAATCCCAGAGGCTGTGGAGGCTGAGAGAGGAGGATCTCGAGTTCAAAGCCAACCTCAGCAAAAGCAAGGTGCTAAGCAACTCAATGAGACCCTATCTCTAAATAAAATACAAAATAGGGCTGGGGATGTGGCTCAGTGGTTGAGTGTCCCTGAGTTCAATATTCAGTATACCCCACACCCCCTGTCAAGAAGGAAAGAGACCACACTATAAGCAAAAAGCATCAAGAAGGAAGAGACCACACTATAAGCAAAAATGTGGGTAATTACAATAGACTTTCTTTCTTCACTTGTATTTTCTAAATTGTGTTTGTTAGCGGAAGAAAATATTATAATTTTACCTAATATGTTTCTAAGTGTCTAAAAAGTAAATACTTAAAATAATTATGAGTGGAGGACAGTGAAGGGATGTAAAGGGTCACTTGAATTGGTAAAATGAAGATACAGACTATGATAAGTTATGCATATATAATACCGAGAAAAATCATCACCATGATATATGAAGAGATATTCTAAAACATACTACAAATAAATCAAAATAGAATTTTAAAAATTGTTTATCCCTCAGAGGGGCAAGACAAAAGAAAATTTTAAAAAGAAGAGAAACATCCAACAAAGAGCATAAATAAAATGGCAGGCTTAAGCTGCAACATGTCAATTACTACATAAAATTCAAATGGTCTAAATGCATCAATTAAGAGAGATTGAGTGAATTAAATACACTTTCCAGTTATATACTCTTTACAAGAAACTCACTTCAAATATAATGATATAGGCAAGTTGAAAGTAAAAGCATGGAAAAAGATATATCATGTAAACATTATTCAAAATCAAACAGAAATGGCTATATTAATAGACTTCGGAGCAAAGGAAAATTATCAAAGACAGAGAGAGATCTTATATGATGATAAAAAGATTAATCCACCAAGCGTATTTAGCAATCCCAAATACATCAAACAACAGAGTTACAAAATATGTCAAGAGACTCATGTAATTAAAAGGAAAAATAAACACATCTACAATTATAGTAGAAAATTTCAACATCCTTCTATCATTAATTGATAGATCATGTAGACAGAAAATAAAGAAGGAGGTAGAAGAACTGAACCTCAAAACCTCTCAATAATATATAATTGATATTTGTAGAACACTGGAGTTAACAAAGTCTAAATATTATTTAAGTGTCCATGGGCCATATACCAGTACAAATAAAAACCTAGCCCCCCAAATACTCACCAAATTTAAAAGAATTAAAACTAAACCGGGGGTGTTCACTGACCACGTGAGTACAAATTTGAAATCTATAAAAACAGGGAAATCAAACAGTTGGAAATGAAATAATATATTTCTAATATTTATAAATAATTCATGGATGAAAGAGGAAATCTCAAGGTGAATGAAAAATTACATAATACAGATAAAAAAATACAGTAAAAGTTATGGGACAAACTCAATAATAAAAATTTTTTGCAAGGGGCAACTGACTTGAGTAGACACTTCTCCAAAGAAGGTACATAGGTGATCAACAGGTACTTGAAAATATGTTCAACTTCAATAATTATTTGGAAAGTGAAAATTAAAACCAGAATGAGAGAATAATTTATGCTATTGAACAATGCATGGGTAACAGAAGACATTAGTGAAGAGATAAAAAAATTCTTGGAGGTAAATGAGAACTCTGATACAACATACCAAAATCTCTGGGACACTATGAAGGCAGTGCTAAGAGGAAAGTTCATTGCATTAAGCTCATTTGTTCAAAGATGTAAAAGTCAACAAATCAATGACTTGACACTACAACTCAAAGCTCTAGAAAAAGAAGAACAAAGTAACACCAAAAGAAGTAGAATACAGGAAATAATTAGAATCAGAGCTGAAATCAATGAAATTGAAACACAAGAAACAATTCAAAAAATTGATAAAACAAAAAGCTGGTTCTTCGAAAAAATAAACAAAATTGACAAACCCATAACCACCCTAACAAAAAGAAGGAGAGAGAAAACCCAAATTACAAAAATTTGTGATGAAAAAGGAAATATTACAACAGACCCTGCTGAAATACAGAGGATAATCAGAAACTATTTTGAAAACTTATATTCCAGTAAATTAGAAAACCCTGAAGACATCGACAAATTCCTAGAGACATATGACCTACTCAAACTGAACCAGGAGGACATACATGACTTAAACAGATCAATTACATGCAAGGAAATAGAAGAGGCCATCAAGAGCCTTCCAACCAAGAAAAGCCCTGGACCAGATGGATTCTCAGCCAAGTTCTACCTACAAAGAAGAACTAACTCCAAT
>CM053399.1:158960294-158988286 GCA_028644305.1 Xerus rutilus | reverse complement strand
ATAAAATAAATATCCATAAATCAAATGCATTTCTATACATCAGCAATGAGTCCTCTGAAAGAGAAATTAGAAAAGCTACTCCATTCTCAATAGCCTCCAAAAAAATAAAATACTTGGGAATCAATCTAACAAAAGTGGTGAAAGACCTCTACAACAAAAATTACAAGACACTAAAGAAAGAAAGTGAAGCAGATCTTAGAAGATGGAAAGACCTCCCATGTTCCTGGATAGGCAGAATCAATATTATTAAAATGGCCATACTAGCCAAAGCGCTATACAGATTCAATGCAATCCCAATTAAAATCCCAAAGTCCTTTCTTGTAAAAATAGAAAAGGCAATCATGAAATTCATTTGGAAAAATAAGGACCCAGAATAGCCAAGGCTATCCTGAGCAAGAAGAGTGAAGCAGGAGGCATCACAATACCAGACCTTAAACTTTACTACAAAGCAATAGTAACAAAAACGGCATGGTACTGGCACCAAAATAGACATGCAGATCAATGGTACAGAATAGAAGACCCAGAGAGTAATATACATCTATCTCATACTCGACGAAGGTGCCAAAAACATACATTGGAGAAAAGATAGCCTTTTCAACAAATGGTGCTGGGAAAACTGGAAATGCATTTGCAGCAAAATGAAACTTAACCCCTATCTCTCACCATGCACAAAACTCAACTCAAAGTGGATCAAGGACGTAGGAATAAGACCAGAGACTCCGTGTCTAATTGAGGAGAAAGTAGGTCCAAATCTCCATCACGTTGGATTAGGCCTCGAATTCCTTAACAAGACTCCTATAGCACAAGAAATAAAAACAAGAATCAATAAATGGGATGGACTCAAACTAAAAAGCTTCTTCTCAGCAAAAGAAACTATCAACGAGGTGAACAGAGAGCCTACATTCTGGGAGCAAATTTTTGCCACACGCACATCAGATAGAGCACTGATCTCCAGGATATATAAAGAACTCAAAAAACTTAACACCAAAAAAACAAACAACCCAATCAATAAATGGGCTAAGGAGCTGAATAGAAACCTCTCAGAAGAAGATATACAGTCAATAAACATATATATGAAGAAACGTTCAACGTCTCTAGCCATTAGAGAAATGCAAATAAAAACTACTCTCAGATTTCATCTCACCCCAGTGAAAATGGCAACTATCCAAAATAACAGCAACAATAAGTTGTTGTTGTAGTGAAACAGGTACACTCAAACATTGCTGGTGGGACTGCAAACTGGTGCAGCCAATCTGGAAAGCAGTATGGAGATTTCTTTAAAAACTTGGAATGGAACCACCATTTGACCCAGCTATTCCACTCCTTGGCCTATACCCTAAAGACTTAAAAACAGCACACTACAGTAAAGCAGCCACTTCAATGTTTTTAGCAGCACAATTCACAATTGCAAAACTGTGGAAGCAACCCAGATGCCCTTCAGTAGATGAATGGATAAAGAAACTGTGCTACATATACACAATGGAATATTATTCAGCAATAAAAGAGAATAAAATTATGGCATTTGCAGGTAAATGGATGGAATTGGAGAACATTATGCTAAGTGAAGTAAGCCAATCCCAAAAAACCAAATGCCGAATGTTCTCTCTTATTAGTGGATGCTGATACGTAAGGGGGGTTGGGAAAGGAGAACATATGAGAAATGGAGGAACTCTGGATGTGGCAGGGGAGAGGTGGGAGGAGGGAAAGAGGAATGGGTATAGTAAAGAAGGTTAATTGAGATGGTCATCACTACTCTTGGTGCATGTATAAAGACACAAATGGTGTGACTCTATCTGGTTTGCAACCAGAGAAATGGAAAAATTGAGCTCTATATATGTGCTATGACTTGAACTGCATTTAAATAAATTAATTAAAAAAATAAAATAAAGCAAAAAAATCATCAGTATTAGCAATGAAGTGCATTATATCCCTAGAGACTCTGAAATGTGTATCAAGCACTCTATTTAAAACATGCAATGTGATATACATCATGTCATGAAATGTGAAACTTGTAAGCCATCAAGTAGGCATTGGGATTCAGGTACTTTAGTGCACAGGGATTCTTGTTATCACCTGCCTGAGCAGGTCACAAATACTTTTTGGTTATTTGCCATGTGACAATGCATTATTCATCTGAGAACAAACAAGCTTGATTAAACTGCTCTATGAAGTGCATTGCACAGCAAGTCTTTGTATGTTTCATTCCATTGAGATAATTTATTTGTCATAATGAGAAATAGAATGAAAGCTTGGAAATTTCCTTATATATTTTTCATTATGTCATGAGCATTTTTACATGATTGCTATTTTATAACACTTTCATTAGAGAATCAGCCACTTCTACATCCCAATTGATGTCATTATAGTCTTAGGGGGTGTAGAAAGGTCCCCTCATGGACAGAAGGAATGACAAAGTTGTCCATGTAGCTTGAGTGCCAATGAACCTTGTTTATCCACCTCCTAACAAGATAGCTGGTGTTTGAGTGATGGACAAGATAACTTGATCTGCTCAGACTTTTGAAACTCAAATCACTTTTTCAGGATCAAGCTGCTGAGAAATCAGAGTAGATGATCTTTGAAACTCAAATTAGTTTTTCAGAATCAGAGTGCTGCTGAATGCTGTAGACAGTCGGTACTTTGTTTATGAACTGCTCTGGCTGTTGTCTTCCTCCAAGTTCTGACCATTTTACTCATTGATTTCTACAAAGAATCTATTGTATAATTGAGCCCTAGAGAGGGAAGTACTAGTCTCTACTGATTTTGCACCATAAGTTCTACTAAACACCAGGGATCCATCATCATATAAGCTATTTAAAGACAGAAGAATTTCTGCAATTACATAGGACAATGTTTCTCACACTTTTGGCAGGTTGAGGTCATTAATTTAAAGTCTATATAAAAAGATTTATCAAAATAAAGTACAATATTAAAAATGATAATTATGTTTATTATTTCAGGTCAATTAGATAAAGTTATTATTTGAGATCTTTCACCAAAGTTTCTTTATCTAGTTTAATAATGGAAAGTTATAATTGAAACCGGGGTCATATTTAGTGAATATATTCTTTTTAAAATTTGCTCAGTTGCTTATTTTATTTTCAATTGAGTAAGGTTTAATTCACAAATAAAGTTGTGTATATTTACAGTACACAGCATATATAATTTACGGTAAACTATAAATATACAATGTTTTGATATATGTATACATATGTGTGTACAACAATGTTTTGATATATTTATACAGTGTGCAATGATTAAATCAAGCTGATTTCACATATACATTGATTCTCATTTTTTTGCATGATGAGAATATTTAAGGTTTATTCTCTTAGCATTTTTTAAGTACACATTACTTTATTATTAACTGTAATCACTTCTGTACAAGATATCTCCAGAACACCTTCTTTCTTTATAACTATGGTTCTGTATTCTTTGAAAAATATCTCCATATTTCCTGCCTCACCCCCAGCCTCTGATATCCACCATTTTGCTTTCTGCTTCTGTGAATTTAAGATATCACATGTAAGAACAGGCAGCACTTGTCTTGCTATGCCTGTCTCATTTCACTGAGCATAATACCCTCCAGGTTTATTGATATTGTTTACAGAGGACAGGATTTCTCCTTTTTCAAGAAGAATGACTAGTATTCCAATGTAGTGAGTGTGTGTTTGTTCTATATATCTGTATCTGCATATCTTACATTATCCATTCCTCCATTGATGAACATTTAAGTTAATTCCAAATCCCTCAGTCATCTCAGGCAACACAACCAAAAATAGACAAATGTGAATGCATCAAACTAAAAACTTCAGCAGAGCCAAACACACAATCATCAGAATGAAGAGACAATCTACAGAATGGGAGAAAATATTTGCAAACCATAGATCTGATAAGTGTAAATATCCAAAACATATAAAGGAACTCAACTCAATAGTAAAAAAACAAATAACCTGAATAAAAATGCGCAAAAGCCATACTGGGAACTATATTCACCCAACTGTGCCAGAAATTACTCCTCCTAAATATAATGTGGTATCCATTGGCCAACCTCTTCCCATACACCCTCCCCACTACTCTCCAGTCTCTGATAACTATCTTTCTACTCTCAACTTTTATGAGATCAACATGTTTAGATTCTACGTGAGTGAGAACATATGGTATTTGTCTTTCTCTGCCTGCCTTATTACACTTAACATAGTGTCCATTGTGTATCTCAAAATATCTAAAGGATTTTGAATGTACTTGTCATAAGAGAACAATGAAATTTTGAGGTGATGGATAGTTTAATTACTTTGATTTGTTCATTGCTCAGTTTATACATGAATGAAAACAGCACGTTTTACCACATAAATATGTATAAATACATGCCAACTGAAAAAGAAATGGACATAAACCTGAATAGACATTTCTCAAATGGCTAATGGGTATACGAAAAATGCTTAATATCATTAATCACCGGGAAATGCAAATTTAAACAACAGTGAGATATCACCTCACACTTGTTAGAATAACTATCATCTAAAAGACAAGATAACAAATGTTGACAAGGATATGGAGAAAAGAGAAACCTTTCATATTATTGGTGGGAGTGCAAATTAGTACAGTCATTATGAAACACAGTAATGGAGGTTTCTCAAAAAATTTAAAGCAGAACTGCCAAATAATCCAGCAGTCCCACTACTTTTAGATATATACCAAAAGGAAAAGAAATCAGTATGTCAAAAAGCTATCTATACTCCTACATTTACTGAAGCATTATTCACAATAACCTGGATATGGAATGAACCTAAGTGTCTATCAATGGAGGTATAGATAAAGCAAATGGGGTTTATGTACGAATGAAATGCTATTTAGCCATAAAAAGAAAAAAATTTCTATCATTTGTGATAACATGGATGAACCTGGAGAGCATTACATTGAGTGAAATAAACTAAGCACAGAAAGAAAAATACTGCATGATCTCACTAATGATTTAAATCTAAAAAGTCGGACTCAATTAAGCAGAGACTAGAATGGTGGTTACCAGGACCTGAGGCAGTAGTGGTGAGGGTTGGGGAGATTTTGGTCGAGCAATACAAAATTTCAATTAGGAGATAAATTCAGCAAATAAATCTACTAGTACAACATGGTTACTGTAGTTAGTAACAATATATCGCATTCTTGAAAAAAGCTAAGAGCAGATGTTTAGTGCTTTTGCCGCCAACATAATAACCATGTGAGGTAACATACATGTGAACTAGCTGGAATTAGTCATTCCACAATGAACATCATATTTTACATAGTAAATACAATTTTGTCTGTCAATTTTTAAAAAATATCAGCAACAAAAACATAGTTTATGAAAAAAATCTCTACAAAAAGTTTCTGCAGCTAATTGTGCCTTTCAGCCTTTTCTTAGAAGCACTGCTCCTCATCTGTGGATGAAGTCTCAGACATGTTCTAAGTCTCTTTGGTGAGAACAAATATTTTGATTTCCCAGTGTTAAAAAATTTTCTAGGATTATATTAAAGCTTCAATGTTTCATTTACTCTAAAGCTTCCTCTATTCTCCAGTTTGACTTTTCTTCAGGCTACAAATTCTGCAATGGGAAAATATAGATTATGTTGGTTTCCTTGATGCTTTCTGATTTTTCCCTTCTGCTTTGTCTTAGAGTTGGAAGGAAGGTGAAGGAAGGAAAGATTTTCCCATACAGGACTGTCACAATCTGGCACTGGTACACTCCGAGTGTGGTACTTATACAAGTGCTCATTCTTCTCTGAAAGAGCATTTTGAGGGCTTCTTGGAGACTTACTGGGGAAACTTTTTCCTTTGGTTCCTTCATGTAAGTGAGACATCCTGTGGCTAAATACTGCTTATTTCCTCTTTGGTTCTGGGTTGTGAAGGGTATTCTGAAACTCTCTCTGAAGGGTATACTTCTCACTTCTGATTGTGCTCTTCATTGAGAATCAACACTCAAAGTTCAGCTCCACACTCAAGTTCAGTGGTCTTCTATAGGATCTACATCTGGCCTCATATTTTGCCCCATATTGGAAGTCCAGGCCACCTCTATTGCAGCCATCTTTGCTGGCATTGGGGTGCCCTGCCTGCAGGGGCATGGGCTGTACTTGTACTCTTTGATTTGGTCAAGTCTGCTGGTGCCCCAGTCTAGTGGTTCCTGAAATTGGCCAAATAAATTTTTCCACTTGTAGAGTTGTTTTAGTAAGCATGTTTGTCTTTTCCATCAAGTACATTTTTCTACTTTTCATAAAATAGGTAATGTTTTGGCTTTTGAGTTTATTATTTATATCTCACATTGTTAAGAATCTAGTAGAGAAAAGGGATGGATAAGCTGAAGAATTTCAGTGGTTTACAGAGCACCATCCTAAAAAACATTAGCTTATTGCAGAAAATGTAGAATGAAATAAGAAAGGGCCTGGGATATGGTCTCTGCCTTACACTTTGTCATCTAATTGGAGCTAGGCAAGTAAATCAACCTGTACAGGTTAATGTGGTCAAAACAATAATGCACATTTTTATTGAATATTAACTGTGTCAATCTTTATGTATATCAACATATACATTTTATCATTTAATCCTCACAATAATCCTGATTTAAGTACAATTACAATCTCCATTTTATAAATTGAAGCTCAGAGTTCAAGTAAATGTTCCAAGTGAGGAAAACATAGAGATGAAATGTGAACCCCATTCTGTCTGATCCCAAATTCTTAACACCTCACTTTAACTGTTAGAAGCTTTAAGTCTAACAGGGAACTAGACATGCACATCTTCAATTTCAGGGAAGAATAGTGAGAAAGACTTTGATACAGCAAATATTATGCAGAATTATGCCTTTCTTCATATGCTAATGCCATTTCCTAGCAATGACAAAATATCCTGGGTAGAAAGGATAAATCTTAAAACTCACCTCTAGCACTCAACCAGTTCAGATGCTCTCCTCTTGTGCTTACTGACTGCTTGTGTATGCTGACCAAACCACAATGCATTTTTAGCATAATCCAAATACATGTAAATTCTACTCAGAATCAGAAAAGCTTATACTTTTTGAGCTTTCCAAAGAGTTATTTTACTGTACTCTATTAAAGAATCATAACACATTATATCTTATAAAAATAATAACTAACCTTACTATTCTGTTTTTCTCTTAATAGTGATATGTATTTATTCGTTTGATTTTTTGATGATATCAAGGCATACATTATCATTGTCACCATCAACATCATAATAATTATTATATTTTAAGGAATCTAAACCTCAGCATTTTAGAGTGACTTGCAAAGTCACACAGATAGCAGCTGGGTGGATTTTTTTTTTTTCTAACTGTAAATTCTAGCTCTTTCTATTCTCTCTCTGTGTGCCTCAGATGCTGCCAGCAGTTGCTCTAGCTTTTCCTTGGCAAGTTCCTCCAGAATGATAAATACCTTCAAAAAGTTGCCAACGTGACTGCAAGAGCTGATTATTGGTTAGCTAGAAACAAAGCATATATCAGACACTCTGGTAAAGTACAAAGTGCATTTATAGAGGCATTGTTTTTAATCATAAAAAGCTGGTATGACAGGTAATTTTTTGAAATATTAAATTGTGTTTTGCTTTTCCAGCTATAAAAAAATAAAATAGAAATGAGCAGAATTTATGTTTTATGCTTTGTATTTTCCTCCTCTCATTCCAAAAAGGCAACAGAACTTTGCATTTTCTTCCCCTGGGTGTCATTGCTGAGTCAAAGCAAAATTACTGAAAGAAAATCACTTTTTATTGTCTCGCAGAAGCTTAAATTCATGGAGGATACCATAAAAAGGAGGGAAGAGAAATGAATGTCTTTCAGATTGTGGAGAAACAGGTAAAAGCAGTAAAGTTTGGGTGTATCCCAATATTTAAAAAGGAACAACAATATTCTAATTAACAAATTATTTGGAAGGTGACATTGATGCCATTGCAATACTCATGAGAACAAAGAGGCCCCCTCAGGAGGGAATGACACTTGATAAATATATGGAGGCTGGACCCTACGCACCAGGGCTAGAGCATGAACTAAAATTAAGGCACCTGAGTCTGTAAAAAGCTGCAGAACAGAACTTCAAATTTTAGTGTAGTTTGCATGATGAGTTTACTAAACTTATAGGAGCCCCATCACCATCTTTGAAGGCAGGAATAGGAAGAAAATTCTCAAAAATATTAGTTTTCTGGACACATATTATTTGGAAACTTGAAGTTAGATTTAATTTTATTTAAAAATAATAAAGCATATGTATATATGTGTGTGTGGGGTAGAGTTAAATAGATGAAATGAACTTAGCCAAAATGGGACTATTTCTTGATAAAGAATGATAGACTTATAGTATTCTTTTTAATTGTGCTTGAACTTTTTCATAATAAAACATTTCAAAAGGACAGTGAAGTTAGGTAATAACTCTTGCATATCTATTATACAGAGGTGTGAGGGAAAGAACCTGAAGAGTTCAGTGTGAGAGGAGTAGCTAAAAAGCAGTGCCTGTCATAGGCTTAAAATGGAGAAGTAGCAACGTATGTGCTCTGCAGTTTCCATCCTCTGTCAAGATTCTACCACTATTTTTAATATAAACAAAGTTATAAGAAATCAAAACATTCTAGTTCAGTCATCTTCACATGGGATAGAACCAATATGTCATGCCTCTGTGGGAAAGATTAATGATTTGGAGCAATAGTCTCATCTTTTCTTATCCATGAAGTTATTGCCCAGTGTTTGGTTTTATAGCCTTTTTACAAACTTGTAGTGAAATGTTTCTGCTTGCTGTAGTTCCAGGAAAAGCTCCGCTAGAAACAAAGGTGGGATTTAACTAGTCCCTGAGCCACTAAAGCTGCTAGATCCAAGTAATCCTGCTGGTTTTGGTCCACCAGACTAGAATAAGCTGCCCTGATCCTCCCAGAATTTGCAAGCTGGACTTTACTTCCAAACTCAGAAAAAAGCTCTAGTATCCCAAAACCTGCTTCCAGCAGCATCCCTGATGTCCCAAACCTTCTCCCCAAGGTCTGCTGGCACTCTGGGGCAGCACCATTATATGCAGCGCTCCAGGATACTTAGATTCTTGCTCCTCCTAGAACCCAAGGGCTGTCAGATTCACTGAGGCTTCTGAGTTGCCAGCCTCTTTCTAATTCTACCATGAAACATACAGCTGGGCATGCCCATAAGGCCGAGCCAGCAGGGCTCCTTCTTTCAAAGTTGGTGTGTAACACTAAGATTACATTAAATGAAGGAAAGTCCTGCTGAGGAAAGTCAACCACTTTTACAAACGGCATATGTAATTAATATTTACTCAGAGGAGGATTGTCTTTAAACGCAAGTGTACGTTCAATCACAACAATTATCAAATATAATTAATTAATGCAAAAAGCATTGGGTGTGCTGGAGCACCCCAACTAGCATTTGGTGCACACTAATTAAACACTATAGGTAAGTTACACTATCCTAGGGCAACTAAACACTACCTGCAATTCACACAATCCCAGGGCAACTAAACATTACAATTAACTCACACAATCCTAGGGCAACCACGAGCCCCAAAGTACCTCCGATGCCAGGTGGCTTCTCTTAGCCAAAGAGCAGATGTTGTCCTTGTCTGGTGGTTCTCTTCAGCCAATGGCTGGACGTCAGGGAATGGTGGAGCTGATTCAAGGACAGACAGTAAGATGGCCAGTCTCACTGATGTCCTTGGAGCAAGCCCAAAAAGTGGCAGGACAAGCAGTTTAAAAGCAGTTCCAAGTTGGTGGTGTGGGCTGGTGATTGGTTACACCCAGTAAAAGCCAATGTCCATTGATTATGTCCAGTGAGATAGTATAATTGCAAATGGGCCTTTCTTTGCACATGTGCATGGGCTGAGCTCCCTATCAATTGTAGCCTATGGTTAGGAGCCCCTTACAGCCCCCATCAATTACGAGCAGACATGACTAAGCAAGTCAATGGCTGCTGTTCCTTATGGCCAACAACCCAGTGATTCCCCGTCATGTCCAGTCATGTCCATGGCTTATGCTCCTTGCACCTACCTACCAGGGAGACCGGGAGTAGACCTCTAAGGACCCCTGCTCTGTGAAGGCAGCTCTAGAGAGGAAGCTGTGCTCCCTTGAACCACTAATGAAAGAAAGCTTCCCATAGTGTGTAAAGATTTAAAATTGGTTCTTATGGAGCACAAGCTACCAGCAAACTATCCACAGACAACTCTCTAGGTCTTTGGAAGAAACCTTAGAACTGGCTTTAGTGCAACCGTGTCCCTCTAAACAATTGCTTCTTGGGAACCACCCACCAATGCTAAGGCCCCTGAAAGTTCCTTGTTCCTCAGGGTTGAGCAAACAACACCAAATAAACCTGAAAGGCTCTCAAAGTTCTCCAAAGTAATATAGAAGAAAAAAATGTGAAAAATGCTACTTATATTCATTTTTGTCCAATAGACTTTAAAATTATGCATTGGTAACATCTTATTGGCAGTGGTTTCTTCACTAGGTCCATGCATCACTGAAGGTAAAAGCTGTATCCTGAGGATAGCATATAAATTCTAGCTCAAAGGGGTTGACACTCACACACCCATTCAAACTTACTGATTCATAGGGCCATTCACATATACTTGGTTTTGTGGATTTAGGAATTTTGGATCATAAAGAGTAGAATCTTTATAATACAGAACTGCAATTTGCAGTAACACAAGTTATGATCTTATAAATCTATTTTATGTATTGTTTTTATTTTTGTTTTGTGCAGCATAGTTCCTTTGTTATCTTTTGGCAAAGAAATGAAAGGGTAACATTTTTCTTACACTAAATGACAAGAGTTCCAAATTTGCTGACCTTTTCTTTGATGACAGTAGCTATTGATAGAATGCTACCAAACAGAGATCCTTAAAAAAGATAGACACTTACTGTTTACTGTCTCCTTTCAAGATAAAGGTGACAGTCTAACAGTGAGTGAGAAAGTAACCATTTTTTTAATCCTACTATCGAAAAAGAATGTTGAAAATGTTTACATCATTGTGAAAAAATGATTTACCTCACATTTTAACTTCTTATATCTTCCATTTAAAAAAATCGAAGCAGAATTCTCTAACCTGTTTTAAGATTTTCAAATGAAGAGTTTCAGAAAGCTTTGAAACTATTGGATGAAAATATTAAAATAAAATGTCTCTTCTGATTCACTCACAAAAAATTTGATCCCACAATATATGTACATATTAAAACATCGGATTGTATTTCCAAAACATATGTAATTATTATTTGTCAAACAATAAAAAGACTAAGTGTTATTCAAAATCTGATTTTGATATTAGGGAAGAGGGAATTTATTAGACTTTTAGCAATATAAGTAAACAAAACATGTTGTCAGGACACTAAGAAATTAATATCATGATTTAGAAAGTATAGCTAATAATATACCTCTTCCATTGAATCAAGAGATCTTTTGAGAAATATTTTGCAGCCGTCACAGTCATCAAAACCAAGTAGCAAAATAAAATGAACAGAATTGAATAATTCTGTTTTTTTGCAACATAAATCATTTTTTGCAACATAAATCATTAAACCAAAAATTTGTTTAAATTATGGTGCATATTCTGTTCATATCACAATGTTAAGAATATTAATAATAATTTTAGTAAACCCTGGAATACAGACCCTTGTTTTGTTAATAAATATAATTTAGATATTTAAATATTCATAATTCATATTTGTTATATTCCTTTTATAACATCTATTTTGGCAATGGTTTGTAGTGTGTATAATAGTACTATTTTACATACATGTGTGCATGTTCATAGGCTCATCTCTCTAGCTATGTCCATATCTGTATCTCTCTAGCTAACAAGCTAGAGAATCAAAAAATAAGCAGGGATGCACACGAATTTAAAAATAACTGGCCATTGCTTTTGAAACACAACTTGTATCAGATATTCTGATGATAGCTCCTCTCCTTATCCCTAGTGTTAAGTACAAGGCCTGGCTATGCTCAATAAATGCTTGATAAATTAATAAAAGCTTCAATATGGCTAGAGGTTTGAATTGTGCTCATATGGAAATAAGAATCTATGAGTTGTTTCAAAAATGTTTTAATCCAACCCTATGTGCATGGAGCAGTGAAACAAAATTGCTAAATGTTTATGCCTTTGTAAAAAGATTTCGTTCTGGTAGACCTGTGAAAAGGGACTTGATGTCTCCGTTATTAACCACTAGATGGCAATAGCTCTACATTAGTCTCCTTTCTTAGCGCTCATTCCCAAGTCGTCTTGGAGGTGGCACCTAGAAGGATTATCTCTGCAGATATTTGCCAAGAAAAGGCACATCAGCTGTAGAATTCTGAGATTGATAGTACTAATGAAAAGGCATTTCTGTGCTTGTTTATTCTTGCATGTGTCTATGAGTGTTGCAATAGTTATATGCCGATTTGATTATCTTGGAACTGTAAATCATTATAGCACAATCAATAAAAGATTAATTTTAAGCCGTGAGTTCATAAAGGTCTGCATATGGAAAATTTAAGATAATTGCAGTGCTTTTACATAGCATTCCAGTGTTCTCCACCCTCCTCCACCTTCCTCCTAACCTCATAGCTTTGGAACATGAGCACAGCTACAAATGTAAAGACGGCAGAATGAGAGCTCTGTTTTTGTTCCTCTCACCGACTGTTGCTGGGTAATCACAAGCAAGCCACCAAACTGTGACTCAAAGCTATCTAGTTTCCTTTCCATGGAACAGATCTAAAGAGAACCTGCAAAATGCATGTGATTTTGAACCAAAAATATAAAGACAGAATTGAAAACAGGGTAACAAATGTATAACGTGAAACTTTCTTCAGTTCAATATCTTGGGAAAATGATACCATGTAATTTTCTTTTGAAATAGGAACAAAATATGAATCAATGCTGTCATGGGCTGTTTTGTTTGAATTTATTCATGTAGTCATACAGGGGAGTGGAAAGAAATCATAGGCACAGTCTGGGAGTTGATGTGATTACTAGTCAGCTATGTCTAAAACTCTCACAGAGGAGACCCAGATTTCTTTGTTTTCTATGAATTTATCAACTATTAGCTCTAGATGACTCAAAAACTGGGAAAATAAACAGGTTAAATTAAATTCAAAGAAAACCTTGTGAGCTTTGAAATTGTGTCTTTTTGTTTCTTGAATACTTCTGGCAAATATGACTCTGATGGGTTCATAAATGCAGTTTTATTTTAGCATCTTTCTTTTCCAAGACAACAGCTTCCTGCCTCCCTTCCCCTTTTTAAGATTATTCTGAGGACAACACTGAAAGAGAGAGAGAGAAAGAGAGAGAGAGAGAGAGAGAGAGAGAGAGAGAGATAGTGCTAAAATGGAGATACCCTCAGCATTTCTTTTTAAAATTAAATAATGTTAGCAATGAAGAAACAAACCTCAGATTTTTGTGATTTACTTATGGCTACATTTGGCTATCTCACAGTGGAAAATAACCCAAGTGACTGATATCTCTGATAATTTCTGCATTTGTTTAACTTCAATTCCATCTCAATCTCATTTTAATTGGTTTATTCCCAAGAGAACACCAAAGAATTATTTGAGATTGAATCTTCTATTGACTACCTACAACCAATTTTTGTTGAAAATTATTTTCAAAACTAACGAAGCAATTATAATCCATGTAGTGTCCAGAAGAGTGGTTATTCATTCGACAAGCTCATGCAGATTCTCTAGCTCTGCATCTTATGTAACAGTGTCCAGAACCGGAATGAGAAAGGGGGAAGGAGTCTTCCTCTTGTGCACCTCTTTTCTTCTTTTCTTCAGGTATCCTGAAGCTCACTGTGCTTATATCATTTTGACCAGAAGTGGGCCTTTTAGCTCCTCTAGGCCAATGGAGAAGTGCATAGGGTTTCCTTGACTCTCTTAAAGTAATCATGAGCCTTTCTCTAGATCTGGGTATAGTGTCTTTTGTACACACCTGGAGTTCTGTTGTCCAGGAAGCAATAGAGGCATGGTGAGTGGAAGGGAAAGGAGAAGTGGGATAATCAAGAAACTCTGCCTGCCACAAATAGAATTGTACATGTTGGGGAGTACAAGAAGTTGAATATGGCCACATGAAATTCCGTGGGGTGATGGCTCAAGATAAGGTTTATGGCAAGCAGGACCTGGACCAGGCTTCCTTGAGTCAGTATGTTCTTAATGGAAAATGGAGATCCTGCAAGTGGTTTCTATGTAATGAGCCTGGTGATCTTGGAGTAAGTGAAATAGCTCCAACTTGGAAGAGTAGCCAATGTGCATCTAGGAGTAGATGACCGGGGGTTTTTCCTATGTTCATTGTTCACTGGGCTGTTTGAAGCAGTTACATGATGAACCTGGAGGTCAAGTCCTTTTGACACATTGGTTGGAGGCAGGGGACGACTGTAGCACTGGAAAGGCAATGACTGGTTTTTCTGTAGCACATGGCAGTGCAGTCCTTCAGAGTTTTGTGTAATTTCTTCTTAACTGGAAATAAAGGGAGACCACCAGAGGAAGGACAAAGGTAAGGAAGTTTATAGGTATGGTCAGAAAACAGGAAGCCTTGTCTGCAGCATAGAATATGAGAGTCAGGTTTCTGTAGATTTGACAGGGTTAGTAGAGAAGCTTATGGGTTTGAAGAACTAGCAGGCCAAGGGCCAGTGTTTCTGCAGCCCTGGATGATGCAGGACTGACATGTGGAGGTTCAATAGCCTCAGAAATGGGGGATGGTACTGGGGATCTCAAGAACCAGATTGAGGAGGAGACTGAGTTTGGTATTTGTAGCTGTCTTTTATTAAGCATGGGTTGAGCTTGTTCACATATCATGAGAGAATGTGTCAGTGTCCAGCATGATTGCAGAATTAATCAGGGGACTATCATTTGTGGCATCACCACTAAATGCTGAAATAGATCAGTGAATCCAGTATAGTGGACAAAGGAAGGCCAGAGTGTCCACAGCACCCAGGGGCAGCTTTCAGTGTGTCTACTTCACTAGGAGTGTTGGGGATGTGTCATTGATTGAAGAGAGTCTCAGCAGCCCTGGGTCTTGAAAGATCCTGCATATCTTAATACTGTGGGCAAAGTGGGAAATCTGAAGAAACATTAGGATGAGTATTCTATACAGCTGCATCAGTGACTGGGGACAGATCTGATACTTCTGAAGCTTTATCTTCCATAGTTTAGGACAGCCTAAAAGAACTAATAAGATTTAGAGACACAAAAAGGAGATCACAAGCAGGTTAGCATATATATATTTCTTAAAATATTTCAAATTTTCAGGTTTTTTATGGTATATACTTTGTTCCAATTAGTTATACATAACAGCAGAATGCATTTTGACGCATTGTACACAAATGGAGCATAACTTCTCATTTCTCTGGCTATACATGATGTAGAGTCACACTGGTCCTGCAATCATACATGTTTATAGGGTAATAATGTCCATTTCATTCCATCATTCTTCCCACCCCCACACCTCTTTCCCTCCTCTTCCCCCCCCCCTGCTCAATTCAAATTTCCTCCATTCTTCCCTAGCTGCCCCCTCCATTGTGAATCAGCATCTGCATATTAGAGAGAACATTCAGCCTTTGGTTTTTTGGGATTGGCTTATTTCACTTAGCATGATATTCTCCAGCTCCATCCATTTCCCTGCAAGTGTCATAATTTCATTCTTCTTTAAGGATAAGTAATATTTCACTGTGTATATATACCACATTTTCTTTATCCATTCATCTGTTGAAGGACATCTAGGTTGGTTTCATAGTTTAGCTATTGTGAATTGAGCTGCTATAAACATTGATGTGGCAGTGTCACTGTAAGATGCCGATTTAAGTCCTTTGGGTATAAACCAAGGAGTGGGATAGCTCCTTTTTCTTTCCAAAGTGGTTGCACCTATTTGCAGTCCCACCAGCAATGTATGAATGTACCTTTTCCCCACATTGCCACCAACACTTATTGTTGCTTGCATTCTTGATAATTGGCATTCTGACTGGAGTGAAATGAAATCTTAGAGTTGTATTAATTTACATTTCTCTAATGCCTAGAGATACTGAACATTTTTTCATGTATTTGTTGATCAGTTTTATTTCTTCTTCTGTAAAGTGTCTATTCATTTCCTTAACCCATTTTTTTTTTTTTTTTGGTACTGAGGATTGAACTCAGGGGCACTTGACCACCCAGCCACACCCCCAGCCCTACTTTGTGTTTTATGTAGAGACAGGGTCTCACTGAGTTGCTTAGCACCTCGCCATTGCTGAGGCTGGCTTTGAACTCGCGATTCTCCTGTCTCAGACTCCCTAAGTGCTGGGATCACAAGTGTGAGCCACCGCGCTCAGCTTAACCCATTTTTTGATTGGGTTATTTGGGTCTTTTGGTGTTAAGTTTTATGAGTTTTTTATATATCTTGGAGATTAGTGCTTTGTCTGAAATGTGTGTGGTACAGATTTTCTGCCATTCTATAAGCTCTATCTTCATTTTATTGATTATTTCCTTTGCTGAGAAGAACCTTTTTAGTTTGAATCCATCCCATTTATTAATTCTTGATTTTACTTCTTATGCTTTAGGAGTCTTGTTAAGGAAGTGAGTTCCTAAGCCCACATAGTGAAGATTTGGGCTTACTTTTTCTCCTATTAGGTGCAGTGTCTCTGTTCTAGTGCCTAGGTCTTTAATCCACTTTAAGTTGAGTTTTGTGCAGGGTGAGAGATAGGGGTTTAATTTCATTTTGCTACATGTAGATTTTCAGTTTTCCTAGCACCATTTGTTGAAGAGGCTATCTTTTCTCCAATGTATGTTTTTGGTGCCTTTTTCTAGTATGAGATAACCATACTTTTGTGGGTTTGTCTCTGTGTCTTCTATTCTGTTTTGTTTTGTTTTGGTACTGGGGATTGAACTCAGGGGTACTCGACCACTGAGCCACATCCCCAGCCCTATTTTCGTGATTTATTTAGAGACAAGGTCCTGAGTTGCTTAGTGCCTCATTTTTGCTGAGGCTGGCTTTGAACTCGCCATTCTCCTGTCTCAGCCTCCCAAAGTGCTGAGATTACAGGTGTGCACCACTGCACCTGGCTTGTGTCTTCTATTCTGAGAAATGTATGAGGAAGAATAAGTTGTCTTAAGTGTCTACCACATGAAATATTCAAGACATCATTTTATTACAATAAAAAGAATAAATATAGCATATAAAACAAAAACTTCAGAAATTTGAAGAAAACCCACAAATTAATATCAGAAAAGTTTAAGAAACTTGTCTGAGTAATTGCATATCGAAAAAGTCAAAAGTGAAATAAGTATGTGGATAATTTGAATAGTTGATGTTTAAATACATATCTCCAGCTGTGTGCCCTGTAACTAGATGATTTTTGTTATTTTTACTACCTTGATAAATATTGGTTGTCAAGGAAATATTGTAATATGTAAAAAACAAAAAATAAATTATTTGATTCCCACTTTAAGACAAGATCAATTGGCCATTTCGGCTTTAGGTTATCAAAGGCAACAGAGCCATGAAAATAAATTAGAATAGGTCAGATGTCCTATTGTTGGTGGGCTCTTGGTCTCTTTGCCAGACACATTCTTTGCTTTATTTGCTTACCTGTGACATGGGAGGAAAGACAGGTAAGGTCTCTTTCTAACATTCTGTGATATTATGCATATAATTGTCATTCAGATAAAACAAGATGAAGTTTATTGACAAGTATTTATTGATGGATTATTGAGAATGATGAAGGTAGGTATGTGAAGAAGCTATAAATCAGGGACCACCCAGGTATGTCTGGAATGTTTCAGGGAGCTTTATAAAACATTTTCAAAATAAGTCTTGAGAAAATGCATAATATATTCAGAGAATAGAAAAACATATCCATCATTTTCTTTCGAATGAGTAATTTATGATCCTCAAAATACATTGCACGATTCTCTTTCATGCTACTAGTTCCTCTGATGATTTTTAGAGCTAGAAGAAGAAAACAAGTTATTGCATCTGAGAAATCACCCCACTGGGCCAAAGCATATAAAATAAAGTTTGTGATGTTATAAAGGAAGATAGGAACGCAAGAAAACAGGGAATCAAGCAGAAACTGAAAAGTTTGAAAAATCAATTGGAGTTAAAAGATCAGTCAAGAAAAGAAACATAGTAGCAGTAGGTTGACTATTGATAACTTAATCCATGCCATTCCTAAAAGGTACTTACAGACACACCAACAGAAGATAGTAAAGGCAGGCAGTAAAGAATAACCTGACTTCTAATAAAGATCAGCTTCATCTTGTCACACAGGAATATAATTACTATTTCAGTGAGTTGTAGAAAAGGTAATTAAGTATCTGGGGTATTTTCTATTGCTAAGTAGGGAAGAAAACCTAAATGATATTTTAAGCAAATATCAGAAAATGCTTGGCTGTATCTAAAATGGGCTCTAATCCAGATGAATACAAGTTTAATACCAAACTCTGATTTAATAGCTGAGGGACTGAGGTAAGTCACTTACTTTTCTAAGCTTCAGGATCCTGAAATATAAAATCACACCAATAATAGTATTCTGTAGCATCGAGTTATGGTGATGATTAAATGAGATCATGAGAATGAAATGAATAACACGAGGCTTCATGTAGAGGTGATACTCAGTAAATATTAGTTCCCTCCTCCCCCTAGAGTTGTGCCTGTACCAGTCAGGTTATAATCAAGAGATGGAAACCACACAATGATGTGAATATAGGAAGTTTAATAAAAAGGCTATTAAAAATAACAGGAGTACTGGGGTTGTGGCTCAGTGGTAGAGCACTCGCCTAGCTCATGTGAAGAAGCACTGGGTTCAATCCTCAGCACCACATAAAGATAAATACATAAAATATGTTATAAAAAATAGCAGGGAATTGGAGTGACAAAGAAGTATCTAGTAAGAAGTAAAAGAACTCTCAAAAAATAAAAATAAAATAAGGGAATGGCAGCTGTTAGTCTCACCCCTAGGATATTATAGAGCATTCAAGAAAGAGCCCTCACATCTTATTGCTATGGCTGAGATCCAGATCTTGTTGGAGAAGTGACTGTGACCCACTGGATGACAGAGGACTTGCAGTGTTTGGCACACTCAGAAGCTGATGGAAGTCTGTGCTCTATACTACTGGGAAAACTATTTATAGGGATTTATTCTACTTGAGACACTCAACTGCAAACCACAGCGGGGTTGCTGAAGGAAACTGCTGGTTGCTAAGTGCTGTTGGCCACTGTGCAGTGCAGGATGTAGGTGCTGGAGAAGACATCTGGGCTGCAGAACTCCACTGTTGGAGAAACCATATTCTTGCAGGAACTGGGTGCTGGAGAAGCCATGCGTGATGCAGGAGCCAAGTGCTAGGAAAGCTACCCATGCTTCATGAGCCAAGATTGCAGAAGCTGTGTGATTTGGGCACTAAAGAAGATACATACACCATAGGAGATTGTGGAGTGGAGCACAATGGAAACAGAAAGAAGGAAGATCCATTTTCTCCTTCACAAATTGTCTCTCTAAGACTCTAGTAGCAAAGCTTAACAATAACCTATATGGAAAAGAATAATTAAAGAGCCCATCTCACTTTATATATCAAGTGATGAAGAGTAAATTTGGAGCTGAGAGATAGTAAGATGATCATTGACAGAGTAGCTAACCTAGTCTTCTCTTTGGGTTGCATCATGTGAAATCTCCCTATGAATTTATACAAAGACCCAGTCAGTGTGAATGACTATCTAGAGATAGGCAGTCTAGCTTCTGAGAAAGGCCATCTAGGGTTGCTGACTTCCAAAATCAGGGAAGAAATTTAAGATTATTTTTCTCCAAGTGCATCCTAGCTCCCTCATTTTCCTTGTGAAAAAGAAATTGCTAATCTAATTCATCAAATTCTGACCCATAAATTCATCCACGTTTGCTGTTGGGCAGAACACTGTGCCATAACTAACAGAAATCAATGCTACACCTTTACTCTTTCACTACTTTTTTCTATGGTGTTCTTGATAGAAACTCTTGCCACTTTTCATTTTTTTTCTGCAAAACCACCTAAACAGCCTGTGTGTATGGCACCTGTACCATGTATCTGGGCAATCAGTAATAAGATTCCAAGATGTGAAATTAGGCTAGGGGCACCAAAAAAAAAAAACCAAATAACAACAACAAAAAAGCTGTAGACTTCAGACTCAGCTTCAGCAACATTTTGCATTATGAGCTAGGTAGGTACTCACTCAGATCATAATCAAATAATATTTGTTTCCCGTTGGCTTTGTTTCCCATATCCATCTTCCTGCAGAATCTGCAAGGATGGATTGTGATTTACAGAGCAACATTCAGGCATCTACATTTTTGGCCATAATACCAACAAACATCTTCAATATGTTACTGCCAATTACAAGTTACTTTGAGTCCTGGTTCTCTGCATGCTAAAGTATAACACCAGAGAGGCACACGGAAGCAAGCAAAGAGTGGAAAATAAAAAACTTTATTTAAAGGATAGAAGAATAGACTTCTCTGGGAGGAAGAAGGGGACCCAAAAGGCACAATCCATGGGATGAGGAAGTCCCATCCCTTTTATACATCAAAAGTCTTCTTTGTCTTTTTACAGTCCTCTCCTATATCTTGTTAATTTCCCCTCAACCTATACCTGTGATTGGAAGATGCTGGTGGGGAGGCAAAAAGGTGATAAACAGGTAGGCTGAGGGTTAGGGAGGGCTAATGAGGCAGGAAGGGGCCTCAGGGCAGATTAGCAGTCTTCTGCCTGCTCAGGAATTGCTTCCTAAGCAATTCTTTAGGAAGGGCAATATCTGCTGGGCTTTCGGGGACATTAATATTTTTTCTTCCACTGCAGGAGCCTGCAACCTTTTGGACCCAGACTTATTTGGCTTGTTTTTCTCAATCTGGCCCGATTTTATCTCTCTATGCTGACTACCTATTTTTAATTCTGGCTTCAAAAACACCATCTTAACCACCATCCTCTTGTTTTTGCAGCTATCTAAAGTGTTTTTTTAACTTATTTTTAAATAATCACAAAAAATCAGAAATATTTAAGTAGCAATTTATACTTTTCAACTTTACAAGCAACCATCCATGTTTGTTAGTTATCTTTACCATTTATTTATGACATTGTTCTTACTCCCACTTTCGTTCTAAGAAAATTCAAGTTGAAAGGTTACATACATTTCCCAGAAACACATAATTTTAGAACAGCAGAGAAAGGACCTCAGTGTTGATGTTCTCATTCTCAATCCCATGTTCTGTCGGGGGCACATAGTAGGTACTCCATAAACGTTGATCTCCCAAGTCCCTGCGTTGTAGTGTGCCAACTGTTGTCTGTGTGCAGATGATCCTCTAATGCAGCTGGTGTTCAGCTCTCATTGCTATGGTAATGCTAATTATTTAACATCTTGTTTTAAAGGCCAAGATCCCAACTGAGATCATCTATGGGGCTCCTGCTATAATAAGCATGGCTTCTGGTGGTAGGAAAAGATACATTTTGGTCCCTGTCTACAATATGACTAAGTTGTTTTGCCATTTGTAATTTTCATTGAGAAACAAGATAAATTCACCTGAGTCTGCTCATGCTGCTTAAACCTCTGTTTTTTGTTTTGTTTTAAGTTCTTCTCAGGAAATGTAACTCTAAAAACAGCATTTAGAACAGCAGAGTCAATTGTTATGGATAGATTCAGAGAGGAAAACAGAAAGGGAGTATATTTGCTGTTGAGGACTAACAGCTTTTGAAAAATCAGTGTTCATGCACTGTTGTTGCCATACCACATTTAAACAGTCCCCAATTCATTTACCAGATATGACCCAGACAAATATACCATTTTACTGGCAACACAGGACACTTGAATTAGTTTGTTATTAAAAAATAGGAAACAAGGTAAGGTGTTCGTTTTCCTCTCTCTCTCTCTCTTTCTCACTCTCTCTCTCTCTCTTATTATCTCTATGAGAGATCCCTGAGCATACTGTGAACATCCCCAGGAGTAAATGTCCCCTACATTCTGGTAATACCATTTCTTCTCTTTTGTTCTGCAACCCTAGGGGAGCTACCTGCATTCTGCAAGCATTAATCTGTGGTAACATCCCTTCATCTGTTTTTATTCCTCCAGGATCTCTCCTCATTTTTGCTTTTCGAACTTCCCAGCACTAGTGGGACAACTCCTGTTTCAAAATTGTAAAAGGATTTCTATTTTCTTAATTGACTCTAATCAATAGAGGAAACAAATCAATATGCTGATTTTGAAGTATCAGGGGCTTTGAAGGAGATAAACAGGGTAAAATGGGGCTCTTTAAATATTATTTACGCCCTCTTAAAAGCAAAAAGCTTTTTGAGCTGCAATCCAGAGGGTGAGAAGAAAATAATCTTAAAGAGATCTGGGGGAAGCATGGAGCCTTTTTTGGATGATGATTCGTGGTAGCTTGGATTAGAGGAATAGTGACGGAGATGAAGAGGATAGACTTTAGGGGTATTTTTCAAGTAGAACCAAAAGGAGTTGCTTATGAAAAAACAAAGCTACTGAAATTCCCACTCAGTCTACTGAAATTCCTTCTCAGTCTTTTAGCCTTTCAAATCATTTTTCTGAGAGATTTGCTGCAGTCTCTTCACTTATATGCAGTCAAATTTGGGGAAATTTCACATGCAGGATTGGAGGTCAACTCCTCTGTGGATTTGTCCTTTATACACTTACCTCTTGCAAGGAGAAAATTAGGTGTGCTATCATGAGAAAAGTAAGTATAATATGGATCTCACCCTGTGTGCTTGCAGTGTTTAAATTACTTAGCTCCAGTTTCTATCTCTTTTTAGGCTGATATAAACATACAGATATAAATATATCTATATTTGCTAAGAGTTTATAATTGTCATCAGTAGGAGAGAGTACAACATAAATTCCTCTGCCATACTGTCATAAGAATTCCAGCAATTAAATGGATAAATTTTGATCTTAAAGGGTTCTGGAGCAGAAAGAAAAAAGATGGGTATTTACAATAGGGAGAAACATAATATAGTAAAGTGCTTCTCCTTATTGGTTTCACATTAAAATCAACTGATGAAAATTTTAATAATCTATAAAGCTGGTGCTACCCTAAATCGATTACATCAGAATCTCTTGGGTTTAGACTGAGACATCAGTATTTGTTAAAACATCCCAGTGACTTAGAGGTACATCTAGAATTGTGAACTACTGATTTTTAAAGAAGAGTGAAGGTAAGAGAAATAGATTTGAGTCCAGAAAATTTTTATTTCTGTAACAGCTCTCATCTAACTGATAAGCTTTCTATTCTTGCATGGCCATGGAAGATAAAACTAAATTTCCCACTATAGCTATCTGTCTCTTCCATTTTGAATTAGTCTCTTTCACATTGTCAGTCTATTTCAGATGCATAGTCTTGACCACAGTTGAGTCAATTCTGACTTTTTCTCTCTGCCTTTTTCTGTGTGTATGTTGTAGGAGGTGGGAAGACCTAAGTGCTTCGGTAACATGCATACCATCTGGGCTATTAGTATTAAAGAATGAAGGCTATTTTAGGATTCTTCACTAGCTTCCTGATTTGTGTTCATTACTCACCAAGTCACTGAGAAAGATGTTATCCTGGCAAAACTCCTTGCTGTTGCGCCTGCTGTTGAGATCCATGGTTACAGGTAGAATCTCTGACCTTGAGATCCCGAAATATATGTTCCCCTCAACTGAGACCAAAGCCTCTATTGCTTTACCAATTTCTCATTAACAATTCCCAATTGTATATAAGAAGCCAAGCCAAAAATTTTTGATGAGGACTTATTAAAGGTGAAACTTTAGTAATAATAAAAGGGAATATGGCAAGTTATGTGTAACTGGTTAGAAACTAGAAAAATCCCAAAGCATATTTGTATATTAGAAGTGCAAACTCAAGAGAGCAAACTGTAAGACATATCCAATAGGAGTTATGCCTCTTACCTAAGTTCTCCCTTAATCATTCATCATTTTCTATTACCTCTGGGTCCCTTATCTTGGGAACTGCCTTTTTGAAAGATAACTAACTGATAGTATCTTGGCCTTTTAGGGAGATCTTTCCTATATACAGTCTATCAGAATAAGATAATGTCAGTATCCCTTTAAGAGAAGATGAACACACAGTATCATACAGTTTGTTTTCTTAAGATTAAAATAGAAAAATATGAAAATAAATACATAAAATAAATAAAATGTTAGAAAAATTTAAAGAAAAACTAAAAAAGTGGTAGTCAAAGAAAATTTGGATTCTATAAGTACATTTGTTTACAAAATATACATTGTTTGAAATACAATTGAAGAGATACATAAATAATTTGAATAATATAATTAGTAAGCTTAACATGTAGTTTTTATTAACTTGGAGAATATTTATAAAAGTCACATATCTTTAAAGAAAGTACATGAAGAATCAGACTACTTGACCCATCTCAAGTGAATGCCTATTTCCTGCTTATGTAGCTCTACTTGACGACAAGTCTTCGTAAGGCTGAGATGTGAGAGCTCCAAGTGCTAACTATGGTACTCTAACAGAACCTTATCTGCAGATGACTAGATGATCCAAGGTCTCCATTTAATGAATATTATCATGAGTTTAGGACATAAGTGAGTAACCCTAAAATAGGATAAAAAATCAAGGAATGGAGAAGAATAAGGTCAAACCATTAAAATTATATACAACTTTAGTGCTAAAGGTTTGATCTCCAGATGAGCATCACCAGTGTTTCCCAGGAACATGTTAGAAATGTGGAATCTCAGACCCCACAATAGACCTATTGAGTCAGAATCTACAAGATAACAAGTTCCCTAGATATTTTGAAGGCACACTGAAATTCAAGAACTGGTCTAGGATATAGCTGAAAAAGCAAAGCATTCTAGAGTTCTAGAGTCATAATTAGACTCTTCATTATTACAAAGCTAACACAGATAGTAGATAATATAAAAATGGAAAATAAAACAGGAGAAGGAGAGTCCAGTTATTGTGAGTGAATGAATGGTGAAGAGCTATTCAAGTTATATAGGAATGAATTAACTTGAACATTCATTCCAGTTTCAGAATGACCTGAAAGAGCTCTCCTCTCATGAGAGCTGATGCTTCTCCTTTGGCTAAGCTGGAAAGAAATGAAAAGTCTTTCTAATTGAGTTGCAGAGGGCCAGGACTAGCAGTGATAACTCAAAATAAACATTAAATGCTAATTCAAATATTTGTAGGTAACAGGGATTGAAATTAAAAGCACACTTAGTTAATTAGCCCGGGTCTTAAATCCTGAGTTTTATCACACCTAATAAATGAGACTTGAATGAATTTTAAGTTTGATATGACAGCTACTAAAATCTTGCCTTCAAAAACCATAGTCAATGTTGAACATTGGGCCAATGAAACCGAGGCTTTGCATTGCTACTGTCCACCCAGCTTTGCACAACCTGACAATTTTCTTGCAATGAAATGGCCTTGGTGAAAGTTTATTTGCTCATAATTATGCTTTCTTGATTTTCATTTGTTCTTTAATTAAACATTTATTAAATACATTTTCTGTACCAGAGAATGATCTGGGTTCTGGGCATGCAGCGGTGAATAAGTCCTGTTCCTGACCTTCGGGAGGGAAAGAGGAGGAATGGAGGCATCCATACCAACAGGGAAAAGTCCTTGGGAGCGGTTTAAAGAAGAGCAATGGAGCAGAGAAGGGGCTGATGGAAGACTAGAGAGTCAGGACATAAAATATCCTGAAGAAATATTTGATGTGTATGCCTTTTATTAGTGTACAATGTGGTTTATGCTGCATATCTCATCTGATTACATTTCAGGAACCATGTAGAGTAGATATTAATCATCCTTTCAAAAGGAGAATCTGAACCTGAAGGAAGATCAGAAACTTATTCATGACTTTATGGGCAAATGATGGGACCTGAATGAGAAACCAGGTTTTCTGGTCTTAGAATCCCACACTAGCCCATCATTCATACATCTGTAATAAGTAATAATTTATCAAAGAGTTACATATCAGAAGTTACTCAAAACTACCTCAAATCAATTAAAATCAGAATACCTCATAGTTAGATCCAAGAATCAGTAGTAACACGACCTTCTCGTGTGGTTTTAGTGCACACTAGAAGGGATGACTAACGTCAATGTGGTGTAAAATGGTGATACAAGTAACACCAGCTAATTACTGCTGAACATTTACCCTAGGTCAGGCAACATGCCGAACTCCTTAATTAGATAATCTCCTTTTATCTTCATAAAAACCAATAAAAGAAGTATTAGTTACCCATTATCCCCATTTTTCACAGGAGAGACACAGGGCTATTTTAGTCAGCTTTTGTGTCACTGTGACCAAAAATACTGACAATTTTGAGAATGAAAAGCTTATTTTGACTCACAGTTTTGGAGGTTCAATCCATGGTTGGCTGACTTCATAATTCTGACCCAAAGGGGAAGCAGAACATCCTGGTAGAGGAAAGCAGCTCAGGACATGGCAACAGTGAATAGAGAGAGCCCTGCTCATTATGGACCAAATATAAACCCCAAAGGCATGACCCCAGTGACCTACTTCTTCCAGCTACACTGTACCCACTTAATCCACATCAGTGGATTAATCCACTGATAATGCAAAGCTCTTATAACCTATTCATGTCACCTCTGTAAATTCTTGCATTGTCTCACACATGAGCTTTTGGTGGACATCTCATAACTAAACCATAATATGAGGTTTCTCAGAAGATGCTGTACCCAACATCTCATTTAGTGAGAAGTCTAAAATTAAGGCTTCTAGCCCATAGATTATACTGCCTCTCTGCAATAAGGTTAAAGTATTAGGATATCATCTCAATATACTTTAATTTTCATTATATCTGTTATTATTCAATTAAGTGAAAAGGCAACAAAACTCATAAGAATACATTGCTGATTTGGGAGGCTGAAATAGGAGAATCCTGAGTTCAAAGCCAGCCTCAGCAACGGTGAGGCGCTAAGCAACTCAGTGAGACCCTGTCTCTAAATAAAACACAAAATAGGGTTAAGGATGTGGCTCAATAGTCAAGTACCCCTGAGTTCAATTCCCGGTACCAAAAAAAAAAAAAAAGAATACGTTTCTGAGATCAAGGATATTATTCTTTTTCTAAAAAAGCAGAAAACATAGGAGAAATTGTATGACTTTTAGATAGTATAACTAGACATAATAAGTGTGAGGAAGTGTTGCTTAATGGTTAGGAGCATGGTGTTGGAGTTACATTGCCTTTCATTTATTAGCTCTGTGACTTTGAGCAAATAACTTAATATATCTGACCTTCAGTTCTATCATCTTCAAATAAGGTGTGATAGTAGTTTTAAAAATATAAATTTGTAAGTTTCTTAGAATGATATCCTATATACAGTAAGTATAATATCAGTGTATTATATGAAACAAATATGATACAGAGATACAAGCTTGTCAGTATGCTCCAGAGGAAGACCTGGTTAATTCTGAATGAGTGACTCAGGGAGTTTTCTTGATAGAAGCAACATATATACCATATACCACTACTATGAGCCTTTTGCCCTGTACTTCAGTGAGTTAGCATGGATCTTTTTGGATGATTCCTATTGCTTATACTGGATGTAAAACTAAATGGCCTCCAAATTTAATGGGAAGAGAGGGATCTTGTCTCTATGATAAAGACAATTCCAGGGTTTAATATATAATAGAGATAATCATAAGACAACTTGATGTTATTTGCCATAATTATCAGACAGAAATAATACCAAGCAATGCCAGGTCCCCAGCCTAGGCTCCCTTAGGATAAGAAAACTTGGAATTCTTCCTTCAGATATGTGAAAGGAAAGGAGGTACTGCAAAGATACAAAGGCTCTAGCCCTAGCACCACAGCCCAATGTATGTCCTTGACCCCAACCCAGTCTTAAGGAACCAGCTACAAAGAGGAGATGGAGCAGCCTTTATAGATCAACTTTCCACTACATTTGATTGTTTCTTTAATAATCTGATGTGATTAACAGGAAGATAAACATTAGCTGGAGATATGGCTAAACTACTTGGAAGAAGATAGGGATCAGTGGTTTATTAG
>CM053399.1:158849576-158959794 GCA_028644305.1 Xerus rutilus | reverse complement strand
AAGCCAACCTCAGCAAGGGCAAGGTGCTAAGCAACTCAGTGAGACCCTATCTCTACATAAAACACAAAATAGGGCTGGGGATGTGGCTCAGTGGTCGAGTACCCCTGAGTTCAATCCCTGGTACCAAAAAAAAAAAAAAGAACTGAAATAGAATTTACCATAATTCAGCTCTGAAGATAAATGCTTTTATTTCTCAACTCCAAAGCTCTACCCTCTGATATTGTGATATAATTAAAGAGAGTGTGATGCCTCCTCAACATAACTACTTCTTCCCAGTAATAGAATGAAGGAGACAATAATACTTTCAAACTTTTTTTTTCCTTTTGATTAGTAGAAATACTGCATAGTGGTAGGTACCTTTCATCAAGAAAAGTAGTCAAGTGTTTGAAAACAGGCAACTTTTTGAAAAGAGTGACAGAAATGACTTAAATGTTAGCAGGTCAATATTTGGATTAATTTTACCAAATGAAATGATTAAGCTATATCTTAATGCCATTTTACAAAATCAGGATAGCAATTCAAATAGAAGCATAGGAAAAATACAACATAAAGAAACACAAGATCCTTTTTGTTGACTTTTATTTTTAAATTTTTGAGTATTTTAAAACCACATTTTTATGATTTTTGGTTTCCTAAGTGATCTTAGCTATGTTTCTATGAATTTGATAGCAAAATAATTGCAGATCCTCTTTTCAGTCGATAGATATACTGGACATGGTTTTTCACATTCTAAATAATATTCCACATTGAATGCTGCTAACTGCTATCTATGCCACATATTATTTCACCAACAATCACAAATAGAAAGGGATTCTTATTAAAATTGTTTTTCATTTCTAACTTACATTTTTTACCTGACACATAAAAACATAAAAGTCACATATATTACTGGGGTACCACATAATGTTTGATTCATGTACACATTGTGAAATATTCAAATCTATTAAACAGAATCCCAATTATTCTGAAAACATGTTAGCAAAATAAGGTGAAAGCTTAGATATCACAGAAATCTGTGAATTACATCTGCATGTTTATTATACAAATTATTTACAGCTATGTTGGTGTGAGTTTATTTAATTTCTTGCTAAAATCAAATTAGGGACTCATAGGGTAATAAAATGGAAAAGTCAATTTTATTGAATCATTTGTGAAATTACAGAAATAACTATACTGATAAAAATGAGGCATAACCTGAAATTTAAATAAATAATAACATCCAAAGGCTGTTTATATTGTAATCAACTTAAATTAAATTTATCTGGTTCAATGAATATATTGGAAAGATAATGGAACATATTAAAGAATAAAAATAGTGTTGAAAACTGAAGACTCAGGAAGGAAGAGAAGCAGAGATAACTTGAGGATCTCAAAAGCATGAGACTAAGAACTACTCTAGAATATTGCTATCTCTGAAGAAAGTATAGTAGTTATCTATTGCTGCATAACAAACACTCCAAAGCTTAGAGTCTTACAGTAAGAACTTTTATTCCCTGCAGTTTCTGTGGATGAGAAAACCCAGGCATGGCTTGTTGGGTTGAGAGATGGCAGCTAGACAAAAGGGAACTGGGCATCTGAAGTTACCCACACATGCCAAACCGTGGTGGACTGCTCACTGCTCTGACGTCAACCAATCATCAACAAATGCACTGACCTCTGAAATCAGCCCATACCTGTCACTGGGCCTCAGCCAACCAAGAAGAGATGCCTCTTCATGAGGATCCCCCTCCCTCAACCTACCCATAAAAATGGCCTCACCCAGTCATAGGCATGACTTCCCCGGCCCACACTGGTAGACTGGTGAACCTCGCCAGATAGTGGACCCCAATAAAGCCATGCTTTTACCCTTTAGGCTAGTCGTCATGATCTTTACCACTGATCTGACCTTACATGGCTTAGCTAGGTTTTTGATTCAGGAGTCTCTAGTTGTTTCAGGGCTCAACTAGGGAAAAATTTCAAAGTTCAGTAGCATGATTGTCAGCAGGATTCAGTTCCTTGTGAATGTTGGAATCAGGCTTCCTATTCTGCCAGATGTTGACCACATGGACCTCTCTAATATGACAGCTTGCTTCATCAAAGTGGGCAAGGTGAGAAGGCAATCAAGTACCAAGTAGACAGAAGTCATTGTCTTCTGCTACCTAATCCCAGAAGTAGCATCTCATCATTACATCACTTGGACCTTTTCTATGCATTAGAAGCAAGTCACTAGGTTGAGCTCGCACTTACAAAAGGGGATATACAATGGCATGAATCCCAGGAGGGAGAATCACTGGAAGCTATGTCAGATGCTATCTACTACACTTCCTCTGTTTTGCTTCAAAGTTTTGGACTCCCAGAGGAATAAATTAAGGAAATTCAGGTCAGTTGTTTGATCAATGAAATATGTGAGGAGGGGATGGAAAAAATAATATAGAAAAAAACGCATTTCAAGACAGATCTAAAATTTACACATCAGGTCTATTTCTAGAGAGAAAGAGATTAGCATGAGTTGGTGAAAGATGAATCCACTGCATATGTCTATGATGATACATGGTGGTCAAAATAAATTGTTGAAGGGCATACTTTCAAATAATATTATATAGTATTAATAGCTTTCTTTAAACACAAACCTAATGCTTGTGCCTTTACATAATTACTAAAGTGGTTAATCTTAATAAGATTATTTCCCTATTTTATTCATTGGGGATCAAAACTTCCATAGAAGTTAATCCTCAAAGGAATGAAGGTAGCAATACAAATTATAATTCTGATTCCTTATTCTGCTAAGGTTAACATGGAGTTAAAGAGTGTATCAGGAGAAAGTCTACACTATTGTCAAATAAGACTTTGCAATTTTCTTTAGTAATTGATTCTGGAGTTGAACACCTTTGAAGGCCAACATACCTAATTTAGTCATTTTCTGTGCAATTTAGATATATATTTTCTGCCTTCAATGGAGTTAGTGTTTTACAAATGTTAAAATAAAATGTGAATATAAGTTTTTAACATGGCATAGAAACCATTCTTTTTATCAGATTAGCTGGGTATTAGAGCCATATATATATATGTTTGTGTATATATATGTGTGTGTGTGTATATGTGTGTGTGTATGTGTATATGTGTGTGTGTATGTGTATATATATATATATATATATATATATATATATATATTTTTTTTTTGTTTTGTTTTGTTTTGTTTTTTTTTTTTTTTGGTACTGGAGATTGAACTCAAGGGCACTCGACCACTGAGCCACATCCCCAGCCCTATTTTGTGTTTTATGTAGAGACAGAGTCTCACTGAGTTGCTTAGCACCTCGCCAATGAAAGCACAGAAGGACCATGGCGGCAGCAAACTATGCAAGTCATTTTAGGCTTTATTCAGGAGCAGGATTCATCTGTGGAAGTGGTAGACCCATATTCCCAGTGGAAAATGAGCCCCTGAACAAAGAAAGGGACTGGGTCTTTATAGGCTATTTTGGGGAGATGATCTGACGAAGAGAAAACTGCTGGTTCTTCCGGTTCTCCCAGGCCCTTAGGAATTTTAGGCTCATTTTTATCAGTCAATGAGATAGTCAGGGAGTTGAGCCCTTGGGTCAAGGATTCTGTGTTCTGGCTGAAGATTATCATCACAGTGTGGTGATACACTCCTTCTTTTCTGTTCCTCCCTTTCTACGATTAGCATCAGGAAGGCATCTGTTGGGGGAGGTGGAGGAAAAACTTTCCTTTTCTCAGATTACATTAATTTCGGCCTCCATACCCATTAGCCATTGCTGAGGCTGGCTTTGAACTCGCGATTCTCCTGTCTTAGCCTCCCTAAGTGATGGGATTACAGGCTTGCGCCACTGCACCCGGCTTCCAAAATATATTTTGAAATTGATTCTACTAATAAATGTTTTATCATCATAGTATTTGTCATAGTTTTACAACACAAATTTCAAGGGACAGGCTGTTTCAAGAGTTGATATATCCTAAATATGAGTTAGAAGTTATGGAGTGAAGAATAAAATATCACTTAGCTCAAACAACACAGAAACAGAGTTGAACACCTATCAGACACTAAATTAAAGACCAAACAGTTTATCCCACATGAATGACTTTTGCCTGATTAGATCTTGCCTTTTATCTCTGCATTTTATTACTGAACATAAAAGAGTCTTTCAATTAGTAGAGATGGTTACATGTTGATTTGTTCCTTTTAATTATTCTGAATATAGAATCACTTGAGGGTAAAAAAAAAGATCCATGCTAACTTTAAAATAAAGAATTACATATTTTTTTTTAAATATTAAGGCACAGAGAAGTAGGACTTTGTGATATCAGAAAAAAATAATTTTCCTCTGTCTCCTATTGCTTGTTCAAACCAGCTATGTGAGGTTAGTTCTGCCTTTATCCCTCATTTAATTCCCAAATAGGCCTTCTTAGCTTTGCTGTTTTCTCATTTAGAAAAAACAACTTTAGTCATCTTAGTCCTGCAAACAGTGTGAGTTCAAGAATGACATATTCAATCCAGGAAATAATCAAAACTTGGAATTTTTAGATTATTAACTCATATCATACCCCTAGAAATAAAAATTAAATGTATAAGCTCTAACTATTAAGAAAACAAATGTGGGCTGGGGTTGTGGTTCAGTGGTAGAACACTTGCCTTGCAGGTATGAGGCCCTGGGTTTGATTCTCAGCACCACATATAAATAAATAAAATAGGCGCGCTCCAGCATGGCGGCGGCGGTGCTCGCTGCCGGCCGCCTGCCTGCGCTGTGTGGCGTGACGGCGGGTCATTTCTGGTGCAGACAGCTTTCCCTGAAGACTTTTCCAACAGCTTCTGTTTTGGCGCTGAAAACTGCTCTTAGCAATGGCCCTTTGTCACTGTGGGGAACCAGAGACAGCTGACACTTCACCAGCTTGAGCTGTGCACTGCAGACACCCTGCTGTATCTCTCCTCCCAGCAGCTCAACAGGCCACCAGTACAGACCCTACAGCTTCTTCACTAAGTTGACAGCAGATGAGCTCTGGAAAGGTGCTTTAGCAGAGACTGGTGCTGGAGCAAGAAAAGGAAGAGGGAAAAGAAGCAAGAAAAAGAGAAGAAAGGATTTGAACAGGGGTCAGATCATTGGTGAAGGGCTCTATGGCTTCCTGTGGCCTGGTCTGAATGCCCCTCTCATGAGACAAGGAGCAGCGCAGACCATTTCCCAGAGGAGCCAGGAGGAGCAGGAGCAGGTGGCAGCCGACATGCTCCAGCAGAGGGAAGAGTGGGACCGGAGGAGGAAGATGAAAGTGAAGCGGGAGCGAGGCTGGAGTGGGAACACATGAGGCGGCCTCAGTCTCGGCCCCCCGGATCCCAATGGAGAAACCTATGAGGACTTTGATACCAGGATACTTGAGGTAAGAAATGTTTTCAATATGACAGCCAAAGAGGGAAGAAAGAGATCGGTGCATGTCCTGGTGACTGTGGGGAATGGAAAAGGAGCTGCAGGTTTTGCCATTGGGAAGGCCACCACTTGCTCGGAAAGCAAAGAACAAAGCCATTCACTATTTGCGTTACATAGAGCGGTATGAAGACCATACAATATTCCATGATATCTCGTTGAGATTTAAGAGGACCCACATCAAGATGAAGAAACAGCCCAGAGGATAAGGCCTCTGCTGCCACAGGGCCATCATCACCATCTGCCAGCTCATTGGCATCAAGGACATGTACGCCAAGGTCTCTGGGTCCGTCAACATGCTCAACCTCACCCGAGGCCTCTTCCACGGGCTCTGCCGCCAGGAAACCCACCAACAGCTGGCTGACAAGAAGGGTCTTCATGTGGTGGAATTTCGGGAGGAACATGGCCCTCTGCCTATCGTGGTTGCCTCACCCCGGAGGGCCTTGAGGAAGGATCCGGAGCCAGAAGAGGAGGTTCCGGATGTCAAGCTGGACTGGGGAGAGGTGAAGGCCACACAGGGAATGAAGCACTCCCTGTGGTCAGGTCTCAAGAGGGCTGCCACCTGACCTTCCCGCCACTGACCTTCCTGCCCCACCCACGGCAGCTGTGCCTGCTGCCCTCAGTGCCTGGGGACTCCTCCTCACTCCTTGTTGTGTCATCTGGTTTTGTTTGTTTTGGTTTTTTGATGAAAGTCCAACCTTAACTTCTTTATTTACAAATAAATCAATCTAGTTTTGATTTATTGAGCAAAATAAATAAATAAATAAATAAATAAATAAATAAAATAAAGGTCCATCAACAACTAAAAAAAAAAATTTTTTAAAAAACAAAACAAAACAAATGTGGTGAGAGAGCAGGCTGAACATTACATAGTCACACTCCATAGTCTATGTGAATGAATTCTGACCAATGAAACACAAGCAAAACTTATATATTCCAGTTCTAGAACTGGACCATTAAAATATACTGTTATGTGTAAGATCAGGTATGGGTGGTCAAAAGGAGTTAGATTAAAAACAGTTGGGGGGCTGGGGTTATGGCGCAGTGGTAGCGTGCTCGCCTAGCACGCGGGAGGCACTGGGTTCGAGCCTCAGCACCACATAAAAATAAAATAAAGCTATTGTGTCCACCTACAACTAAAAAATAAATATTAAAAAAAAAAAAAAAAAAAAAAACAGTTGGGCAAGGCTTTATTGAGGTACGTTCCTGGGCAAGACTCCCCAGTCCAACAGAGTGGGTCTGGGAGAATTGCATTGCAGGCTCAGCTAGATTGAAATTTTTATTGGCTTAGGGCAGGAAAGGAGGGCTTGGGACAAGAAAGGGAGGCTTAGGGAAGGAAGGGGAGGGCTTGAGACAGGAAAGGGAGGTTTTTGGGAGTCCCATGTTCTCCTGGGGTTGGTCAGGGGATCAGCTGATTGATAGGTGGTTATGAGGCACCATCACTGCTTGTCTGCTGGTGTCTGGTTGTTCTTTCTTGCATGTGCTCTGCCTGGTATTTTGTTCCCCTTAGCCACCTTAAACCTATCTAACATTATTATTTGAATGTGAGATGTCCCTCAAAAGTTCATGTGTGAGACAGTGTAAGAAGGTTCAGAGGAAAAATGATTGAGTTATGAGAGTTAATCCCCTGATAGGGATTAACTAAATAGTAACTGAAATAGAAGGGTGTGGCTGGAGTAGTTGAGAATTGAAGGCACGGCTTTGGGGTACATATTTGTATCTGGCAGGTGGAGATTTCTCTCTCTCTCTCTCTCTCTGCTACTGATCATGATGTGAGCTGCTTCCCTCTGCAACATTCTTCCACCATGATGTTCTGCCTCACCTGGAGCCCCGAGGGGTGAAGCCACCCTTCTATGGATTGAGACCTCTGAAACTGTAACCCTTCAAATAAACTTTTCCTCCCTTAGACAGGGACAGGGAGGTTTTAAAGGGTTACATTCCAGGTATGTTCTGCTGGGGGGTGCCAGGGCACCCTAATGGTGTGTTAGGATTCACTTGTTAATTTGGGAGATTTTCACTTCCCAGATCCTCAGCAGGCATCTCCTTCCTATAGTGGGTGTGTTCTAGGGCAGTTAACTAGGGGAAGAAAAGATAGCACTGTCTCTGGAATCTTGTTAGGGAGGGGGAAAGGGGAGAAGGAAGGAAAAACAATTTTTAAAAAAATAAACCTTAAAGCAAGGAGGATTATATTCAGAAGGTGAAGGGACCACTGTTACAATCTCATCTCTCCACCAGATGTTGAGAACTGCTTCTAAGACACCTTTTTGGTAGTGCTCTAATAATCTCTATTTGGGCCACTGAAATCTTTTTCTGAGAAGGTGATGTCAACGAGAGTAAATCTGCTTCCAAACTGAATCCCCTGACTGTGATATTGAGAGGACAAGACTAATGCCATCTTAGAACTAGGGCCTATTGTTCTCCAAACTCCCAGCTGAATAACAAAGACTTCCACCCAGCTCCTGGAAAATTGCAAAATTCTTTATGGTGCTCTGCATTGGCGCCAGCAAGTTGTTTTGCAACTTAGGGCCAGCCAGTCAGAATGTTCAACAATAGCCCCCTGTTAATCATACCTATCAACCTACAGGTCAACTGACCTCACACTGACCACACTTACCTTTCACCCAATCCTATAGTGACAAGACTGGAATCCCCTGTGTGTGCTCTCCTATACCCAATCCTGTAACGCCAAGGCATGGACTCCCTTGCTTGTGATTGAAACTCATAAAAATCCCTGCTTCCCTAGACTTGGGGCTGCACCTCCCTACCTGCTGCATTGGTGAAGGTGTGCGGTCCCTGTTTGAGCTTGTAATAAAAGACCCTTTTGTGATTGCATGGGAATAGGACTCCTGGTGGTCTCTGGTGGTCTTGTGAGCTTCGGCATTATAATGTCATGGGTCGATTTGACATTCTCTTGTTTATCAGATTTCTCAAGTGGATGTCATGTACAAGTACTCTATGTTTTGCAAATTCCTGGGATCATATATAAATATCAATCAGTGTTCACCTGAAGCCTCAATCTGTAGGCCTCAGGTGAGGTGTGAACCTGTGTCATCCCTTCATCATGGGAGCAGACTCACAGCACACAACGAAAATGAAATCCACTGAAAACCTTTCTATATATACAACCTACCTTGTTTCCCTAATTCCTTTTCTCTTTTAATGCACTAGCATATGTGGAAAATGGATATACCCAAAGTTGTTATAAGTGTGATGAAATTCTTCCTGATGAGAGTGGGGTCCAAAACTAATAAACTTTAGGGGAGAAAAAAGCCAAATTCTACTAAAATTTCTAAAGTTCCAACAAAACCAAGCTCTATAAAGCATTATTGCATGATTTAAGGTACTCTCTTAACACAGTCCACTGGGGAAGAAAATAGCAAAACTTCAGTTAAGATGAACCTATAATCACAAATAGAAACCATAAGATAACTATAAGTGAAGAATGGTAGGAAAAAGTAGCAATCCAGTTAAAATGTTACAGACACTCTAAAAGTAAAAATAAATGTTTAAATTGCATTAAAAATAAATAAATAATAAAAGTGAAAATGAATAGAAGCCATTTGAAAAAAACAGGACAACATTTAAAATGCAGATTAATTTGAAAAAGAACCAAATAGCAAATCTAGGAGAAAACAGCATAAATTCCATGAAGTAAAAATGAAACAAAAATAAAATCAGTTTTACTCTAGTGAAAAGGATGAATTATAAGTGATTTTCAAAAGAATAGACACTGATAAGGAATTTAGGGACTGAAACTTTGATCTAAATAAATCACTCACAATGCTGCATAGAGAACAAAAATCAGAGAATGTGTAGAGAATAAAAACAATCCTCACCACTGGGTGAAGGTACTTGCAATGCATCATCCAGTAAAGTAACTCTTTCTCTCCTTTTCTCCCTCCCTTCCTATCTCCCTTCTTCTATAAGCACATTACCCTTAACACTACAAATCAGTTAGAAATATAGAATAAAAAACTACTTTACAAAAGAGGAAAGCAATGCCAAATATTTGAGTAAGGATGTAGAGAAAAGAAAGTTCTTATACCTTGTTGATGTGAATATTAATTGAAACCCCCTTTATGAGAAACAAATTTGAATATATGCATATTCTATGACTCATCAGTTCCCCATGCAGGTATGAAGGTGTGAAGCCTCAGCTCTTTGCAGTTTGATTTACAGCCACTAAAAATAGAACTTGGCTTCATTATTTATTGATGGATGAGAATTAATAAATTATTATGGAATCACAGAATGAAGTCCTGTACAACAGTTGGCATGAATAAAAGAAATATAAATTAATGAACAATGGTAGTTTTCAAAAAATAAAAAAAATTAATAAATTTTTTAAAAGGCAATTTGTTTCCTTTTCTTCAATGTGTGGCAGTTATGGGAAACATCCCTGTCTCTCCATTCCTATTGGTTCTCACATTCTGTCTCGCTTTCTCCCTTCCCTCCTTCTCCTCTTTGTCTCTCCCTCCCTTTCTTTTTCCGTCTCCTTTGAAGAGTTACTGTTTTAGGGTTATATGTGTTTGAAAATAGTATATTTTCTGGGTTCAACCACACATATGTAGTTTCTATGACTATAGAGGTGCTGAAGATATTTGAATCTCTGAAGATCACTCTCTTAAATAACATCTTAATGAGTTCACTGAATTTATCTGTTTAGTGAACTTTCCAGATCATTGTAGCTTTTTATATGACTAACTTGCCTCTGCCAAGTCATCTCTACTCCTTTCTTTAGCAATGGTATAATTTCTCTCATCCTAATTTCAGAGATGTCCTCTGCTTTTCTATCTTTTTGTCCTACTGAACATACTTGTTTTTATCAACAAGTCTCTGGAGGTATTTCTTTAGTTTTCTAATGTGCTTTCGCAGTAGCTTTCTCTTTAACTCTTCCCTATAATGTTTTCTTTTTGGGAATCATTTTATTAGTTATGACTCAAAGTTGGACACAGAATAAAAGTCAGTCCTAATTTCACTTCTTCCTAAGGATTTTGACGTTGAAAAAACTCTGTCTTAAGAAAAGTAAAGTTTGGGGGCTGGGGCTGTAGCTCAGTGACAGAGCGCTTGCCTAGCATATGTGAGGCACTGAGTTCAATCCTTAGTACCACGTAAAAATAAGCAAATAAAATAAAGGCATGCTGTCCATACACAACTATAAAAAAAATTTTAAAAAAAAGAAAAGAAAAGAAAAGTTTGGTCATCTTACCCAGACATAGGTTCAAATGTTGTCTTTAGCTGAAAGATCAGTTTGCACTCAGACTAAGAGAGATGATACTTATTTTACATCTTACAATCTTTCAGAAGGCATGTTTGGAAAAAATGCACAATACACTTTTCTGAATAAACTAAGCGTGACTTTATAAGTTGTTGGATGGGTTTATTCACACTTTTGCATTTCTGAATTTTGTATCAAAGAGTAGAGCTTCTTGATTTCTGAGAATTTATTTTTCAATTTGAGAAATTTCATTTTAGAATGATCTGATTTGAGCTAAAAAACTTCCTATGCTGTCAAGAGCAGTTAAATAAGGTGAAGGAGGCATTATTAACTCTTTTGGTAAACTTTATAAAACCAGACAGTTGATCTGAATTTGAAAGACCTTTCCACTCTTAGAATAGGTTTTTCTCTTGATTTTTAAATTATGTCTTTTTTCCAAATAAAGTGTCCTAGAGAAGCTGACATGGTCTACCAGATGTCCAAACACTTGGTCTAAAAAACTGTTAAATATTCAGAATTTTTGAAAAATCTAGACAACTGTTGTAAAGTTTGATCTGGATATGCTATTCAGCTCACATCGGCATCTATCCATATAGTGTGTGTTCATGACATTTTTTCCATATGTCTCTATTGTTTCTTTGATTTTTCAGTGAATCACCTTCAGAGATGACTGACTTAATTTTTTTGATAAAACGTTATACTACCATTTGTGTTGTTTCATTATTGAACAACTTAATCCAGTAACATGACGCAGAAGACAATTATTGCCTTTCTTAGCCATTCAAAACTGTAGGGACAATGGAAAGAGAAGAGCAAATTTTCTAACCTGAATATTTACGGACACAGAACTTCTAGTGATCTTAAAATTCAAACAGCTTTGATGAGAGGTAACAATTATTTTTAACCTATTTTAGTTCTTTAATATTACTAAATGTGAATATTTAAAAAGAAAGTGGTCCTTTACTAAAAATTGCAATGGTACAACTGGCACAATGCTAAAGTATGAGAGTAAATTGCATGTATCTTAATACCTGTAAGTACGTCAGGTAATAATTAATTAACCATATCTAACACTAATATGAGGGAGGGTGCCATTCATTGAGCAAGCACACTTCACAGCTTGCTGATAGAAGTGCCCCCTCCTAATCTACAGCTTTATTATCTTCCATTTTTATCCCTCATAGTTACTGAATCATCTATTTTACTTTAGTTCAAAAATCTTCAGTGAGTTCTCACAAATTTCTGTATCAAATTCATCTCCTAGAATAACGTATAAAACACTTCATATCAATCAACTTAAGCAGTGTTTTGTAGTCCAAACAAATGGTCCCCAAATCAGTAACTTATAGTAACAAAAATTTCTTGTTCATGATAGAAGCCATAAGATTGACCACAGCTCTGCTCCAAAATTTTATTTTGAGAAACAGAAGGAGAAAACCCAATCTGAGCATGCAACAAAGAATAAAAGTACATATGGTGGACTGTATGCTCGTTCTTACTCTGGTGGCAAGGACAATCCTAACTTTATTCTCATTTTATTGGCCAAAGGAAGTAATAGGGAGAAGAAAATATCATTTAAATATGAAATATCATGTCCTTGCAGGAAAGGATGTTGAAAGGAGAAGCAATAATCTATTACTTCTTTGTAAGCTTATTTTTTTTATCAATATCTCAGCTAAAAGGACTTCATATTATTTTCCACAACTTGCTGTTTCCTAATGTGCCATATTTGCCCAAGAATCTAAAAATTTTAATTGGCTGTAATCCTGTATCTTATTTTCTTCCTAACCATTTTTTACTCACAATGTAAAAACTAAAAAATCCATACCAGTCCTTTTAGTTTCAAGAACCTATGTACATATTGATCAGGAAATTCTTCATAAGTGCATAACCTTCTTTCATTGCCTCTACTCTAACTATAGCTGTCCATATCAATGAATATCTGCTTCTCTTGCAGATTCTTGCATAGCCTCTCAAGTTGAGGGCTCTAAGTTGGGGTAAATACCATGTTTATTTTATTTTAAGGAGGTTCAGAAGACTACCAGAGAGCTGGTATGGTAGCACACACCTGTAATCCCAGCTATGTGGGAGGACCAGGCAGGAGGATCCATAAGGTCAAGGCCAACCTGGGCAACTTAGTAAGACCTTGTCTCAAAATAATAGTTTTGATTATTATTTTGGGGATATAGCTCAGTGGTAAAGTGTCCCTAGCCTAGTATTGAAAAAAAAGAAAACAAAGAATGAAAAAAAGAAAGGAAATCAGATTGTCAGAGAGATACCTGACTTTGCTTCCATTTAAAGAAAAATATATATATTTCTTGAGTTCTGATATCGCTCTGAGTTATCAAATCCACCACTATATTTCTTCTGGCAGAAATTTGCCTTCCAGACCATTTGGTTTAGCAGTTTCATTCTTTCATGGAAGTAGTTTTATGGTATCCAGACCATTCTTCATCCCATGGCAAACAGACCATTTTACAGTAGTAAAAGAAGAATGACCCTGTTACCGAAACATACGGGGGCAGGGAAATGGAGTTATTAGAGGGAAATGTTAACACTGTGAGATTGGAACACTCTTGCTCTTCTCTACCTCTTGGAACTCTTCAGACTCCACATCTCTGAGGACTGTACTTGGTTCCAGAGTTTCCTAAACCTGAGTCTATCTGAGAGATTATGAGGTTCTCATGATATTCTGTATTTTAAGAAGAGATAAGAGCTAGCAGAACTGCCAGATGCCAATAAAACCCAGTAGGGTTGTTGGTACATGAGGAATGTGTTAAAGTCTATAATTTGAGAGCTGAAAGGAACTCTTCAAATGATCCAAAGTCTAAAGAATCCTGAACATAGCTGCAAATCAGAATCATCCTGGCAGATTTTAAATTACAAAAGCTAGAGTCAAAACTGAGGAGATGCTGAATTTTTAAAACTGGAGTGAAGAATGGAAAACTTAGTCACTAAATCCTACCCTGTATTTACACTCCACCAATGTCTCCTCTTTTCTTTCCACAGTACCCAATTCAAGAAGCCACACAGAGTAGGTATATAAAAAATGTGATGAAATGTCATGTAGTATAAATTCACAATCTTTTTTTCTGGTAGTATATCTCATAATTGTCCTGTAAGAAGAGAGAAAACTAGAATATTCTTTCAGCATGTAATATTTTGATCAGCCCTCTTTGTTTGGATGAACATGTCTGACTCCTTCCTTTTAGTTCATACCTGGATACCACTCTCTACAAAATAGATAGATAGATAGATAAAATTGCTGAGTGTAACCTACTTTGCTAAAAAAGAATGCTATGAATGGGTATAGTAAAGATAGTTGATTGAGATCATCATTACCATCCTTGGTGCATGTATGAAGACACAAATGGTGTGACTCTATCTAGTTTGCAATCAGAGAAATGGAAAAATTGAGCTCTAAATATGTACTATGACTTGAAATGCTTTTAAATAAATTATAAAAAAGGAATGCTATGAATATCCTGATGTATTTCTTATGTCCCATGCCATAAAAAAATTCAGTTTCCTAATTCAAAGTAATAAATACTTTTGAGAACGACCATATATAAGATGTTCTTCTAAGGTGATGTATTCTGTGACCTTAATTATGAAATTGAAAAGCATGCAAGATCACAGCAGGATTCTGAGCTCATTACCACCCTTTCAGCCTCCACACCCCTTATATACAACATAATTTTGTGTCCCTAACATGTTCAGGGATATAATTGCAATTCCTGGATGTACTTTACTTCTGGAAATTTTATTTCTTCCAAGATTTCAGGGATCAAATATCTCTTTCTACTCCACCTTCCAACTTATCCTTCTTTTCTTCTCTCAGGACCTGGTATGTTCCCCACTCCCCTCCTCTGTTTATAAAATCTAAAACACTCTATCCTATGTCTGGATTTTTGCTTTTTATTAGTAATTATACTTAATTCTGAAATAGTTTCTTTTTAAAAGAGAATACTAACACCTTTTTACCAAAAGAATCTGGATTAAATTTAAAGTTTCTGCAGCACAGATAAGAGTAGTCTTGTTTCGGATGACACTGACTATGCAAAAGCAGCCTAGTTAGTTCTTAGGTTCAATAGTGGTAGTTCCAGGATAGACTTGTTTTTGTTCCTGGTTTTGTTGGTGGTGGTGTCTTTTTTTTTTTTTTTTTTTCTTTTTGGTACCAGGGATTGAACTCAGGGGCACTTGATCACTGAGCCACATCCCTGGCCTTATTTTGTGTTTTATGTAGAGACAGGGTCTCACTGAGTTGCTAAGCACCTCCGCATTGTTGAGGCTGGCTTTGAACTCACAATTCTCCTGTCTCATCCTCCCAAAGTGCTGGGATTACAGGTGTGAGCCACTGTACCCAGCTGGTGGTGGTGTCTTATCCCTACTGTTGGTCAAGAACCATCCCAACATAATTGTTATTACCTGATCTTTTGTGAATTTAGTCAATGCTGTTCATATTGTCACATATCCACTGAATCATGTGTATAATTGGTGTCTCTCACCTTGAATTTAGCTGCTATTTACAACGTTCCCAAAAAGACAGTTACAGTTTACCATTGGAATAAAGAGTGTATGCACAATGTCCTGGACACAAAACAGCATGATACATGGTAATATTTCAAGTATAAAAGGGATTTGAAAAAGTAAATAAGTAGAAAAGAAATCTAAAAGTATTCTTTCAATGCCTATCAAATAAATATCCTACATGGAAAAAAATCATGCCCATTTTGTCATCAGCAGGAGCTCTTTTTTCTTTCTTAGTGGTACATAAAATAAAGTGTTTTACACTGAATTTTGCTGGAAAAGGCATTGTGTTCAACTTTACTAATGGATTGAAATGGCCATGTAGCCATTTTGAAATAGAAAGAAAGACAAAGAAAGAAGGCCTCTTTTAATAGGCCAACTTAACTGCCAGATGATAGATGATCCCTTAATTCTTTCTCACTGGACTCAGAACATAGCTTAAGATCATGTATCCTTGAACATATAATAAGTATGACAGATGAGGCCAAATAAACATTTTGTGATTTTTGTGCAGTCAAGATACCAGCCTTGGTCTTCCTACTTCCAAATTCCCTAACACATGAGTAAAATAAAGCCTCTAATTTTTATTACTATTCAGATTACTATGTAACTTACAGCTAAGGACAAACCTTACACATAGATTGAAATGTATAACGTAAAGTTTTTAAATTTTGAATAGCTCCCTAATGAGCTCATTTCCAAATAATTCAGTTTAGTATGAGTTTACAGGATATTTTACTTGGTCTTCTTTTATTTATGTAAGTAATACATGATCATTGTTTTAGCATATGTTTAATAAAAAATTTTTCCCAATGTAAACACTAAATATAAACATAAATAAATATTAGATACAAACTTTTACAAAAATGTATCAAAATATCCTGGTAGAATTAAAGTGAGTGATGTAAGGATGTTCAATGTACTATATCCTCTTTTCTATAGGTTTATTGTTTTTTTCAAATTAGAGGTTATATGCACATATATATATGTACATACATACGTGTATATATGTATAAATTCTTCCTTTGTGTTCTGGGACATTTGGTTGACAAATATCACACTTGGAGAAAATCTGGTGCTTCCTTTAGTGTTTTATTGGGCAAGTTTAGGGCTCCAAAGCACTATAAAGAAAGTGTCTAAGTCCCCATTTCACTGAGCCTAGTTCCATAATTATCTGTAACTGAGAAAGAAATTCATTTCTTTTTTCCGTTTTCCTCTTTCCTGTAGATACGAGCCCTCAAACATATACCCACTGCTCAATTAAAAAACTGAAATGAAAATTCTGACAACCCAGAGTTCATTATAACTTCAAGACTAATTAGAATCTTTTGAATTTCATCGGAAACAAGGAAACTGCTGTATTATGAAAGAAATATCAGAAAATTCCTGCTCTCAAATATATTCAAATTTGATAAGTGAAATGTTTCAACATGTAGTTCAGAACTGTCATAGTAAAGCATTAATGCACTAGACACCATGACTGATTACAAGTCAGTTTTAGCAGGGGATGTAATTAAAGTCTCAGATGTTTTGAATTTCACAAATAGAAGTTTATCCTCCCTTGATGCCTTTTATCCCTGCTCAGAGTTCTTTGCAATTATTAGCTCATTAGTCCTAGTGGATTTTTTAATTTAATTGTAAATTAGTAGAACCTATAGAGTTACATATGAAACAAACAGAATGTTAATGGCCCATTTCTTGAATGTACATAACAGTAGCTCAACTTTTATTATTTCAATATATACATTAATAATGCCAGCAATGGCTTCAACTCTCCTCTAAAGCACAATCTATGCTACTTACATATTAGCACTGTGCAAAACTTCTCTCAACCTGAAGATAACTTTATATTTTGATATTTTATATCCTCATTTCAAGTTTTAGCTTTTGTAGAATGGTTACAGATGTTCAAATTGTGACTTTTGTGTATTTTTGGTGTATTCATATAGCAAAATGTCTTTCATATGTTATGAAGAGTACATAGAATGTTTTGATCAAATACTCTGATTGTTGACATGTCATTGTCACTATTTACCAGGGATCTTATATTACTATTGCTTCCCGTTAGCACCTTGTAGTAAATGTGTATAATTTTATGTTGCCTATTTATTTTAAATATGAATTGGACACTTAAACCAGAAACGGTGCTTAAAACACCTTTGACACTGTTTCCAGTTCTGTGCATCCCCCAGTTCCTTAATGTGGACAATCTAGATATCTGCCTTACAAGTGCTCCCTGATGACTCCTTCCCTCTAGGACAACTAGAGGTGACCTGCTCAACTAGCCCACCTGCTCTTTTTGGACTACACAGATTCCCCATAGTAACCGCGTCTTAGTCACTGTGTGACTTGGAACTTGTGTCTCATTGCTTTAAATTCACCAGTTAAGACTCACCATAGAAAAACTGTTTGGATAAGTCCTTGGACTCTATAAAGGCATTGACTTATGTGTCCTTTCCAGTCTTTCCCTGCCTGCACTCCCTGACCTTTTTGTGTGTGGCCTCCAGGCATGCTTTGCCCTTACCCCATCCCACCCCTGGGGTCAAGAAGTAAACTTTGATATCATGGTTGTTGTTTCATTGAACCTCTGTCTGCAATCCAACAGGCCTCTGGAGGAGATTGCATGTGGAGACCCTGCTGGTGGTGCTGTTCTGTTTAGCCTCTGGTGGCTGCTGGGGACAGTAGCTGTCAGCTGAATTAAAACATACCTTCACGCCTATAATCCCAGCACTTTGGGCGGCTGAGACAGGAGAATCGCTAGTTCAAAGCCAGCCTCGGCAACAGCAAGGTGCTAAGCAACTCAGTGAGACCCTGTCTCTAAATAAAACACACAAAAAAATAGGGCTGGGGATGCGGTTCAGGGGTCAAGTATCTCTGAGTTCAATCTCCGGTACCAAAAATAAATAAATAAATAAATAAAAATAAAACATACCTTCACTCTAGAAAGAAAGCCATGGCCATTCCCAATGTGTTTAGGGGCCTGAAAAACACGTCTTTATTCAGAAAAGGAAATATCAAACATAGTTGAAGGCCTGAAAGAAGACAAAGATTTTTCATATGGATAAATGCAGAAACAAACCTTGGCATCCCTAAAGTGGAGAGGAGATAAGGAAATATATGAATATTGCATAAACGCAATTCAGTCTATAGCAGTCCAATATGAATGAATAAGCCAATTGAACTCCGTTAGGCTCAATAAAGATTTTACTGTGAATTCCCAGAAATTTACTTTCCATTTTCTTTTTCTTCACCAGATAAGAGCATACAGGAACAAGAGGTGCAGTAGTCTTATAACCACTGGGTGGGGATGGGGATCTGATAATAATGAAGCAAACACTGGTAGTAGAGCAAAGAAATGAAGACAGAGGTGTCTATTTGCTTACTATTGAACAATAGTAAAATGGGTTAAAGCTACATCTGAAGTCAAATACTTCCCTAATCGTTCAGTTGCATGAGCTAAAACATTCTTTTACTCTAAGCCTAAGTATAACTTTTTGTAACTTGAGACTGAAATGGATCATAGTTAATATGATTAAATGATGGGATTTAGGATGAGGTGTTAGGTGAACTGCAAAAAAAGAGGAGGTTGTGGAATGAATACTTCTTTCTACTTTTGTATTATTTAGATAAGACTTAATTTGATGAGTTCCTGCATAGCAATACAGCACCTTAATAACTGAACGAGCATGAACAAATCTAATATTTCTATTTCTATGAAATATTGAATCCCTTTTCACCACAGAAATATCTTATTCAAAGTCTCAATTTCCTGTAACAATCTCCCAGCAAGGGATCAAACGACATGTTTCTAGATGTTTGACCCATGTTTGGTTGGGAAAAAACAGACAGCCAAATTAAGAGGGAGAGAAATAGCATTGAGGCTAGTTGGATCATAGGTCAAATTCAGTCAGTCCTTGACCACAAAAAAAGTGGTCTTTAATCAGCAGTGATGTTTAAACAGTGGAATTAGAAATTAAGGTTAATTCAAAAGGGAAATCTAGTCTTGGGAATGGGATGGAAACTTGACTTTCAAAGTAAGTAGTAATGAGTGTGGTGTGTCAGGTAAAGTAAGATCGTCATGGAGAAATATCTTTGAAGGCAGGGAGGAACAAGGGCTGTCTTCCAGAAACGTGGCAGAGAATCATAAGTCAGGCAAATGTGTTATGACAAGTTCTCCTGCAAGTGCCATTGAACATGAATTTCCATAATAGTGAGAGCACCTCTCTGATCTACTCAGATGTCCTATGAAAGCCTGTTGTAAAGGCACTGGGTAGTCTATTTGTTATCTCTGGGGGTGTTGATAGTGACATTATATTAGTCACAGAGGAGACTTCTATCCAAGATCATCATGGAGGTGCCTGAACCACCACCATAATTTCCACACTCTGTTTGTCTGTTAAATGTGTGCCATGTATTTGGGGATTCAATTTATTAGCTCTCATTGGTTAAAGGAAAAATGCAAAACAACACTCACTAGAAATAGAAAGGGAAAAGTCTTGGATAGGAGTATGTGAAACAGGCAGTTGACATTATACAGAGACTGCCAAAGTAACATTATAATATTATGTAAGGAATATAACTTTAGGTTCTCTCTCTCTTTTTCTGTCTCTCTCTCTCTCTCTCTCTCTCTCTCTCTCTCTCACACACACACACACACACACACACACACACACCCCTCAAAATTGCAGAGTCAGTGTAGAACAGCACCCTCCTGATGCTTAAATGACTATTGGACAACTTCTCTGCACCTCTGGTCTTCTCAGCCCACGTTTTAATCTAGCCATTGTTGTTTGCAACAAACTTCATAGGGGAACATAATCTGAGAGCAACTCACCCTTGCCTGTCTGCATGCTCTTCTTTTGTGCTCTAGGTCTTCTCTGACATGGTGGTAATGGGATGTTTATAGAAACTAGCATCTCAGCACCCCAGTACCCCATGGAAACAAATATCTGATGGGGCAATCCTTAACCTATTTAAAGTGAGTGCTAGGAATGCCCTCTTATTCTGTCCTTATGTGATGAATTTTGAGGTCTGTTCTACATTGCTCCTCAGAAGATTCTGGTACAGTCTAGGCAGAATCCAGCCTCAGTGTCCACAGCAGTGACCAACTTCACAAGCCCTTTGTCTTCACCTCCCTTCCTTCCTAGCAATTAACCAGAATGTCACAGAAAAGTAAAATTTAAAAATTTTCAAATGGATATTGTTGCCAAGAAGAATGGTTAGAGTACTAAGTAAATCATTTTAAACAATAAAAAGAAAAACAAGGGGAAGTTTAGAGTTTATTTTTCAAAATAGAAAAGTCTAATTTAATAAATTGTTATCTTTCTGAAAACTAACACTAGGGATCATTTTTTAACGTATTTGCAATTATAGGCAGCTATTGACAGGCTGAGTTTAAAAGAAATTACCTTTACATGCAATATGCTAGAAAGTATACTCAACTAATTGGCATTAATTAATTGTACCATTAAGACTTTGATTGACAACCGTAATTAAGTTGATTCTCCTTCTAAAATATGTATGTTCTTAAAGTATTCATTAACCAGTTTCAACTACAAAATATTTCCTAGTAGACTTCTGCAATAAATGTGGTAATTCTTCTGCTTCTCAGAAGCTACCTTAAAAATGGCTGTTCCTTTGTGTCTGGGTATAGTCAAAGATGCTTGAATACTGCAGCTGAAAATCTCAAGTGAGTTCAGGTGTTCAGTTAGTAAAAGTGGCCCATCAGATCTGGAAATAAGTGTAGTTTTTTTTCCAGTTTTTGATTGTGCTTTTGTGAGCAGAATAAAAAAGTAGTAGATAAGCAAATTAAAAGCAATACAAAAGTATAAATATAAATTAGCTTCTTGATATAATTTCAGTTGATTTTGTTCCTTAGTCAAGGAATTTTCTGACATGATGGATTTAAGTGAGAAGAGAATTTTATGAAGGAAAGGTTTTAATTTGTAAAATTTTAAGCTATGAATTATAACTATAGTGTTCCCTTACTTCTCTCTGGCAGAAATGTAGTTATGGTGGAAAATTTTTAAAAAAATTGCTTTCATAGTGAGTTTGATCTAACTCCAGTGCAACCTATAGAAAAATTGTAAAGTTTCCAATCTGAAGTTTCTATTCATGTATTTTGTCATTCAGTCAACATATTTATTTAGTGCCTATTCTCTGAAGCACTATCTGAGTCACTAGGTATATTATTAGTAAACAGACCAAAATACCTGCCTGACTGGAGACTTACATTTTATATTTCTTAATTTTATTTTTTATGAGAAAAATGTTGTGGTATGAGCAAGAGTAACTGAGAACTACATATTGCTGTTAGTTTCATTATATTGTCAAAGCAGAATTGCATTGAAATATGATGTAAACTGCATTTGGTTTTCTGGGACTGGCTTATTTCACTTAGAATGATATTCTCCAGTTCCATTCATTTACTGGCAAATGCCATAATTTCATTCTTCTTTATGGCGGTGTAATATTCCATTGTGTATATATATACACATTTCTGGATACATTTATCTATTCTAGGACACTTAGGTTGGTTCCACAGCTTGGCTATTGTGAATTGAGTTTCTATAAACACTGAAGTAGCTGCATCACTTAGTATGCTGAAGGCAGAATGTTCTCTCTGATTTGTGGATGCTAACCCACAACAAAGGAAGGGATGATTAGAAGTTCATTGGATCAGACAAAGGGAAATAAAGGGAAGGCATGGAGGATAGGAATAGAAAAGACAGTAGAAGGAATAGGACATACCTTGCCTATGTTCATACACGAATATACAACAAATGTAACTCCACATCATTTGCAACCACAATAATGGGATCCTAATGGGAACATGTTATACTTATTCTATGTATGTATAGTATGTCAAAATACATCCTACTGTCATGTATATCTAGAAAGAACAAATAAAAATGATGTAAAACTGCAAATTACAGTACCTTGTTTCAGCTTCACCTTCTTTTTTGCTATTATTCATGATGCAGCACAATATACCCACAGAGTATGCATAAACTAAGAGAAAGCATCCCATGTTTTAAGATGGCAAAGTATTTACTGTACCAATGATAATAATTTACAAATATCATCTAATCTGAGCTGCCTGAGAGAAAGTTTAGTAACTCGCTTGGTAAGCTTTTGGTATTGAGAAAGTCTCAACAGGATATTTAAAAGGACATGAGTATTTGACTAGTACTAAACTGAGATAAACTATACCTAAGAGTCTTTGAGAATTAGGGTCAAGTTAGCAGTTTAGTAAGGAATTTAATGTCCTGAAAGGCAATTTATGAATGATTCTGATCTAAACTCTTGGTTCTCTCAAAAAGCAATTATTCAAGCTCCGTCTTTTTTTTTTTTTTTTTTAACCTAATATAGTCTGTAGCTGGTTCTTTTGCATCCTAGAAATCCTGATTTATGTCCCTTGAGTCTTGGAAATAGAACGTTTTATTATGACTCATTAATTGAGTTTAGAGCCCTCTCAGAAGTGAACAGTATTGGATTTTGAGGTGCAGACAGAGTGTGGTCCAGAATTCTTTGGGTACTCTTAATAAGGCATGTTGCAGGGTTCTCTAATACTAGTGTAAAAAAGAAAAAAAAGGAGAAATAAAAGCCACAGTAAAAGTGCCTGTGAAACGAAGGATGAATAATGATCTTGCATTTTGTTTACTGTGGAAGGAGCAGGATTTTTGATAAGCCTTTTTTCATTCTCCTTATTTTTTTTATCCAAATTATTTCTTTTTTATCTTCTATCTCCTCCTCCTCTTCATTCTTCATTTTTGTCTCTTCTCTCTTTTGAATGAAAAGAGAGAAGTATTCAAAGTATTCTTTGAATTATACTTTGGGTCACTTAGAACTTTCATTAAGTGGGAAGTTTGGCTTTCTGTTTGTTTTTGGCTAGCTGCTCTATAGTTCTATCTGGATTCCGAATCATATTACCAGTGGGAGCCAATTAAGGGCACCTGTGTGAAGAAGAAGGCCACCAAATGCATAGTTATGGACTGTGCTCACTCTTCAGTCTTACATGCAGCTCTAGGAGCAGTGTGGTGTGGTCAGCCACCCCCTGGGACTTGGGGAGAGGCTTCTGATTTGCAGTGTTTGTTCACGTGTCTGTGGTTTTCAGCACGCTTAATGGTAGCCGACTTCAATATATCCACAGGATGTATCCAAGCTCAGAGTTAGGAAGAAAGCCTCTTTTCACTCATATTTTGTGAGTTAGTTTTTCTTTTCTAAAGTACCAAATAACTGTCATAAAAATCTAAACCTTGTGTGTCACTATAGGCAAGGAAAAAGAAATTCTAATATGAAAACCACATAGGGAGGTGGTTGGTTGGTTGGTTTCTGAGTGCATGTGATGGGAATAGTTGAAATTGGGGAGTTATGTCAGCTCTCTTCTGGAATAGCAGGGTAACTAGATTCAAATTTCCTGTGCCTATTATTTCTGCCCACCCCTGGGGATTAGAGTCTGTTAAAGCTTTCTATCATCCAGTGTTTTCTTATATATTACCAGTAGTTACTGGCTATGTCATTTATCTTAGAATATTTTGCTTTCCTTGTCCAATTTTAAGATTTATCTATCTTCTGATTTATTGAGGAAGGAAATAGGGAAATCTTCAGGTGATATACCAACACCCATATGTTCAGAAGCCCAGATCCAATGGAAATATTTCAACTTTCAAGTCAATAAAAGTTTCCTAAGTTTCTCCAAGCCCAATCTATACCTCATTTTCTCTACATTACACAGGGCCTGAAGGAACTACATTCTCTAAGGTGGGACAGGGTAGTGAAAAGCATACTTGAATTGGCACTTTCACAAAAATCGGTTCAAACACATTGGTTATCCCAAGTTAGGTTTTCTTTTGAAGAAGTTGGTATTATTGATTATTTAGTCATAAACTTTCATATGAATCACCACCCATGAGACAAATTTCTTCATAGGACTAAAAGCAGGTCTTTCTACTTAAATTTCAACTGCCCCTTTCACTGCATTCCATAGGTATGTCTAATAATCCATAGGTATATCTAGAATGATGAGATTAGAGGAGGGAGAATTAAGGAAATATCAAGTAAAGCTTAACTGTGTCACAAGAAATTTTTTTTTACGTGATTTGAAGCAGATTCATCATCTGAACAAAACACAATATAAAAATTATAAGGATTCCAAATAATATGTCATCTAGGACCACCATTTTAAGTATAAACTGTAATATAATATGTCCGTGTGTGTGTGTGTGTGTGTGTGTGTGTGTGTATTTACACACATACAAATATATATAGTTTTGGTAAAGCTGGATAATATTTCTTTTTTTCCTATATTGTATATAATAGTAGTATATTACACAAAATTGAAAAAGGTTAAAAACATCATCACTTGGTTCATAATTAAAACAGTTGCCAGATTAAAAAAAAATCTTTTATAATCTTGGTGTTATTTCTCTTGGGCAAGGTTCTTTGTGTCTTCATCAACTTTTAAATCTTGGACCAAGAATTTAAAGTCTTCCTTTAACATTTCTCACCAAAAAGATTTACAGAGTTTTAAAAGTGAAATCCAACCCTCCCCCCCTTAATTTTCCTTTATTCTCAAAATGAAACTTTCAAAACCCTTTGTGGCCCTGCAACAGAGTTTCTGATGAATTAATTTATTTTTCAAAAAAAGTAGAGCAAAGGTTGATGATCAAAGGACATTTTCAAATATCAAAAAGGGCCAGAGATTGTTGAGCATATCCATGCCATCTGGGAAGCAAGAGCCAACAAAGATTGTTAAATATGCCTGAAAACACAATTTATGAGAGGCTTTGAAATTTCTCTGCAGGTCATTCATAGCTCTAGGCATTTCTATGGTAATTTTATCCCATATTAAATAAAGATAGTGTGTTGTTTTTAAGTATGAAATATGTGCTTATTTTAGACGATGTAAACTATGGAAATAGAGAAATAATAAAATCAACAAGAATCTCAGACCATGAAGGTAAAATGGCTAACATTTGATTGTGTTTCCTTTGGGAAGTTTTCCATGAATATATTTACTCACAGATAAGATTAAAGTATGAAAGTATGTACAACCTGAGGTTCTACTTCACTTTAGAACAACATAACATAAGGATTTCTCATGTTTTAGTCAGCTTTTTCACTTCTGTCACCAAAAGACCAGGCAAAAAACAATTAGAGGAAGAAAAGTTTATTTGAGGGCTCTCAGTTTCAGAGGTCTCAGTCTATAGATGGTGGACACTATTTTTGGAGCCTCAGGTGAGACAGAACATCATGGCGGAAGTGTATGCAAGAGGGAAGTACCCGGGGATGTGGCACAAGGAAGCAGAGAAAGAGGCACATCCCTAATGTCCCGACTGCTCCACCCACACTCTACCTGCCTATAGTTACCACCTAGTTAATCCCTATTAGGAGATTAATTCATTAATTAGATTATGGCTGTCATAACTCAAACATTTTACTCTGAACTTTCTTACATCCTATTACACATGAGCTTTTGGGAGCCACTTAATATCTAAACCATAACACTCCATGTTATTTCTAGAAACTCCAAATTTAAATTTAAAGTTTAAATACAAATAAATTTGATCAGAGATGAGAGATTACATAATGAAGTGGAAAACCCACTATATGGGAATTGAAAGCCATGGGTTTTAGTCTCATGGTGTCCTTGTCTGGGTGTGCAGCTGTGTGCACAAGTTTCTTTTGATGACAGAGAGGCTGGGATGGGGACTAGAATGAGTTGGAGCAAAAGCAACACCTAGGAAAGGTGTGAAAATACAGATCTCTTAACTCGAGCCTCCAAGATTCTGGTCAGCAACCAGGAGGCTTTAAGACCCAAAGTTCTGTAACTTTTAATAAGGACCCTAGGCAGTTGTGTTGCAAAAGATTCTAGGGCTATCCTTTGAAGATCAATGGATTGAGTTGTCCTTTGCTTATAGAAATTATTGGGGATGAGTTGGAAGAGTATAGAAAGTGGAGGATGTTCAGGAAGAAAATTAGAGGCCAGCACTGCCTTTCTTGAGTCCAAGAACCCCAGGATAAGCGGTTCCCTAGGCACAGCTAGCTAAAAAGGCAACAGTGGGCACTCCCTGGGGCCCTTGGTCCTTTCCTCCTAGCTTGTGTCAAACACCCTTTTTTCCATAGCATCTGATCTTCCTGTCTCTTCCCTTCACACATACTTTCTATCACCTTTCAAGTCACAAGTTAAGTTAGAGGCAAAATTCACACTGGAAACTGGGGCCCTTTGCCCTTTTCAAAGAACCATCCTTCAAATCCTGATTTTCTGGGGTATCCCAAGCAACATTCCTTTCAAGAAGCCTTTCCCAGTTTTTTAGTCTTTCCTGTGTTCCTGCAGTACTTTTTCTCACCCTTGTGTGATACTTCTTTTACCATTTATTCTATTGTTAGTTCACTTATCCTCATTCCCACAGACACTGTCACCCTAGTACCATTCCTGAGACAGAATTGCACGCACAACAGAATTTTAAAAGTTAACAAGTAAATATGCAATCTTCTTAAGGCATCTATGGCTTAAAGGATTCTCTACCTATATACCATGTGGAGTTTTCCTATCCTGGTAAAGTTCTGTGTTTTTCAGGTGCCAATATTTTGAAGTTTCTTCTCTTGCTTAGGCAGCATCTATGAAAATTCATCTTTTCTGAAACAGCAGGAGCATATCATTTTGCTCTATTTCATATACATCTTGAAGTAGGATTTCTTTTACATTTATTTAATTGGTTGCGCTGATTTCCATCAGAGACTTCATTTTAAGTTATTTCATCCTCTGATCAGAAAACTGCTCTGTAACGAAAGAAAATGTTCAAAGAAGATAGTCATGTCTATTGACACTGTATTAAAATGCAAATGCAATGCAAACTTGAAGAAGTCAAGCTGCCAAATAATCTGGATCATGTCCGGTTCCAGTAGAAAAATTCAAATTACTCATTTTCTCGATAGCAAGCCACTGTAAGTTTCTATGTGCATACTGTGTGAAAGGACACTAACAGCGCAAGTGGACCAGAGGATATTCATTCTTCATGTTTGGTTACCTAATGAAGACACTCACTGACATTTTATTACATATTTAAAAGAAATAAACTATCATTTAAAAAATATGTATTATGCACATGATTTCTGAAGCATTTTGAATTTCCAGTCTCAAGTTTCTTCTTTTTTACTTTTTGTTAACCTTTGACTATTTTATTTTTATTTTTAAGTCTCGTCTTCTTCACTCTATGGTGCCTCCATAGATCACTCACGCCTTCCAATTGGACTTTAGATATTAGATATTCACCTGTTGATAGTCATTGCCTTTGGGTTTTGTCTTTCCCTGAGCTTAGTTGTATAGTCTATCCACCTCCTTGCTTTCTTATAAAATTAAATATGAAGTTTTGTCATTTACCCTCATCTTATCCTATTGTCTGGGCCCCAGTTATCTCTCTGATTTTCTCCTTTCTTTCCAACTTCTTTGGTTTCCTCGTTATTCCCACCCTACCAACACTTTCCTGACTCAGGGTCATGACCCTTACTGTCACCTCTGCTTGCAATGTTCTCCCTTTCCCACTAAACTCAGTATAGCCTGCTTCTTCTCTTTTAGGTCTGCTTTGTTTTGCTTTTGTGGTTCTGGGGATGGAACCCAGGCCCTTGTGCTTTGTGCATGCTAGGCAAGTCCTCTACTACTGAGTTACATCCACAGTTCCTCATTTAGGTCTTTATTCCAATATCAGTCCTTTGGCACATTATATATTTAATTGTTTTACATCTATCCTATTATCTGAAGATGTGCTACATGAAAGTAATTACTTTTTTTTTCTTTATTGCCCCTACTCCAGCTTCTGAAACAGTGCCTGGCACAGAAAAAGGTGTTAAAAAAAACTTTGTTAAATGAGTGGATGATTACTATAAAAAACTAACCAATTATAATTTTTTCTTTTTTTTTGGTTACCAGGCACAGTAACCAAAAAAGCCCAGGGGTGCCTAACCACTGAACAACATCTCCAGCTGGCTAGCTTGCTTGCTTCTTTCCTTCCTTCCTTCCTTCCTTCCTTCCTTCCTTCCTTCCTTCCTTCCTTCCTTCCTTCCTTCCTTCCTTTTTAGATACAGGGTCTTAATAAGTTGTTTAGAACCTTACTAAGTTACTAAGGCTGACCTTGAACTTGTGATCCTTTTGCCTCAGCCTCTGAGTCTCTGGAATTACAGCTGTGTGTCACTGGGCCCAGCAGCCAAACAATTTTTGAAAAGGGTAAATGACACAGGCTTTGAGATTTTAAAATAGTGTTTAAAATGTAGTCCTTGATCTATATTCTCTAACTCTTTTGTAAACAGTTATCAGGAGCAGTGATGTTTATAGACTTTTCATTTCTGAGAGGAATTCCACCACTGTTCTTCTTGATTTCTTCTTGACTTTAAAACAGAACTCTCTTCTCAGTAGGAGGGCAGATTTGTAAGTGAAAAAAAATAAGTATACAAATGGTATCATAAGTACATTCTGATTTTTAACCTGATGTTACATGAAGTTAATACATGAATACCCTTCTCAGTCAGGAAATATCACTCATAGTAGAACTGCCAAGGATAAAATAATTTTCTTGATAAATCTCCAATAATGATACATTTAAAATCTGTCCAATTCTTTGTCTTCTAAGCAATATACTAAGCTGTCTATTTGAGTAAAAAAAATCTGTAAACTCATCCCTAGCTACATACTTTGGATAATGCTCTGGATGTAACATTGTCATCTCAAAATGCATGGCTATTTATAAAGCTTTGGAAGAACACTCTCAACTTCCATTTCTGAAAGGCTCTAACAATTTTCTAGCAGTACAATTGAGTGTAGTGTCCATGAAAATACTAGTTGTTGTTATGCTTTAAGATATTTGTCAGTTTGACAGGTAAAATATATGCTCATTTGCAATTCTTTAGCTATGACTAAGGTTAAAAATTTTTGTTTCTTAACAATTTATATATCTTTGTGATACGTTCATTATTCTTTCTTCATCTTTTTCTTGCAAGTATTTTATGTACATTATGACTATTAAGTCATATGTGTGTATACACTTCCTCTATATACATATATATTTATATATGTATATACAAATATTTTATTGCTTTTTGGAACTTTTTCGTGATATACTCATTTTTCTATTCTTTCATTATTCTCTTATTGGATTTCAGGAAATTTATATAAATATATAACCATATGTGTGTGTGTGGGTGTGTGTGAGTGTGTGGAGAGAGAGAGAGAGAGAGAGACCACTACAGAAAAAGATTTTCCTCCCTTTATTTCTCATTAAATTTTCTGAGTGTTGTTTTTTGCATCTAATGCATCATGTGTCCTTAATGTTTGCAAATTTAGTGACATACTTCCTTAGGAAATTTTTTCCAAAACACTTTTTGTGGGTTTTTCAAGAAATATTAAAAGCTTTTAGTAATCTGGAAATTATCTTAGTGTGATTATTAGGCAGTTGTTATTTATGTTATCTCTCTTATCTACAGATCTCATGTCACCTCTATTTTCAATTACTTCCGTCTATAGAAGTTTATTTCTTTACCTTTTATTCATTCCATTGTTATCCTTCCTACAAAAACGTTATAGCACATCAGTTATTGCTGCTTTATATAAACTATTCATTACCTTGTAGGGCTAATTCCCCTTTATGTGTTTCAACATTTTCTTTTTTAATTTGTTCTGATTATACATGACTAATTAGAATGCGTCTTGACACATTTTGCACAATTGGAGCATAACTTCTCATTTCTCTGGCTGTACATGGTGCTGAATCATACCAGTAGTATAATCATACATGTATATAGGGTTATAATGTGTGTCTCATTACTGTCCACCACACTACCGCTCCCCTTACTCCCCTCTACATAATCTGAAGTTCCTTCATTCTTCCCTACCCCTCATTTTCCCTACCCCCTGCCAACATTTTCTTGACTAGTCTCAAATAATTGTTCTTCCGAGTAAAATTTATGATCATTCTGACACAATCCAGAAAAATCCCATCAGAATTCTTGATCCGATCATTTTAATTTCAAAGAATTTCCATGTCTATGACATTCAATTTTCTAACACAGAAAGTATCTAAAAGCAACAGTAATAAAAACCACATAACCCCTACATCACAGGGAGCCGGGTACATGGCTCAGTCCCTGTGGGCTTCCAGGCACCCATGCCATTCTGGGCTCTGTGCATCTGCTAGATCTGAGGCAATTTCCTGGATTTCCTCAAGTCTCTGGCTTGTAGAGCAGCTGGTTGGCACACCTCTGTGATGCTATGAACCCCTTACTGTGTAACCCCATGGAAACATTGACTTCCACCCTGCCCAGGATTACTTTGCATATGGAATGGAAACTGGATTTCAAATCTAAAGAAAGAAAAGAAACAAGAATTTCTAGAAGCAGGAGTTGAAATATTATTTTGCTCCAACTATTTAACTTTAGTCGATGGTGTTAAAAGTCTTTGAAATAGCCTTTCAATAAGATGATGACCTGGGATGATCAGAAAAATAGGACTAGTATTGATAGAGATTTTCTAAATGTGTTGAGATAGAATTGTGCTTGCTTTGAACCCTATGAGTAAGATGTTTGCAGGCACAAACTGACCACATTGGTTGTGTGACTCTGAAACCTGCTAGAACCATAGCAGACTTGTCTTATGTCCAGATCATAACTGTCTCCTGGTCTTCCTGGGTGAACACACCAGTCACTTGCAGCATATGGACCTGGCCAGCACCAAGAAGCATCCCCAGGCCCCCACCAAAGGGTGTCCTGAGCTACATTCCTTTTGCTATCAGGTAAAGTGAAGCACATTTTAAAAAAATAAATTTACTTGGGCAAACAGTGATTTATCTGTAGGGCAACTCCAAACCAGAAGTGGTTGAGGGTCTGCTGAGGGAACTTAAGAGGTAGGTTTTTACAGGGTGAACATGGAAATAAAGTGATTATTTGACTGGTTTTATTTACACAATTGCCTTATTTGGTCTTTGCTGCTGGAAAATCCCTATTTATTGATCTAGAAGGTAGTCGTTGTCTTCTGATTTGTTATTTCACTCTTCTTTAATATAGGCATTTACAAGAATTTTCTCATTAAGGCTCACTTATTTTTACAAATCCAGCAAGGTTAAGGTCACTTATGAAGGCTAACTAGTATTTTTTCTACTTAGGAGTTCTTCAGGTCTGGTCTTTGGTTTAATTTTCATGAACACTTCCCATGTGCAGGGAATAGAAATTATTCCTGTGAAATACTGCCATGTTAATAAATGAGATGGCATCAAATTAAAAAGCCTCTGCACAGCAAATAAAACAGTTATGAATAGGAATAGAAAACTACAGAGTGGGAGAAAAATCTCTTCTAGTTGCTCTTCTGACAGAGGATTAATATCTAGAATATATAAAGAACTCAAAAAACTTTACACCAGAAAATCAAATAACCCAATTAATAACCAGGCAAATAAATTAAATAGACACTTCTCAAAAGAATACAAATGACCAATAAATATATGAAAAAAATGTTCAATATCATTAGCAATTTGGGAGATGCAAATTAAAATTACACTGAGATTTCATCCCATTCCAGTCAGAACAGCAGTCATCAAAAATACAAATAATTGCTAGAGAGGATGTAGAAGAAAAAGAACACTTTTACATTGTTAGTGGGATTGTAAATGAGTAAAATCACTATCAGAATCAGAATGGAAGTTCCTCAAAAGGCTAGGGATGGAACCACCTTATGACCCAGCTATAACATTCCTTGGGATTTATTGAAGAATTAGTCATCATACTATGGTGATACATACATACCAATGTTTATAGATTCACAATAGCCAAGCTATGAAACCAGCCTAGGTGTCCATCAATGGATGAATGCATAAAGAAAATGTGGTATATATACACAATGGAATTTTATTCAGCCATAAAGAAAAATGACATTATGCCATTTGTGGGAAAATGGATGAAACTAGAGACCATCATGTTAAGCAAAATAAGTAAAACTCAAAAGGTCAAGGGTCATATGTTTTCTCTCATATGCAGAAGCTAGAGAGGAAAAAGGAAAAGAAAGGTAGGGGCACAGCTCATGAAAATCAATGGGAGATCAGTAGAGGAAAGGGACCAAGGGGTAAGAGGTGGGGAAGGAACGGGAAAGTGCTGGGAAGTGAGATTGCTCCAATTATATTGCTATATTGTATATTGTGTGCATATACAGATATCTAACAACATATCCCATCAATATATACAACTATAATGCACCAACTAAAAAAAAGTGGGAAAAAATAAAATTGTTCCTGTGATTCCATCTAAAGAAGGAACCCTTGTAAGAATTGGGGCAGGGCTTTGTGGAGCATTCCAGAGGCTCAGGAGGCTGAGGCAGGAGGATCACAAGTTCAAAGCCAGCCTCAACAATATAGCAAGGCCCTAAGAAACTGAGCGAGACCCTGTCTGTAAAGAAAATATTTTAAAAAGGACTGGGGATGTGGCTTAGTGGTTAAACGCTCCTTGGTTTCCATCTCCCCAGTACAAAAATAAAATATGTATATATTTTATTTAATGCTATCTCATTAAGGTAATTGATCTAGGAACTTCAAAGAGATCTCAAGCAACGAATATTTACTGCATTAACTTCAATCAGATTTTTTCCCTCTTCTGGGTATGCAATGATCCTGTCACAGTGCATATTTTTGACACTGAATATTTTAAAGAAATAAATGTTCTGATTTAGTATCCACTCGTTTCCTTCTGAAATATTTCAGTTCCAAATGAAGTTTTTCCACAATTCACCTTCCCTCAGGCTCTTCATGCATTTGTGCCTTAAGAACAGAGCCAAATGCTGTCACTGTGATTTGTGCTGATGGCAGCTACTACAAATTCCTATTGAACCCCAAGGGGTTTGCTTCTGAGTTGTCTATGTGTAATTTCGAGAAATGATCAGTGACAAGCTGTGACTTTTCATGAGTGTGTACAATCAATGCCCATGGCTATCTGCCCCCTGGAAGAGCTTAAACTCCCAGGCTGAAACTTATCCACTATAGACATTGTAGGTAACAGGCTTCAAGAATCCCAGGTGACCCTTGGTCTTGAAGCCATATGCGCTTGTTGGCTTTCCTAAGGAAGGCTTCATATTTCTAGTATTCCAAGAACAGAATAATTACCAAGGCACAAGTAGAAACACAAGTGGCTTTGAACAACTGGTGCCTGACTATTACTTTGTTATCTTTAAAATTTAACTTGCAAGTTCAGCCTTAGTGGTTCCACTGCATTCTTTATACTTTAAAATGTTGAGGACTCTCTCTAAACTAATTGACTTGACTGAAAATAAAAGAACAAATCTAAATTTGGTTTTAGCAACATATTCCATTATTTTCATTGCATTTATAGTAGACCATTGAACAAAAACACAAACATTAGTTCTTATATAACCAGATTTAGATAAAGAAACAAACAAACAAAAACAACAAAAAACCCCAGCAGCATGCCTTAGAAATGAGCAAGGAATTCATTCCCCAGCGTGAACCCAAACAAAAAAGACAATTGTTGGAAAACACAAAGTGGTCATTTCACCTTGTATAAATTCAGCACTGTGACCTTTGCTCTGGCTGTGATGTTGTTGGTATGCAAACATGTATGCTGGTGTATATCTGTTTCTGCAGCAAAAGAATTGAGGCAAACACCCAATCCATCTAATGAGCAGACGCCTTTGTGGTATTTCTGATGAGAGTGGCCAATCTACTGTCACAGGTGACATGAATGAGGAGAGTCTGCTATAATTCAGGGGTAAAACTAAAATACATGTAGGAAACAAAGTGATGTATAAATTTAAAAAATCAGTCATGGGCAAGACTCTACTTAGAGTACAATAAAGGAAAACATTCACAATATCTTTCAATACAATATCTTTCAATATCTTATTCAATTTCAATATCTTTCAATACAATACCCAGGAAGGAATCCTCTAAGATTTCTATTGGTGTTGAGCATAGTATTCCTCAGTACTAATACATCCATTTACCTTTCTCACCATCTTTTCCTCCTCCCAAATTTTATAAGACTAACTACACACTAGCATTTTGGGAACGAAAGGCACACTTTTTTTTTTAACATTTGGTAACTATAATAGTTTGTAGGATCTGTATTGCTAAGTATTATTTGAGGTATATTTTTAATTATCTTAAATTTCCTTTGAAGAGACTTAATTTTGTGTTTTTGATTCCAGGTTGCAAACATTTAAAGACTAAATAGCAGCCAGTTCTCAGTTTTGCCAGTTCTTCCTTTATCATCTAATCTACTAACTTTGTATATGGATTTTGGTGTAAAATACACTTATTAATTATCTGTGTATTTAATCATGAGATTTAATTTTGCACAATTATTTGTAATGTTTCTTTTCAATAAAACTAATCAACTTCATTGCTTTAAAAATCTATGACACCCAGGCACAGTGGTGCACACCTGTAATCTCAGCACTTTGAGAGGCTGAGACAGGAGAATAGTGAGTTCAAAGCCAGCCTCAGCAACAGCGAGGCGCTAAGCAACTCAGTGAGACCCTGTCTCTAAATACAACACAAAATAGGGCTGGGGATGTGACTCAGTGGTTGAGTGCTCCTGAGTTCAATCCCCAGTACCAAAAAAAAGACAAAAAAAAGGAAAAGTAAAAATCTATGACTAGTATTAAGATCCGTGGAATATGTGAATATGTATTTTGCGGGGGATGGAGGGTGTACTGGGGATTGAACTCAGGGGCACTTGACCACTGAACTACATTCCCAGACCTTTGTGTGTGTGTGTGTGTGTGTTTTATTTAGAGACAAGGTCTCACTGAGTTATTTAGGGTCTCTCTTCTGCTGAATCTAGCTTTGAACTCACAATCCTTCTGCCTCAGCCTCCCAAGCTGCTAGGATTATAGGTGTATGCCACAACACCTGGCCATAAATATGTACTTTTAAAGGAAAAACTCTATAATGTTGTTTTGGTAAATTGATTTTAAAATATACTGCAACAGATATTCCTCAAGGCCTTTAATGATTTAAAATAATTTTTCAAATTGTAAGAGTAACCTGGAGGAAACAGTTAAATAAAAAATATTTTAAGAGGGAATTTATGTAATCAACTGCTTAAAGTATTAGTCAAAAATGTCATGTTAATCAGTGAAACTAAAGGAAGTTACTCTGGAAAGGCACATTTTAAGTGTAGAGTGGAGAGCAAACTAAAAATTTTTCTCTTCCAAAATGGACATACTCCCTTGATGATTTTTCAGAGAGAAGTGAACAGGATTAAGCATGATTTATTTTGAAATTAATGTAGGATATTGTGTGATGTTAACACAGACATGGATTAAGCAAAATTCCTTCGGTCTAATTTATCTAAGGTTCCAGTTGACAAAAAAAAAAAAAAAGAATTCAAGTCATATTAATAAAATGAATATGAATTTCAGAACACACAGGAAAGTTCCTCAGAATAAAAAAAAAACTGAGGCAAAAATTATATGATTTTAAAATTTTCCATACTCCAGGGGATTACCAACTGCAATAATGAGTGAAAGAATCCTTCTATCTTATCATATCTCTGCCTCCACTACCACTCTCCCTTTGGTTCTAGGACAATTTCTAAAACCTCTCAGCAAAAACCTTAAATATGTCAGTAAGTACCATCAGTGAAACTTGATATTGGAAAAGATGTTTAAGTAATTTGAAGAAAATCTACTTACACAATAGACCAAAATGAATTCCAGATAGAAATATTATCTAAGAGTAACAAAACAACATGCAAAAAAGTAAGAAATAAGACAATTTACTGGAAACATTAGTGATTATTTCATTTAAGAGTGGTGATATAAAGATATAGATATAATCTGAGCAATCGCAATAAAGATGTCAAGTATATAAATGAAAGGATACATTAATTTTATTACATTGCAGTATAAAATATATTATGTCAGTCAATAAAGATAATAAAACAATTAGAAAATATTGCAAACAAATATGGCACAGAGATGAAGACATGATAATCATATGTGTAGTGGCCTTGATCTTAACCTAGGGTCCTTAATGGACTCCCATAGGTAGCATATCTAGTGTCTGGATCCAATCGCCTAATCAGCATGCAAAGAAATAAGAAAGACCAAAGTCCCACCTTAGGGGCTTTGCTTAGCATCCCAAAGTATCTATAATACAAAAAAAAAAAACAAAAAACAAAACAAAAAAAAAAAAAACCACTCCTTATTTAAACAAAGGAAGATGAAGAAGACAAATAGCGCCATAGAAAATCAGTGATAGGACATGGAGAAACAACAGAATATACTTTTCCAATGAGTATTGTGAAAATATCTCACTTCCTGTTTAATGAGGCCAGGTGATTATTAATTGTATGCTATCTTTTAACCTAATAATTTCAGTTCTAGTATTCTGTCCTTAGGAAGTTACAAGAGTGGTAGAGATATAAAGAATGACTTATGGGCAAGAATGACCATTTTAGAGCTTTTAAAATATAGAAAGTTAGAATCAACCTAAATGCTCCATTGTAAGTTAATAGTTACATAATTTATGGACCAGCCTTATGGTGCAATATTATACAGCAATTAAAACACTGTTGTCAGAGAACACTGAATGCTGAAGGAAAATACCCATGGCATAATTTAAATAAATATAAAATAAGTGATAAATATATATTATGTGTGAATGGAAAGGAGTGTGAAAAATATTTATGATGGCTACTTCTAGGTCCAGTCTTTATGAATATTTTTTAAAATTTTCTCACTTATACTTTAATTGCCAGTATTTTGCTATAAGCATGCAATCTACCTATAACAACAAAACCCCTAAATTTTATTTTAATAACTAAGACTTTAGGGAAAAGACCTACAAAATACCACTAATATATTTAGCCTCCAAAATATACTTCATTTTGACAATGTTTTTGTTCCAGTTTTAATTCCAGACTTGTGCTTTAAATTTACCTTTGTGAATTAGAATCCTCTGTTTCAGGAAGTGACATTTGAGCACTTGTTCTGTTGGGAAGTTTTACCAGAATAACCCTCAGCTCATGCTCGTAGAGATTGATGGGCACATATGTTGAGTAGTGCACACTGATTTTTCACAAGAACAGAAACATTTGTAGAGATTGATAGAGCAATTTTTTTCCAGACAACATATACTTTTCCTTTCTAGACACTCACACTAAAAACAAAACACAACAAAACTGTCTTCTTAGCTTGGTGCTTTCACTTCTTTATTTGACTTGAGCTAAATGGCAAACTTGTCCTCTGAACTTAGATGTCTATAAAATAATCCTTATGGATCAGGTAAACATAAAGAAAATATAAACAGAAAATCCCTGGATAACTAAAAAAAATACTGATTATATGCACAGTCCTAAGGAAAATGTTTAATTATACTATACTTTGGATTTTGCATTAATATTAAGATATTATTTGTGTTTTCTCTGATTTTGCATTTTGTGTCCCCACGAGTTCTCATTTCCTCATAATTTCTAGGAGATATGCAACAGTCCTGTCCTCTTTCATCTATACTTGTACAACAGAAGTTTTAGAAACACCATCTGATTGTGTTTCCCTACTTAAGAATCTTCAGTCTCCCTTGCCTTCAGGATAGTTGTGATGACCTTTGCTTTGCTTTGCTTTGCTTTGTATAACCACTTTCCCTGCCAGACCTCCACTCTTCCTCTTGCTATACCAATCCTACTACTGCTCAAGCTCTGTTTCAGCTATGAAAGTTTTCCAAGAAAGCTGGGCTCTTTTCAAACTCTGAACCTTTGTTGGCTGTTTCTTTTCTATCAAATGCCTGACCACACATTCTCTACCTAACAAGAAAAATTTCATCCCTTAAGATCTATGACAGATGTAATTGTCTTGGTAAACCCTTGTCTTCCTGCCCCATGGTGACTTAATCCCTCCTTTCTCTTCACTCCCAAAGCACCTTCAAGTTGGCTCCCATTACACCATTTGTTATGCTGTTGTGAAAGTTTACAATTGCTCATTTATGGTTATTCCCTCTACTAGACTGAGTCCAGGAGGATGTGGATGGTGTGAGTTGTTGGTGGTGTTCAAGTCCAGTCCTTGAACTTAAGATGAGGCAGGCTATAGTAGGAATCCAGCCTTGGGTGGATAGTTTGCTAAAATGATGATGAATGCCTGTTTGGCTTTTAAGCAGGTGGGATTTCCTTGCCAAGCTTACCATTCTCATTGAGGAAAGAGAGGGAGAATGTTAGGATGGGGTCTGGGCAGGAGCTAAAGTCTCTAGGGGTTTATCTTTTTCAACTTTAATTAGCAACTTAACAAATACATTCTTTGATCTTCAGTGTTCCTGCTATTCCTGTGCTCTGATAAATGAAGAGTAGCTCTCCTTGCTATAATGCATTCAAGAAAACTACTGGGCTAATAATAACTAATGTTATTAAGCATTTGCTACGTGCCAGGCATTCTTACAAGTGCTTTACATATATTAATACATTAAATCCTCACAAGAACTCCCTGAGATAGGTATCATTACTATCCCTACTGAACAGATGAGAGAAATGCAGATGTAATTTATTAAATTTGCTTAAATATATATTCTGAATAAACTGCAGAGTAAGAATTCAAACTCAGGCAATATAATCCAGTTGCAACTTTCAGCCAGCCATGATTAAGTGTACATTGTCCTCAGAACAAGTGCCATCCTCTCAACGTAGTAGCCCCTCAACCTTTATTTATGGATCAGTACTAACATTGGTAGCTTTTTTCTGATGTTCCCTTTCAAGATATCAACTTTGGGTGACCTTGTTACAGTCTGTCATTTCACGTTACTCTTTTAACCTTTATTACTGGCTCTTCTTTCTTTCATTCTTGTTTATACACTATAGGTATTAATCTTAAAGTACAGGAATTTGATCCCCAGAAAACAGTCTTTCAATATTATCCCACTGATGTGGGATAATGTCCAAACACCTGAGCATAAAATGAAAAATCTTGCCTGAGGCGGGTCTGCTGTTTGAGTGCCAGATCTGGCCTTGGAAGAAGTAAAAAATAAAGTACGAAAATAAGCTATCAGGAGGCTGTGGGTGCAGCTTCAAGATGTGAGGCCCACCATAGTCTCCATGACATCAATCCCCAGAACTTTTCCAGGTACTCTGGGTTCTCACGCATTTACGCATGTTGTTCCCTGTCTGAAGTTTTTCCCTTAGTTTAATGAGGATCCTCCAAAGAAACACTACCAATAGGACATATAGAGATGCATAAAAAGATATTTATTATGAGGGATTGGCTCACATGATTATGAAGGCTAAGAATTTCCATGATCTTCTCTCTGCAACCAGGAGACAAAGGCCTGAGAACTCGGAGATGCGGGTGTGAAATCCAGTCTGTATGGGAAGGTCTGAGAACTAGGAGTGCTGATGTCTGAGGGCAGGTGCAAAGGGATGTCCCAGCTTAAGCAGAAAGTGAGTCTGCCTCTCCTCCACCTTTTTGTTGTATGCAGGCCTTCAATGGAGTGGATGGTGCCCCCTGGTGGTGACATTGGTGAAGGCAATTTTCTTCCCTAAGTCTACCAATTCAAATACTAATCTTTTACTGCAACACTCTCTCAGAGAAACCCAGAAATAATGCTTTATCAGCTAGCTAGGCATCCCTTAATCCAGTCAAGTTGATGCTTGAATTTAACCAGCTCACACGTCTTCCTGGTAAATTCTTATTTATCCTAAAGTGTTGCTCTAGACCACAAAAGACCAATCTAGGCTGGAGGACCTTAGACTTGGCTTAATTTACCTTATGGCATCTGAGGAGGGAGAAGCTGAATTGTGATGCCGTTGTAATAAAGATTCAGCTGATTCCTTGATGAATCAGTCTCCTGAGGCCTGTGTAACAAATTACCACAGACTGAGTGTCTTAAACCAACGCACATTTTTCTCTTTCATAGTTCTGAGGCCAGAGGCCAGACATCAGTACCACGGAGCCAAAATCAAGGTGTTTGCAGGTCCATGCTCCCTCTGGTGGCTGAGGGGAACATCTGTACCTTGTCTCTCCTGGGGGGCATTGATAGGCTTGTGGTTTCATTCCTCCAATCTCTGTCTGTTTTCAGGTCACCTTCATTGCAGTGACTGCATTTAGGGATCACCCTGAAAATCCAGCATAATCACTCAATTTAAAAACCCATAACTTAGTTACATCTATGAAAACCAGATTTCCAATAAAACATTACAGGTTCCAGAAATTAAGATGTAATGTCATTGGGGGAATATTTTTCAGCTTCTCACACATGAGGAGCTCTAGTACTCCATCATAATTACCCACATCTGAAACTAGGCAGTTAAGTTTTGCATCCCTAAATTGAGAAATCAGAAGAGTCAGAGGATAAGGATATACGCCTTTAAGTTGAGGGAGCTCCTTTCAGTTTCCAGGGAGAAAACTCAGCTTTGGGCCTATGGCATACACCGCCACTAGCAGGTAGGGTTAATGCTTTGGTCCTACAGGTGTGATTAGGGTTGCACATCACCACATCTACTCAATCTAGTACCGTTTATGGCCCATAACTGTGCTATAGTTACTGATTTGGGGGTTTTATTTCTTACTATGTCATGAAGCCTTCTATAAGCCTGGCCATTACCTACCCCAAAGGTATACTTTAAATATCACTCTCTGAAACCTTTCTGTGCCTTGTCTTGCTCTACTTTTCTCCTATAAAGGATTGTGTTTTTAACTGTTCTCATGTGGCTTTGATCAAACTTCTTTCAGTACTTATTCCCATTATACAATGATTAATATTCACATATCTGTTCTCCCTCACTAGACTGTTAGCTCCTTAAGGGTAGGGTACTGATTTCTATGAGTTTGTGACTGCCTCAGTATCTGGGAGACAGTAAGTGCTCATACATTGTTAATGAATGAACTAATAAATGTGGCTTAAAGCAGCCACTCTCTGCTTCTTCATCAATTGGTGGAGCAGACGGAACAGCCAACTGTATGAACAAAAGCCATCAAGCATGTCCAACAAAAGTGACTGAATGTGTATCAGGAGGCAGTAAGTAAACAATATCTCAAGGGTCACAGCTGTTTCACTCTGCCTTTCAGCCAAGAAATACCATGATTTACTTTCTGTTCTTGCTAAGGATGAAGAAATAATGTCATAAACAAAAAGTGAAGAAGTGAAAAATTACTCAGCCTAGATGGACAGGTCAATCTGCTTGCCCACCTGTGGCGAAGCAAGTGTGATCAAAGAATAATATACTTTCCTTTCCATCTATACCTCAGTCTATCATTAAGGAGAAAGAAGGAATCTACTATGGGAAATGTAATTCCATTCCTGACATCACTGACAAAGTGAGTTTTATACACAGAAAACATTGGATGTCCTAGACATCATAGAATCTGTATCAAAATCTGACCCAATATAAGCCCACCTCTCTCCACACTGCTAAATTTCCAGAAAGCTCCTGTATAATACCTATCTCACAGGGATGTTAGGAGAACTTAACAATAAGAAATAATTAATGTGGACACTCCTAGGACAGAAAATGAGGCACATGCCTCATAAATGTTTTTGTTTGTTTTTCCTATAACAGTATAAGCTCAATCTCTATTTATTTATTCATATGTAAGGTTTGGAAGAACAAGGTCAGTATAGCAATTCATACATGTTTTATTTTTCAAAATTTTGCATTTGTTAGAGTAATGTAGGCACATAGTGCAAGTTCAAACAGTAAAGCAGTATTAAATGAAAATCACTTTCTGGTCTCCTCTTCCCAAACCCTCCATTGGCATGATTACTTTAAACAATGTGTTGAAATCTATCTCCAAATTTATCAATTTTATTTTATTTTTTTATTTTTTTATTTTTTTAAAGGAGACTTCATCTTTTCTTTAAATTTTTTTTTTTAGCTGTAGATGGACACAATGTCTTTATTTTATTGCTTTGTACGTGGTGCTGAGGATCGAACCCAGGGCCTCACGCATGCGAGGCAAGCGCTCTACCGCTGAGCCACAATCCCAGCCCAATTTATCAATTTTAGATAACTCTGTGCTTTACCTATGAAAGATGAGTAATTTAATTTATACTACGTCCTCCCTCCTGCTTTAATTATTTATAAAGTTATCTAATTCTCAGATTGGTTGCATTTATAACTCTACTTAATACATACAAGTACCTATTTCTCTTGTTGTCATAATGTGGGCTATTCCTTGGAATCTACCACTTAAATTTAAAAATTATGGATTTTCAGAGCTGTATAACTAACTAGTAGTTTGCTAGTAAACTGACACAGTGATAGAGGAGAAGGAAAGCTGATTTGTAGCTTTTGCCTATTTCTGTGACTGATTTCAGTCTACAAACCCAACTTGAATTCCCTTCTATAACTATAATCATCTTCAATGTCTTCTCTATGGTTTCACTTTGAAATAAAATCAATAAGCTACATTAACAAAATTATGTTTATGCAAATGTTATTCAATATAGGAGCAAATATTGTGATTCCTGTAGAGGAAGAAATGTAATCTTGATGGGAAATAATGTAGATAATAACATAAACTGTGGTTTTGCAGTTCCAATTGTATTTTCGAAATAATTAAACCTATCAATCTGAAAACATGGCCACTTTCAAAATTCAAAAGAGAAAATATAAGGTAGTAGGGACAACAGATAACAGATTAAGTACCTACTTTTACGTAGTTTTAATCACAGAAGCATGCTGTTCTACAAAACATTTGGAAGGACATCCCACAGCCTAAGCATTATTAAGGGTTAATTAACCACCCAAGGGAAAACAGAGACAGGAAAATTTCATCTCAACTAGTTCCACAAATATAGTCCTAGATTCTTAGTAGGAATTTAAGTGGTGTGAAACAAAGGGGAGACTGTTTTGTGATTTTGTATACACAAATCAAGCCTCCCTGTCTGAGATGTTGTTGGCAACTGTAGGCTTCTTGCTTGTTCAGGGACATGCAAATTCTAAGATGCACACTTGCCTATCTTTTTGAACTCACTTTTTTCTACTGATGTCCATCATTTGTTGGAAGAACAGGAGTTTCCATGATAATTATTTCTTCACTATTCAAATCTATGTATCTGTCCATCTATCAATCGTCTACCTGGTAATCACTACCTATGTCTATCAAGAACTTAACATGTGGCTAATGAGATGAGAAAAGGAATTTTAATTTGTGTTGTTTTAATTCCATTTAAATTAAATCACCACATGGCTACTAGACTACACACTGGTAGTGCAGGTCTTGAAGAAGACACAGACTAAGGAAAGACAAAGATTCCTATTCTGGAGGCTTCATAGTTTGGCTTGGGAATAAAGTAATCTGCTTAGCTATTGCTAGAGGGTCTTTCTTTCCCTGGTGGGCTGAAGGAAATAAGGTTATAAGGTTATAAGGCCAGAAGGAAATAAGAGTGAACAGTTCTATGACACTAAACCTGTGCTTCTGGAGTTTGAATACTCCAAGCATACAATACTTTTTCTTTTTTAATTTTAGTCTATCACTCAAAATCATGATACATTTCACATTGTTCACAGATTCACTTTCTGAGGTTTCAGTTACCTGCAGTCAACTGTGCTCTGAAAATATTGAATTGAAAATGCCAGAAAAAAACTATTTATAAATTTTAAATACTATTATTGTAGAACACTGTTATAATTATTTTATTTTATTGTTGTTGTTACTCTCTTATTGTGCCTGATTTATAAACTGTAATTTACCATGTGTGTATGCATATAGAGAAAAACATAGTATACATATAGTTCTGTAAAACCTACAGTGTCAGGCATCTACTGGGGGTCTTGAAGCATAGCTCCTTAGATAAGGGGAACTACTGTCATTTCTTTTGTATTTGGAGTATGGTATTTTGTATACATATTTATCTTTGCTATTTCAGGAGATTCTAAGTGCTTTTGCTTTTCCTGGTGAGCATAAGAACTTTGTTCCTTCCAAATATTAAGAGTTTCCAGTTAGGTGCTGTGGCACACTCCTGCAATCCCAGTGGCTCGGGAGGCTAAGGCAGGAGGATCTCGAGGTCAAAGCCAGCATCAGCAACTTAGCGAGGCCCTAAGCAACTCAGTGAGACCCTGTCTCTAAATAAAATGTAAAGGACTGGCAACCCTGGGCTCAATCCTCAGTTTCCAGTTGCTCTTTTCAATGCTCTACATTTGGTGGAATCTACTTTCATGAAGTTATTCTCAAGACCACATGAATTTCTACATGAAATTAGGTCTCTTGCTTTCTTTACCTGCTTAAGCCAGCATCTTAAGTTTTCTTGTCATAGGCCTGAGTCAATTTATTTACACATTTAATAGGTATTTGTTGAACACCAAATGCCAGATACTGTCATAAACACTGGGAAATCAGGTGCGAGCAAACAAAGCCCCTGCACTCATACAGCTTATATTTTACTAGGGGGGGATGCCAAGTAAACAAAAAACAATAAATGTCAGGTAGCTAAAATAAAGCAAAGTGAAGGGGAGAGAGAATACTGTGAATGGGGAAAGATTTGTGATTATATAGGTTGGATGTGGAAGTCTTTACAAGGCTATACAAGATGGCAGTTTGAGCTGAGGCCTAAAAGAAGAAAGCTGTTTTAAAATTGCATGAATAGCACACCATGTCAAGGGAAGAACAAATGCAAAAATTGCTGGATGAGACAGCTGGAAGTGATGAGTTAAGCTTTCTCCTTGGCTGGGGTTTTCCAGCCGGCCCTGATTTGTCTGACTGTGAGAACGCCACAGGTAGAGTACCTTAAAAACAGCTTGAACTCTGGGGCAGAAACATCACAGCAGAGAGCCCAGTTTTGCCTTGGATGAGTGCCAATGTTTGAGAAGGAAGATCTTGACTGCAGCCTGCTGACTCGCTGTGTGTGTGTGTGTGTGAGAGAGAGAGAGAGAGAGAGAGAGAAAGAGAGAGAGAGAGCTCAAACACCAGGTGGAGAAATAAGACAACCGATCTGGCTATTCTGACAATAGCTCTCTGATCCCTTGGACTTCTGATATATGACCAAGGTGAGTCCTGGTCCACATACAAGACAGAATAAATACTTTCTTATTTGTATTTTAGACTATCTGCTTATCTGCTTTCTCTGTTCTGGTATTATCAAACAAAATTATCTACCCCGCTTTCCATATTATAAAAATTCCTCAATATCTCTGATAGCTCCATTCTCAGATTAAGACCTTATATAAATTATTCTTTACGTACTAACATTTTAATAGGATTTTGGAAAGAAGGTAACTCCATGCATCCCCTTGAATTTGAAATCTGTGGATGAGACTGGAGCATGAGGCACGGCACACTGCGTGGGACAGTCCTAAGTGTGCCACCTCCGAGAGAAAGTATTACAGAATCCACTTCCCTGCCATGTTACGAGATCCCTACTGTCTAAGCATTTCAGTGACTAGACTACTATAGTTTTTTAAGCTATGTTATGCTGAGGATTGGTGGTATAAGACTGCAAATCAAGGACCTTGGAGAGTGAATGAGTGACTTATGGAGGCTCTGTGGGAAAGTGAGACAACATTCAGGGTTTGTAATGCAGATATCGGTTAATTATGATTCAATGTCAATAGCATATAGTGGATATTCCTTCAAAATATAAAGACATCTCAGGTGACAGAAAATGTCTTAAGGAGTCTTGCATGTGTAATTTTAAAAGATTATGTTCTAAACCCTTGTACTCATTTTTCTTAAGAGAAAAATCCTGACAAGGCCTGGCCTAGTAGTTAAAAGTGAAAACTCTAGAGCCTGATTTCTGGGGACCAAAATTCATCTGTTAAATACACAGCTTGTTAAATAAGTGGTAGCCTGTAGGCTTGGAAGCCTGGAAGCCAGAAGTGGTCCTCTGGGATTGTGGTTCAATTAAATGAATGTGTGCTGATTATCATTAGGTTTCAGTCCCAGAGCTGGTCCCTGAGGCCAGAAAGACAGGAAAATATGTTTTCTGTGAGCTCTGTAGAGAGCATGCAGCTGGTTAGAGGTGGTCACAAAGAAATGATTATATGTGAAACCAGGAACAGAAGCAGGATGAGGCACAGATCCACAGAAGCCAGTGTGACTGACTGTAGAGTCTGGGAAGGTTGTCGACAGGATCAGCACCCCTGCTCAGGATACTGAATGAAGAATGAGTAGGATCCTTCAGGTGGCACGTGCAGGCAACTAATCCAGGCTAATGTGCTTACTTCATGTGTGTTGATGATTTTTTTGGCATGAAGAGAGTTGAGGATCATTGTTCTCCTGCCCTCATTGTTTTTGACTTTTGTACCTAAAACACTTTTTTGGGGCAATATTATCTGCTTTTTTCATGGCTGCAAAATCATTCTCTTGCCAATAGCACATCCTGTGATGCAGGGAGGTGGGATTTACTTATATACATTATTGTTAATTTTGTTTATTTATGTATGTAATTTATGTATGTATGTTTATGTATTGTAATTTTGTTTATTTATATATATATGTATATATATATATAGACACACACATATATATATATTTTTTCTGATCAACAAGAATGAGTGGTGGTGGAAATAAAGCCAATTAAATCCTGCTGAGAATGTGTTGTGGACTTTCCATTTTATTTTGCTATTAAAATCCAAATATCTCCATATTCTTTTTTCAGGAGAAATTGGTATGCAAGACATGATCTCAGTTACAAACTCACTTGAAACTATAACATTTTCCTGTTGCAGTAAACTTAAGTCTACTCAAAACTGAAAAGTGTTTCTGAAAACAGGGAGGGAAGAAAGCATTTCATTTTAAAATGAATATTGATTTTTCTAGTAGATCAAAACATGCACATTGTGGATAATATAGAAAATTATAAAGAAGAAAGGGAAATATCTAGTGACCTCATTTCCTCAGGTTAGTTACATGTTGAACATTATGTAATATTTCCTTAAAATCATTTTTGTATCTATGCAGCATTATATGTGGAAGATAAAGTAATTTAAACCACGCGTATTGCAGTATTTTAATAGAATTCAGTTCTAATATTCAAAAATCTTTACTTTCTACTTCACAAGTACAAACTATCTGCCCATCTTTGCATTTGCTGAGCTGTGCCTAGAAGTTGCTTTATCTCTATTTTCTCTTTTGCTACTACTTTTCAAATATCCTTTCTTTCCCTGTGATCCTGTGATTGTCACATAATTCTGCATCTGTCAGACTTCTGTATGGGTTCCATGCTGCCTTAATAGAGCTGAAACTCTTTCCTAGTAGAAGCTTTTTTCATAAAGCAATGTTAAGAATAAGATCGATAATTTATATCTGACCCAGATAGTCTCTTCTTGGAATATTAGAACAATTTTTTATGTATTTCTAAATTTCTATAGTTCACAGAGATACACCACAATTATTTAAATTATTTAAATCTGGGATTATCTGCCACTCTTAGTTCAAAGCACAGTTGTGTATTTAGATCTACCTCAATGGAATATTTCTTCTTTTGAAAAAAAATTGAAACAGAATAGAAAAACTAGCAAGGACTTGGAAATCCAGACATCCACAAAATAGGAGAATTCTAGGAAATCTGCAAATACTTTAAATAAAAAGTCTTCATTAAATTATTGATAAAAAATATTATTCATGCTCTGGTGATTAAGGTAACCCTTAAGTGTAGCACTCCTCAGAGAATTTACCTTTAAACAAATCAAATCATCATGGCAACATCATTGCAACTAGAAATTGTCCTTCTGTTTTTCTGAGACTTCACTGCAGGAACCACAACACTTGATCTCACACAGCAATGGATTATAACCTTGACAGCACTCAAGAATTACCTGAGGAACTTGTAATAGAATCTACTCCTGGTTCTTACTTCCCAGAGATACGGGAATTTGATTCTGATCTAATTTGATATGACATAGAGCCCAGGTTTGAGGATTTAAAAATGTCTGTCTAGGTGATTTTAACATGAAGGCAGAGTTGAGATCCCCTGACTTCAGTGATCGTCTCACTTTTTTTTTTAAATTTTTTTTAGTTGTAGATGGACACAATACCTTTATTTATTTTTATGTGGTGCTGAGGATCGAACCCAGTGCCTCATGCATGCTAGGCAAGCGCTCTACCACTGAGCCACAATCCCAACCGATCGTCTCACTTTTGATAATTTGACTTCTATCAGGAAGTAGGGTGAAGCTGGGACTACCAGGACCATAAGGCTGAAGTCTGAGATATATTCCAGAAATGTTCTGCCCAGGAATTGAGGCTTAGAAAGCAGCATTATAGCATTTTTCATGAAATTTTGCTTGTGATTATCAAGACTTGAGTATTGAGATAGAATACATAAAGCAAATATCAGCCTATGTTTTTGGCATTTTCCTGTAGTAAGATTGGCTTTGAATAGATTCCTATGGGAGAAGGGGACAGAGGAAAAGTAGTATTTTAGTATTTTAGTACAGTGTTTTTTCTACCTCACATTAGTGGGTCACAAAATCAGTTTACAAGGTGATGACCAGAAGTTTTAAATAAAGTAAAATAGAACAGGAAAAAATGGAGGCTATAAGAGTACACAGCCATTAACAAGAACAATTACTGTTTCCTAAAACTTCAGTTTCCATTATGTGTGTGAGTGAGTACGGATATATACATACAAGTATGCAGGTAATTTATCACAATGTAAAATGTATTTCTTAGTCTGAGTCATGGTAAGAACTTTGCATGTCAACATACTGGAGGACTTGGAACACTTGAAATACCAGGGCTAAAGGAGCAACTGTGCTATACAGGAAGAAGTACTAGACGTAGAGTGAATATTTTACTCTGCTGCCTACGTTGAGCTTCTAGTTATACCTGTGAGAATAATATTATCTTCCTTGACTTCTCAAAGGATTGTATGAAATGTTGTTATAAAAAACAGGCAAATGGTTACTCCATGGTCGTCTAGATATTTACTGCGAATCTTCTATATGTCAAAATATTCTGGGCATTGAAATCACAAGTTTAGCAACATGAAGAGAAATTTGTTCTTCTGTTGCTCCACTGATTCCATGGCTTCCACGGCCATCATTTTTCATTGCTTTATTTTGCCTCAGAGAAGTAAAGTTATAATCTCAGACAGAGCAAAAAGATGTTTGTTCGCAGATAAATTTGTTTGTTTGTTTGTTTTGAAACTCAGAGTGAAGATATGGATTTAAAGTCTGATAAATATTTTGAATGACAGGACCTGAATTTGCTGAGAGTGCCCAGACTTTCTTGAGTTGAATTTCAAAAAACTTGGCTTGGATTACCAAAAGACTAAATGGCTTGGTCCAGTAATACCTTCTCGTGTAAGAGCCAATTTTCTCACCTAGAAGGAAGTGGAGTTTAACTATAGAGCGTTCGGGAAGTTAAGATAGAAACACAATAGAAGTAGATACTGGTGTGGTTCTGTGATAAGTGAAGCCCCATATTCTACTACCATCCCTGCTTTAATAAGGAGCAAAAGAATTATCAACCTCACAAAAGAATCCCAGTGTCCATTTCACTTTTCAAATGCATGGGCCTGAAAAAATTCTAACTTCATAGAGAAGCCTCATGAGGTTCTGGAAGATAGAGTAACATCTGCTGAAAGGGCTGTTTAAGTGGTTGGATCTGGGATCTGGAGAATTTCAAGCACCTGGTAATGGAGAAGACATCTAAATATTTCCTGTGCTTCTTAGAAGTTAACTGTAGCCAGTCAGAAAGTTGAGCAGAAATAACCAAAGAAGGCAGATGCACAATAAGTATCCTTAGATCTGGGGTGAGGATGTGTAGACCTAGTAAATGGATATAATAATGAAAAATCCAAAATGACTTAACAGATACCAGTGTTTGAAAGAGGGGAGCAGAAAGGGGACACAGTGTTTATAATGGAGGATATTCAATTTAAGCTGTAAAGGACACAGAATGACCATAGACCATCTCCTTCCCCATTACTGTGATTCAGGCAGGTTCACTATATTATGGATGGCATCTGGGCAGAGGAAGGTACAAGAGCAGAACATAGAATTGACTGTCCATATCCTAAATTGGCTCAGTTAAACTTACTCCAAGAAGTTAATAAAATCTGGAAATGGTTGGATATACTTGTATGTGACTGGTCTCTTCTGCTGTTAGGCAGAATCAGGGCTTGAGATAGAGGTTAAGTTTACTAAAGAGAAAAAAAAATTGGAAAACATATGTTATTGTCTTGCACACCTGTGTAGGATGTACGATGAGCATACCTCCCTTGGCCTTGAGGAACTCATGGTATGATAGGAAAGACATATGTAAATAATTGTAAAAAATGGAATATTGTACACATTTAAGGTAGGCATCTCAAGTCATTTTCTTAAGACAGAATATGAACAAAGAAATCAACCATTCTTATTTTAAATGCTTACCTCTGCACCAGGTAAGCTGAGATTACTAAAGAAAGAGAGAACTTGTGAAAGAAGTAGAGATCTCAGTCTTTCTATATATGTCTCTTTTCTATTTGGGGAATAGATGACATTGGACAATTGAGGTTTGTAGAAACTTTCAGTTAAAGCAAAGATTCAGATTGTCTGGTGAAACATACAAATTGAATATTTTATAGAGTATCAATCATTTGTAACAATTTTAAGGATATGGCATTCAAGAGGCTCAGACAAAAGTGGACAAGGCCTAGGACCCTGGGTCTGTGCCTACATTGAACATATAACTCCCTGGCCCAGAATAGAGAAGGTCTGTAAGTAAGATTTATGGCTTACTAAATCATATGGTAGAAAACATTTACTTTATAAAGCATTCTATTTTATGCTCCCAGCTTGCAAGCCATTTTCCAGGAGCCCATAAATCCACAGATTCTGGGTTTAATTTCTATAAGGAGTACATAACCAGAGACATCCAGTTAAGGATACTCAATAAAGACCTTCCTCCTGGCAAATATCATTATATTATTTGCCAGGAGGTCTCATCTTAACAAGGTGAGACAGGTCACCAACCCAGTTTGCTTTCTCTCAGTTGTATTCTTGGTAAAGGGAGTGAATGGATTGGAACAGCTGCTTTGACTCCTTTCTCCCCAATTTCATATCAATATGGGTCCATCCTCTGCTTAGAAAGACAAACTAAATGCCTTAAGTGGAGACAGAAATAGAGGCTGTGTTTGTTCGAGTCCAGATTTATTCTGTTTTCCTGAATATTTTTAGCTAATCCATTTTAATGTTTGAAACATAAGCAAAATAATTCAAATTATAAGAGACTCAGACAATACAAAACATTCAGAGAGAAGATATCATATAATCCTGTATTCCTGTAATAGTATTATAATTTTGATATGTATCTTTCCAAAATTAATGGTGTCACATTGTATGTGCTGTTATACAATCTTATTTTTAAAATTAATTATAGCATTAATTTATTTTATAACATGTATGCAAACATTAAGATCAAAATTATTCTTTTAAAAAATTTTTTGCCAGGAGATTTCAAAATGCAAGGTGATAAATAGAACATGAAATATTACAATATTTTTAGTAAGTTATCAAAAGCAGAATTTCCAGCCTTATGTTTTTTTTTTATATTTTTGGAACAAAACATTGTAATAACATCAATACCATTAGTCATATTTAATAATTAATATTTTAAATTTAAATTTTTTATAAAATAAAGCTGTGCCCCATCTAGTATACTAGTCATTTGCTACATGTGACTACTTAAATTTAAGTCAATTGAAAATGAAATAAAGTAATTCAGTTCTATAGTACAGTGGTCACATTTTAAATGATCAATAGCCACATGAGGCTAAGGGTCACAATATTAGATGGCACAGGTATAAAACATTCATCATCACAAAAAGTTCTGTTGTAGAGTATTCGTGAAGAGTTCTAAATGTGTCAAAACGTTTAAGTTTAACAAAATAATTTGTTGTATCAGGTGTTAGGCACGTTTCTCTTTTCCCTTATGTTATTTTATTGTATACACAAAAAACATTTGTGGATAGACACTGTTGTACCTATATTGCAGGTTTAAAAAAATTGGAAATTCATGGAAATGAAGTGATATGATTGAGAGGATTGGAGTAGAATATGGCTTGCCCAAGTTCCTGATATTGATAACTTTATATCTCTTCAGTTGTGGCACTTGTCCTCCTGGTAGACAGGTAGCTGGTTTCCCCTCACAGAGCACTAAGGAAACCTAGCCCTGTGTATGTCATATTAGGAATCAAGACTCAGAGAGAAGCAGCCCGGTGCACTCAGTTTTCTGGCCACATTCTCTTAATTGTCTTCAACTTTGGAATGTGAGCCTAGACTGCTTCCCTGAAGCCTTAATAAAAAGTCTCAGCTCATCCATATCACTCACAAATCTCATCATAATCTTGTCCGAACCTCTGTTGCATCATCTTTTCCTATTCTCTGCTTCTCAATGTGTATGACAGTTATGTCAAATATTAACTCCCCCGCCCCAAAAGAAGACCATGTAGCTCCCTACCCTCACTGGTCATTTGGCCTGAAAGCTTCATGAAAGCATTCAAATTGTTAAACCTTTGATGGCTTTTTATAGCTCAGCTCAAGTCCTGCCTCCCCAAGGATGCATTACCTTAACCACAGAATGTGACTTAGGAGTCCCCCAGGATGTTCTGATAATGCCCTGCTCTTTTTTCTCCACAGATCATGCTTGCCATGGGGCTAATCATTGATTATCTTGTATATTTATTCATTGATTATGGTCTCCTCAAGAACAGGGCCCATATTTTCATCTATCACAGTACTAGGTATAAATAGATATGAATATTCGACTCAAATTAGTGGGACACCTTTATTTTCCAGACATGAGGTATCATATTACCTAAGGAGAGTTATCTCAGGCAAAATTGGCCTCGCTAGATCAGAGAATGTCCATGTTTTTTCCACATCCATTCATTTGTCTTTCTTTCAAACAGGTAAAGACAGGCACCTGTTTTTGATGGTGCTGTTACCAAGATAATTTCTAGGACTATCTTGACTGCTTGCTTCAGAATATGGGGTGATGAAGGACCCCACACAGAATCACCTGTAGCAATCCGAGAAGGTGGGGACAGCAGGCTTCTCCTACAACCTTGTCCTCCTTCAAGGCCAAAGTGCACCCAGTTTCTTGTGCTTGCAAGAAAGACCTCTGTTTGCCTCCCACCCCAGCTCCCAGCCATCTGCCTGAATCTGTTGAGATGTCCCCCACTCCTTCATCAGCTCTCCTCCGTGCCCAGGGGCTGCTTGCTGTGATGCCTGCCATAATGTGTCACAAGCTGACAGGCAATCACTTTGTGGAGGATCCTGCTTGGCCACAGGACACACATCAGACTGACATACTGCCTCTCCTTGATGGGAAAGAACAATTCTTACACATCCTTAGGTAGAAAAAACTGGTTTGAAATGCCAGGCCTCTGTTGCTCTATGGTGTGCCTAAAGACATAAGAAATATAAAAGTTTTCAAAATTACCATTTGCGTTCATGATTTTGGGATGTGTGACACATGGTTATGATAATCACTTTCATCTGGAACATATTGGTTCATATATCGATGCATTTATTCATTCATATATTCAACAAATTGGGGGGGAGGGTACTTTCTAAGATCCAGGTACTAACAAAGTGCAAAGAGAATTTAAGTGTTAACAAAACTGGTCCCTGTCATTAAGAGCAACTCATGGAAGCAGGAGACACAGACACATAAACAGGATTATAATGCAATCAGACAGGGCTTGTAAGAGTCAGTACAAAGTGTTGTCAGGTGAACACAATGGAAAGTGCTATTTGTGTTACCCAAGGGCATCATGGAGGACCTCACAGAGGATATAAAATAGGAGCTAATGTTTGAAGGACAAAGGCATTCAGCTGGTCTGGGGGAAAGCAGTCCTTCTGACAGTGGAGAGAGCGGTAGGAAGGAGGTAAGGGTGTACTGGAGTGTGGGCTGGGTGTTCTAAACTGGAATGCAAGATAAGCAAGAGTCTCTGGAATTGGTATTGGAGAGACCAGTGGGGAGCACATTGTCAAGGCCTTTAAAGTCTTGATTTGGAGTATGGACTTTCTCCTATAGACAGTGGGGTATCATCCTCTAGTGTGGCAGCTGTTGAGCACAGCCAGGGATTTTAAGGTGAATGCTTCCCAACTTTATAAAGTAGGCCTTTATAACTACCTCTTCCCTTTGTTTATCTTTCCTCATGTGGGTATTCACAATGGCCAAAAACTCAAGCACACACATTAAAGGCTTGGTGATTTATGTCTGTGGATAGCAGAGAGGTAAGCTTAGAAGACTGAATCTTATTCTATAAGGTACAGCGGGTCATAGGAGCATAATGGACAAAAAGGTGATCTGAGAATCTTGGGTTTTGTAGGGTAAGGAAAAAGAAAGGGCCCAGAAGTACTAATCTGGAACAGAGAAATGTTAAGTAGCCTGGAGCTTAATTGTGCGAGCCCCTTCCAGATGAGGGCTGATAGTACCAAAGGACTGTTGTAGTGCAGGGATCTGGAGGATACACACACTTACAAGGAAAGAGCCATAGAATGAGGGTAGAGACTCAGGGAAATACTATGAATGGCAGACCCATTGATGCAGGTGCAGGCTTCACTGATTGTGTATTTGCTTAGGCAAGGTATGTCCATTAAAACTTGTGAGTGGGGATAGAGGCAGATGAGAAAATTATTCACAGTAAGATGGCCATAGGAATCTTTCTCTTATCTTGTGAAGGAGATGATTAAATTATGCCAAATAAAGAGCACAGATGTTGGGTTAAGACGGATCTAAGTTTGAATCCCAGCTCTGCTATTCACAGTTTGTGATTCTTGGCAAATTGCAAACAATCACTAAGTCTATGATCTCCTCATTTATCAGATAACTTGAAGCTTCATGGAAAGAATCAACTGAAATAATGTGTGTAAAATTCCCAGCCTATGTCTAGGCATTCAAATAACGGTAGCTATTACATAGTTTGCATACTTGGGAAATTAGAACATTGTTGGGCACTCAAGTAACTTAGAAATATCTTTGGTGGATTTTTTCCTGGTTTGTAAGTGCAGTTTGAATTAATCTTTTGCAAGTGTGAGGCACATTAAGAATTATCATCAGTTGGTCTTAAATGAGAGAGTCATTTGTCAGTAATATTGACCTAAAGAAAACCAGTCAGGTGTAAAAAGCCTCATTTTGCAATGATGTGACAAATAGAGCTCCATGATTTGAATAAGGAGATACAAATAGGGTCACCAGATCTTGTGGGCCTGTTCTGACAAGTAGTTAAATGGTCATTCCAGTCTCAACATGCAAGATTCTTTGTTTATGTGAGTAAACCAAGGCTTAGAGATATCAGTCCAAAAAGTAGATATAAAACGTAAAAGCAGAGATAAAAATCCGTGTAACTCAAGCATAAAAACCTTTGATAGAATAACTATCTGAGAAATAAAGATAAAGAAAGCAGTAAATAGGTGTCAGTGTTCTGACAAAATATATTAGTGCATTTTAAAATGTTTCTTCACCTATATCACTCATTTATTAGAATTATACAGTGGTAATCCTTAAGTGTCTATCTCAGAAGGCCAGGAAATTTTATTTAAATATAACCACAAGCAGGGGAAATCAGAACATGCTGCTGTTATTCCTTTGGCATTCAAGCTGATGTTTAATTCAGTGTTTCATAATTTGTTATGAAATAAACTTCATGCTATAAAAAATTTACAAAATTTGAAGCAACAGGCATGTATTCCAGGTACACAATATTATTCACTGCTTGAAAAAATCATTTATGTATCAAGAATTTGGGTGTTGAAAAGGAAGACAAAATTAGATGCTGACAAAACAGAAAGGTCCATATTTAATTTCCAAATGACCACGTACAAATCAGAGGTTCACCTTCTGCTCCACCTTGTTCTTTTTTTTGGTACTGAAGACTGAACTCAGTGGCATTCAACCACTGAGACACATCCCCAGCCCTATTTTGTGTTTTATGTAGAGACAAGGTCTCACTGTGTTGCTTAGCACCTTGCCGTTGCTGAGGCTGGCTTTGAACTCGCGATTCTCCTGTCTCAGCCTCCCTAAGTGATAAGATTACAGGCTTGTGCCACTGTGCCTGGTTCCACCTTGTTCTGCAAATTGGAGACTGCACAACTTCTGATCAGGTTTCCCATCCTCCCACCTTTCTAGCCTCTAATTGTTCCTTGTTAACATGAGAATAATACTCTTCCAACCTTAGCTTCTTAAGGTCTCCCCTTCTGCCCACCCATCATATCCTGCAGCATTAGGAAGCTGAGTTCCAATGGCCTTTGTAATTCCCAGCAGGGGCTGCAGTGGGTCACCTGGCGATGCCTTCTAGGATTTACAGGCTCCAGAGGGGCCAAAGCTTCTAGGAGAGGTAGTTGCAATAGCCATGACCTCCACCACCACATCTAAGTAGTACATACTCTCTGGGTTTGTTAATATCATCTCTTCCTTTTTCTTGCAGTCTTAGAAACTTCCTATAGTTTCTAATCTCTATTACCTTCCCTTCCCTTTTTCTCAACACTTTAAATACTTTCAAAACAAGTACCCTCTATTAAAGTATCTGTGTTTGAAATATATAATGTTATTTCATTTTTTCTGACTTGCCCCTGATTGACACAAAATCCCATCAAGGCTATGAGTATAAGTGGGGTCACAGTAACAAAAATGACCCCAAATTTGTTCCTGCCATTATCCACTCATATAGATCTTGGTCACCTGCAACATTCCTCTCACTCAACTGTAATACGGAGTTCATTAGGAATATCACCTGTGTGCCTGTTCAGTCGAGCAGTCACTGCACTGCCCAGTTTCTTGAACTTCTGCCATCTCCTTTCATGCATTACTGCTCTGATGCAACTTTCTTGAGCATGGCTATTGGCACCAAAGAATTGCATGTGCTTTTCTCTATATTTCGCTGTATCTCTTCACCTGGGGCCCAAATTAATGTTATTTGTGTCACCTGAAATCAGTCTCTCATAAAAATAGTCCAACGCTTATCTTAAAGCTTCATACTAGTAAGAATATGAGCTAGACCCATATATAACAAGACTATAGCACATGATGGACTCAGCAGGATAGAAGTTAATTTCTGCTGATGTATTTCTTAAAAGTGAGGAGACCAGGGCTGATGGTGGTTTTGTTCCACCCAGGTTGATGGATGTTTCTGTTTTCCTTAAAATGTAGCTTCTCTGTATGTAAGATGGTTATCCATTGTTACCATTTCCCAGGTAGAGAATGTCAAGAACAAGGAGACTTTGCTTAAGGAGATGACTGTAAGCTATTATAGATACCAGTTCTGCACTTACACTTTTATCTATCATTAATTCACGACTACACCCATTAGAACAGAGGCTGGGCAATTTGTTTCTAGCTGGACTACCAAATACCCATTTGAAAGTCTTGGGTTTGGAGTACCACTTGGGGTACCACTTCACTTTCTACAGGGTCCATAGCTAGTCCATGGGCTGATGAAGGTGAGAAGAAGTTAGGAACAGACTCCCCAATTTTTTCTCTCTCCTGTATGACTACAATATGAAAATCTCTGTTTCAATCAAAAATTGATAAAAAAAATTACTTCTTGCTAATTACCTCTCATAACTTTACAACTAATTTATTTACCTCCTTTATAGTATGGTTATTATTCATACGTTATATATAAGGAAATTAAAACTCAGACATATTGGGTAACTTATTCAAGGTCGCACAGCAAATAAGCTAGTAAGCAATTAGATACAAATTTGAATCCAGGTCTGTCTGACTCCAAAGCCATTCCTCTTATTATTATTATTATAGCACACATTTGTTACAAGTACTAGTACCTGTGATAAAAAATGAACTACTTGTAATATTAACCTTTTTAATAGAGAAGTTCTAAGAAATAGGATATCACCAGGGCCACGCCGTCATTGTGGTTTACACTTCCCATGAACTCTTTCCAATAAACATTTCATTTAAATTTAATAAAGCAGTTAATAAAGCCATAAAGGTTAATTACTAGTTAAGGGAAAAATATGACTTCACTTTGGTGAACATGTGAAAAATGAATCAACTTCATTTTCAGTTAACCCAGGATTATACAGGCAATAAACCATGATTATGGATTTAACATGTTAATTCCCAGCGGATTTAATGACAGTGCTGCGAGATACATGGCCAATCACTAACCTATCTGACAAGTCTTCAGACATTGCTAATCAAGATTAAATCACTTGGCTCACATGTGGATGCAATACATCTTTCAAGATGAAATGATCATAATTTTTCATCATGGAGATAGTATAAATGCCTGGTTATTGGTTGAGACATGGAGAAGGGAAAAGTGGAGGACACAATCTGTGATCTCAATCTGACACCTCACTTTGGAAGCTACTTTTGAAGAAAATAAACTTGTTTCATAAATTTAAGGTCCTCTCCAGTGCATTATGGCTGGTTGTATCGATTCATGATTTACCTGTAATTTGTGGCATAAAGCAAAGCATTGACATCCTTTAAAATATTTCACCTTTCCTAAATAGATCATGCTAAGTTAAGTTGTTTGGGCTTCACTAAATTGCTGAGACTGGCCTGGAAATTGTGATTCTCCTTTTTCAGCCTCCCAAGTTGCTGGAATTACAGGCATGTACCACCACTCCAGGCTGCATTTCTCCTGTTCTATAGTTCAAAAACTCTTTAGGTTTCTTCAGTGTGATCTTAATTATTCAAAAACAGAATTCCAAATAATACTGTATTCCATTTCTTTTGAGTTTTACCACCTGGTGAACCACAAAAGAAAATCGGTATATTCTTTTGATTACTTGAAGATTAATAACAGAAGTTATGTGTGGGCCAAATATGGACCACTATCTGTATTTGTAAATGAAATTCTATTAACTCATAGACTATTTTGTTCATGTATTAACTGTCTGCTTTCATACCATAGTAGCAGAAGTGACTATTTGTAATGGAAAATGTATTAGCTTTTTGTCACTGTGACCAAAATATTTAAGAAAAACAACTTATAGGAGGAAAAATTTATTTTGGCTCACAGTTTCATTTCATGGTCAGCGGGCTTCACTGCTTTGGGTCTGAGATGAGGCAGAACACTATGGCAGAAGGATGTGATGTAGGAAAGCTGCTCAGGTCATAATAACCAGGAAGCAAAGAGAGAAAGATGGTAAGGAAGAGACCAGGAGCAAGGTGCACTCTTCCAGGGCCATGCCCCCAGTGGCCCACTTCTACTGAGGTCCTATAGTTTCTGACACCTCTCAATGCCATCAAATTATTAATCCCTCAATGGATTAATCCACTGATAAATTCAAAGTCCTCCAGATCAAATCACTTCCCAAAAGCCTGACCTCTGAACATGGCTGTTTTGGGGTCAAGCCTTTAACACATGATCCTTTAGGGAACATTACAAGTCCAAATCATAACAGACTGTATTCCAACAAAGCCTAAAATATTATTAGCCTGACTGGCTGACTCCTAATTCAGAGCTTCATTTTCCCTGAATTATAATTTAATGGTAGCATGGCTATGCTTACAACCATCTATTTCCTCCATTCATACAATCATTTTTCTTTCCCAAATTTCTAAAGCCTCACATAATGGTGAGAATTAAATATGGGAACTTGTGCTCCAAAAAGAAAATAGATGTTCAAAAAACATGAATAAACTGCACACCTGCCAATATTTTGCTGCTGTTTTGCATGGAAATAGCACAGTGTGATGACGAAGATCATGGGCATTGACTGTTTTGGGTCAGAGCCCAGCTCTATCATCACTACTCATGTGATCTTGGGCAAATTCCTTTAAGTCCTCTGTGCCTCTGTTGCTTCATCTGTAAAATACAGATCATATAATAACACGCCCACCCCACAGGGTCCTTGGTAAGATTAAAAGAGGTGGCCTGGACAATACATTTAGAGTAGGGCCTGGCCCACGGTAAGCACGGCACCCGTGTCTCCCAACAGCGTTGCCCTTGTGACCATCATCACCACCTTCATCTTCTATTCGAGATTAGGTCATATGGGAAAGGATGAGCCCCTTTTCAACTGGATAGTTTTAAAAAATCTTCATTTAATTTAGGTAAGTGCAAGGTGTTGGATTGTAAAATCTAATCAGTCCTATGTTTATAACAAGCTCAGACAACTTAAATATCAATTTAGCCAGTTTCTCTTTTTTTTTTTAAATATTTTTTTAGTTGCAGATGGACACATATCTTCACTTATTCATTTCTATGTGGTGCTGAGGATCGAACCCAGTGCCCCACGCATGCAAGGCAAGTGCTCCACCACTGAGCCACAATCCCAGCCCCTTAGCCAGTTTCTCTTCATCCGAGTTTCTACATTTTTTAATGTATTTAACAGTGCTATTCTCATTACAGAGTTGAGTATTTAAACCAGTATTTAAAGGCTTCTTTCACTGTTCCTGGCACATTGCATCTACTCAGTGACTGACGGTTCTTTCCTCTTCTCTACTTCTGTTTCCTTTAAGGTAGCCTGTCCTTCTTACATGTCTCCTACTTGCCAATTGTTCATGAAGTCCCAAATCATCCTAATCACAGCACAATTGCCCCTTTGCATTCCGTTGTTCTCTGCTGCTTTGTGATGGTAAATTTTACCTTTTAACTTGAGAGGGACTGCCCCTACAGTTGCTGAAATATTATTTCTGGAAGTGAGTGTGAGGATGTTTCTGGAGGAGATAAGCATTTCATAGAATGAATAAAGAAGGTCTATCTCATCAATGTGAGCAAGCATCATTAAATCTGTTGATGGCTGAAACACCACAAATGGTACTAGAAAGGTGAATTCTTTCCTCTCGTGGGCTAGAACATCCATCATCTCTTGCCCTTGGACATAGACTTTGGGACCGAAACCAGTCTTCATTCTTATTCTCAGGTCTTTGGCCTAGGCTAGGAGTTACACCATCACCTTCTTTTGTTTCAGATCTTTGCATTTGAACTGAACTATACCCTTACCTTTCCTGGGTCTCTAACTTGCAGACAGTAAAACATGGGATGTCTCAGCTTTTAGCATCTTATAAACCAATTCCCATAATAACTCTCATATTATGTACATAGGCTGTTTCTCTGGAGATCCCTGACTAATACACACTTTAATTTTCATGGTAGGCTAATTCTCATTTCTAGACCCACATGTATTTTCTCATATGCTGTCTCTCTCTACATCTAGTTATCTATTACCACGTGACAGGCACTGTTTTAAGCTTTTTATACATATTGACCCTGCATGGTAATCCTTTAGTTAAGGTACTATTAAACCCACTTAAATATTAGGAAATTGAGAGATGGAAGTTTTACATAACTAAGGTCATACAGTTAAGCTAAGAGTCAGCACTCAAATCCAGGCAGCTTGCCCTTGGACTCCATGCTTTTAGCCATTATGTGATTTTGCTCACCCAGATGCTTTTAAAAATACAAATGGACATCACAGACACATTCTACAAAGGCAGTTATGCCTTGGTATAAGCATTCATGTATGATCCATGTATAGTACCATATGCATATATGTGTGTATGTGTTTATGTGTGTGTATATATATACAGTTCCATTTTTATACATGTAATGTAAAATTTATAAATAGTTCATGGATAAATGTATATTTTTTCTAAAGAGCAGCTCATTCAAATGGTTATAAATGAGGAACAATTACTTAAGTTCATTCATTAGATTCTGTTTATGCTATTACTAACAAACTAAATTATTTGACCCAAAATCTTATTTATAATAGTCATTATTATTGGTTACCACATGGTAGCAGAATTATATTTTACAATTTTGAGGGCTAGGGGTGTAGCTCGGTGTAAGAACACATGAGGACCTAGCATGTATGGTCTCCAGCACCACAAAAGTTAAATAAATGGAGTAAAATCATAATTTCTGACTGGAGTTTAGTCCCACAAATGATTCAAAAAATAATAATTCATACAATAAAAATAATATGCATATAATCACTGGGGGATGATATTAAAATGCGTATTCTGATTTGGGTTGAGACCTGATTCTGAATTTCTCTCAAGTAGCAAACTGTCCTTTGATATAGTAAATGGAGACTCATATTAATCTATGAGTTATTATCATCTAAGGGACTCATTTAGAATCTCTTTGGGCTTTTCCTTGCCTGGGCATAGTGGACTTAGTTTTAGGTTCCAAAAAAAGCAGAGTGTTTGGAATGGATCACATTGGATGTCATGGCAGGAGCCCAACCTGAAACAATAGTTACTCTTGATGGCTTTTGAAGTCACTGATCTTACTCAATTCACATCTAAAACTTTGTTCTGTATATTTAATCATTCAATTTATCCATTCCACATTCACTAGGCACTTACTTTGTACTAACCTAGTCCTTGTCTTAGGCTCATCTTAGGAGGAGAGGTAAGAGGAGAGTGGGCTCCGGAATAAAATGTGAAAATGGCAAGATAGGTAGTGTTGGTATTACTGTGGAAGCTGGGGACACAAAGGAAGTGACTGTTCACTTGAAACAGGTTGACAGTTGGGGAAACATTAAGCACACCTTCAAAGAGAAGGCATCCCTTGAATGGATTCTAGAAGGTGAGTGTTCTATAAATAAGAGTGGAGCTAAGAACATCTTAATGCAAGAAGTAGGTATGCAGATAGGTCTGGCTTGATGGAGGAACTGACATTCTGCTTGGGGGAAAAAAGATAAAAAGCAAAGGACCTGGTACAGTAGAGATTGGGAAGCAATAAAGAGCTAATAAGCAAGGGAGAGATTGATCACTGCCTCACATCTGCAGGTAGGCTATTGCATCTGTTCCTTGCTTGTTCTAACATTCAGGTTTTGTATTTATGTATCTTACTCTTTTGAGTTCCTGATAAATAGTAAGTACAAACATAGAATCTTCATACTTCAAAATATTTTTGTATAATATTTGATATATAAAAATATTTATAGTGTATTTGTTGTAAAGTGCAATATAAAAACTGTCAACCAACTAAGCAACTTTATAATTAGAATATTACTTGAAGCTATTGAAGCTACCTGTGTTGACACTTTATAATTCATCAATAAACTGTACGTAAATGAGATTAAAATTGCACATAATAGCATTTCCAAAACAATGCTTTATAATTTTACTTTGGATCACTTGTGTGACAAAATTTATTACTTAATTGTACAATACTCCCAGTAGCTCACTAGTAAAGTTAAATTAAAAAGTAAAGAGTCATAGAATATTAGAAATCTAGAGGTCCTCTAGAAGGGTTTTGCCAAATCCAAATTGTATTACAGGTAAGTAAAAAAAATCCACCTAGATCCCAATAATGTGATAAAGAAGTCTAGGTAAGTGAAGGGTGAGGCCATTCATAACCACTGGCATAGAGAAGTTTGGGGTAGGCTCAGATATGAGCCAAGGGCATTGTTCACAGAGTATCAGATTAGTGGTTCAAAAAGTAATTGAATCAGTTTCATTGAACTGAGATGAAAACTAAGCTGCAGAGAAGTTAACTTATCCAAGATCATGAAGTTCAACATTATCAGAACAATTAGAGGAACTATGTTTATTAAACAACTCTCATACATGGAAGGCACTGAAGAAAGTGTTGTGAGGGGAATGTATTTTTCCAAGATAGAACAGTTAAATTCCGCTCTATTGGAAAGAGACAATGTATACGAATATTAAGGTAAATGTATGTTCTGCATATGACATGCATAATCACTGTGACATGATAATCACATGTGTTTGTGTGGTTTGTGTTCAAAACTAAAGGATAGAGGAATAATGGGTTTAGGCTAAAGGGTCCTCATATGCGGGACAAAATCATTTGGATTTTACCCTCCGTGAATTAGGGAACCAGTGAGGAATGTTAGGTAGGAAAAATAAATGAATAAATTTGCATTTCAGAATGTCAGTAGAAGTGTAGGTAATTATCTGGAGAGAGAGCCTGGGGTCAGGGAAGCCAAATAGGAAGATACTCTAAAGATTTTGGTGAGGACAGATTGAAGGCCTTCTTTATGCAGTAGCTATATTACACATTAGCAAAACTATGGTTGACAGAAAGACAGATGATGATGACACTCAAGTATCTTCAGACACCTCATTTCCTCTTACCTGCTTGTAAGATAGATGAAATGTAGCTCAAAGACCATCAGTCCCAAGAGCACTGGAGTGTTGAGGACAGAGATAAAAACTGGCCCTGGACCTCAAAGGATTTAGCAAACCCACACGCCACAGAAGATAGCGTGTGAACTGAAGCATATGTATTGAAAATCAGTCACCTGCCCCTACCCTGGCTGGGGGGAGATGAACTCCATTAGCATCAAAAGTACAGTTCAGGGTGAACTTGGGAATGAGGAATTGTTTTTTATTCTCATAAATACATAGAGGTGACCCTTTAGCACCTTACCTTCCATCTTTATGTTAGCTCCTTGGATTTTGAATGGAAAGTAACCAATAGCAAATAGGACTAGGTGACTAAGGGTTGTGAGGATTACTAAATTAGATTTGAAAAGCTCAGTCAACCATAATAAGCTATAAAAATGCAAAGCATGTGCAGTTAGACCTACAGTTTGGCTTTCAACTTCTGTTATAACATAGTCTCATTTTCTTCATTGCAAACACAGCATAATTAAAATAACCTTATTCACTTCTGGTAACAGTAAAATGACAGTGTTTATTAATGTGTTTACTACAGGGTGTGGATATAGATAAATGAAGAATACAACAATCAAAAAGTAAGTAGTGTCCAAATGTGATTTAAGATCATTGACTCTTGAATTGGGGCAACTAGGTTTCAATAAGACTACAAGAGCAACAATTTTTATTCATTAGCTTTCTTTATAAAATGTGGATTCAAGTAGTATCTCAGATTGTATGTGATAGAAAATCACAAATAATGAACTTTCATTGTTAATTATTGTTACCATGTTATTGTTTTTTTTAATTTAGTTAGTTGTTTTCCCATTCAAGAAAATTGTTGCTTTATTTGAGAGCGTGTTATTTTTGGTTTATTAGTAAATTTCTGAGACTTTAGTAAATTTTGGAATCTTTGAGTTAAATGAGAATTTAGATAGCATGTAGTCAGATTTCTTGCTCTACTGGGGTTCTTCCAAACATGGACACTTCCAAGGATGAGAGTTCTTTTCTCTCTGGCCTCTTGCTCTAGCATATGTCTGCTCTTAACTACTTTTGCATGTGATAGGACAGGCTTTCTTTGATTAAACAGAAATCACCTCCCTGCAACTTTCCCCTTAAATGGAACCAGATTTGCTCTCCAAATCATTCAGGAGAAATATCCTTCCTAGAAAACATTCACTTGTCTATTTGAAGACATTCAGATGTCAACTTTGGTTTTCCCTAACTAGAGAAATTCTCTACATCTTTGAATTCAGTCTAACATCGTTGGCATATAAGTACACTTCCACCACAGTAAGTTAAATGAACTGCTGCTAACTGGTGTGTTTTGAACTATTGCAATTGATTTTCTATTCCTAATTTCAGGACTTTGTATACATTCTCATGAATCTTCACCTTGAATGGTTTAGACTGCTCACCTAACTTGATCAAAACATGCATTGACAAAGCTATGGCAATATTTACAATTGAATGTATTAGAACAAATTTATACCTGTTACATAGATTTTCTAAGATTTCTGCTGGAATATATCTTAATTATTTTTAAAATGTTCTAAAAAATAATTTGAAGTTTGAGTTCTGTGCTACTTGTTAGGTGCTTGGTAACTGCTGTGGACTTTAAATAGACTGATTTTCATTCCTGTTTACAATTTGGCACCAGCCTCCCTTCTCAGTGTATCTCTCAGGATTTCCCAACTACACTAGAAGGAAAGTTATAGCAAATTTAATTTGTCTTTCTTTTTTCTTCAAGTCACTCTTTTCTTATTTTTATTTTTTTGGCAGCCCTCACCAACAAACTTACCTAGAAATCTCCTACTCACTCTTTAAGATTATACAAAAAAATCTTCATAATTTTCTCCAAGAGAATGGCTGCTTCCTGTGTATTCTCTCATAGGCTTTTATCACACCATTTCCCAGGAACTGCTTACCTGCAAGTGACTGAAAGTCCTAATTAAGGGAGGCATAGAAGAAATGTGTTAGCCCACAAAGCTTAGGGAAGGGTTAAAATCATAAAACCACATGAAGAGCAGGATGACAGCTCAAGGTTGAGAAGATCCAGATCCTGTTTCCAAGACTCTCCTTATGCCTTGTCTCAATTTTCTCTGTTCGCTTTCTCCTCTTTTACCTTAAACTTTCTTTACAAATTGAGAAATAGGGCTCCTGATAACATCCAAACCTAAACCTTTCATCATCTGCTACCATGAAGATGAAATGACTCTTTTTCTCTGGACCAGTTTGAACAATCTCAGGGAATTAGTATGAGTTGGCCAGCACTAGACTCATCAACCATGTAGCCAGTGGGGCAGAATCCTGTGATTAGCTAGCTTGGGTGCAGTCACCATCACTGGACCAGGCTACTGTGGGTGTAGAATCAGAAGTTTCTAAAACCAAGGTAGCTTCAAGTGAAGGCATCTGTGTTAGGACATGTGGGGATATAGTTTTCAGGGGAGGGAGAATAGGAAAGACTGTGTCAAAAATCCTATAAAAGTTCATTTTTACTGATTTATTTACATATATTTTCACAGCTAATCTGAGAAATCTCAATGACTATATCTTAAGACAATGACTCTGTCTTATTTTCCAGGGACTGAAAATACATTAGATCTGAAACCTAATAGACCTCAATATATATTATCTTTACAAATAACACTTGTGTTTAGTAACATATTTAATAACATATGACTTGTGTTAAGTAACTTATACTCCCATGGTTGGGATAGTGTTTATGGCATTTGGAACTTTGGGCAAACTTCGTAGTGAAATCTAGAAACTAAACAGTAAGTCACATATTTTAACAATCCTATTCACTTAAGAAAAGGAGACAAATAATATTTATATACATAAACAATTTAATAACACACACTTATATCCAAAAAAATGTTTGAATTTAGTCATAAGGCTATTAGTTCCAAAGAATGGAATAAATATTTTTAGTGATTATTTTAGATTTTATTCATATTTTCAAAGATCCTCAGTGACTAGCTAAGTAGACTGGTTTGCCTTTCAACACAATTCATACTCTATATTTCTGATACTGTGTCGCTTTTGTATTCATTCTTGGCTTGATGACCCATGACCTTTCAGAAGACTTGACTTCTGGTTTTTTTGTATTTGCCTCCTGCAGGCAGGTGCACATTCAGAGAGACAGTTCACTTGCTTTATGTCATCCAGATCTCCCAGTGCATCACTGACTTCCTCTGGAGTCTGTTTATCTATAAGCTGGCATTTGTTTTTTCTGTGCTTAACTGCTCTGGTTTTTCTACCTCTAGGAAAAGTTGTTTTTGGCTTCATCTCCTGTTTACTTGGGGATCTATGTTTCTCGATCTCTAGGCATGTGGAACTGTTATGGAGACTTCCAGTAGGGGAAGCACCTTCATCTTTACAAGGACAGTTGGGTCTTTTCCCAGCAGTGGAAGAAAGCTTCACATATTGGACTGGGGTCAAAGATATTCTCTCATAGTTTGATTTGCAGCCATGTATATTTCTTTCTTTTGAGGGTTCACAGCACATATTCTGGGTGACAGGTTCACTTCTGTGACTTCCTCCCAGAGAGAGACTACTCGATTCTCTGCTTATAGATCTCTTTCTAGGTCCAACACACCAGGATTTGGATCTGTGTGTACTGGACCTTGATTGTCTTTCAAGTCTTCTACTGGAATGTGATCCAACTTCTACAAATGAGGAGGATTGTTTGCACCTTACTATCTTTTTCCTGAATGAACTTGGCTTTTTGCCATCCCTCTTAGGAGAAAGGATATTATCTGAGATGCCACTCCAACAAGGGTTTCTCTTTCTGTGTTTACAATTCATCAAGGATCTTTCTCTGGACAATCTCTGAAAAATCTTTGGTGAAGAATCTGAGTATTTATTTTTTTCTACTTCTTTTTTCTGAAAATTTGTCTGTTGGCCAAGGCTCAAAATCCTTCCTTCTCTTAGGTTGTATTTCCATGGTTGCACCTGATTAGAAATGGCTGGAGTACTGAAAGTACATGCAGTTGCTTCACTCTTTTCATCCTGGACATGACCAGGAAATAATTTTATCCCTACTGTCTTTTTCTCTTGAGTCTTTGTTCTGCAATTCACTAGGCCTGGATCTCTTTCTTTTGGAGTAGCCCAATTCAGGAGCATATTATTAGTAGAAATTATGCCTTTGTGATTGCATGATTCTGGTTTGTCTTTGGTCCCAACATGGATTTTGCTTGCTGTTTCATGATGCACTTGTGGGGTTTTAGAATTTTTTAAGACAGAGTTACCATTTGGAAACTGTTTTAAGTCAGACTGAAGCCTCTCCTCACTCCCTTGATTCTGGATATTTTTAGGTTGCTTTGTATCATACTGAGATATCATTAGAGCATGGTCCTCAGGCAAGGGCAAAATAGGAGCTGAAGTAAAGGGTTTCTTTTTCATCCATTTTTCTGTTGATACAGAAGGACAGTGATAGATGGCTCTCTGGTCATAGGTCTCCATGTTGTAAGGTGACTGAACAAAACTGATAAACTCATGCAGGAAGTGGTGGGTATGTTGGTGGAGATAAGGTTCCAGAAGATGAATGAAGGACTCGCTGTCCAAATCATATTTTGTCATGTGATGGAGGATAGAGGTTAGAATGTTCTTCACTGTGTAGCCATAATCTCCATAAACAGCTGTTAGTTCTCGTTTCAGCCAGGGAATCAGCCGATGTAGGCTATCGGGATTTCTTTTGAAATGATTAGCTGAAAAGTGCTTTTCAAATCTGTAACCTCGGATGTGTGTCACCCAGATTCCAGAATAATACAGAGCTCTTCTGAACTTCATAACCACTTGATCTCTAAAGTGGCCCAGCGACGTGGAATTTGATTCCAACTTCCCACTATCCCCGAACTCCCTTAGTAACTCTTGGATAGTCAGCTCTTTCAGTGGTCCGATTTTTGTGCTGATACCCTCAGGGCTCAAAGTGAGAGACTTTTTTTTAGAAAACCCCACAATGTTTTCCTGCTCTGAGGGAAGGAATCTTGAGTCTTTTTTGTTATCACTCTCAAGTTCAGATGAACAACACTGAGTAGGAGAGCATTGCATGTTGAAAGATGGCATGGATTGCTTCCTTGATCTTGAATATAGAGAGCCATTAGCTCTCTTCTGGGAACAGGAATTAGAATCAGACTCACTCTGAGTGCCCTCCAAACAGTTAGGACAGTCACAGTTAGATGAGAGATCTATTGACATTGCCCTGAACATACTATATTTCAGAACTGAATGTTAGACAAATTGCTTCAAATAAATTTCACTTCTGGCATAAAAATATGTATTAAAAGCACTCCGTGCATATTTTAATATATCCTACCTCCATGGAATTAAGGCCAGAATAAAGTTAGGACAAATTACTTATCAAATTAATAATAATGTGCATATAAAGCCCAATGTAGATAAGGCAATGAGGATATAGGCACAATGAATTTTCTTTCCCAAATTAGTGGTTGCAAACTCTGAAAAGCAAATTGGAAATAAGCATTAAATTTTGTCACATCCTTCACTTAGAATTTCTAATTCTGTAGATTTAATCTAGATATTACAACTGAAATCCTAAATATTCATAAATAGGGGATGTGTTAAATAAATGTTTTATCCATAGTATTTAATATCATACAGCCACTTAAAAGAAGTGAGGCAAATATATGCATACTAATATAAGAAGATGGTTGAATATATTGTTAAATCAAAAAAAACTTTTACAGGTATTTGGATGATTATTATAAACTCTTAGAAAGTATAAGTTTCTGAAAGTACTGTGAACTGCACATAATGAAAAATTCACAAGAAATAATAAAATGTAACTAAAATATACATTTATTACATACATATAAATGTATAATTTATATACATATCTATGACAAAATCTTCAGAAAAAAATTGAAGATAAATAGGAATCCAGAGAAGGAAGTGAGCTCAGATACCATTAGTTGCCCATACCTGGTACTGAACTTGAGTTCTGATTGAAATGATAGTCACAAATTGTGAGGGATAAGAATGGACTCTGCTCAAGGTTATGTATACAATAGGAGAGTCCTTCCTACATCTGTGCATTTAAATGTTTACATCTTCACCAAAAAAGTGAATTAGAAAAAAAAATCATACCACAGAGGAGTCAGTGAGAAATCTTAGCGGAGGTTTTATAACTAGAGACAAGTCAGTATGTTGGTAGACTAAATTCAAGCATTTTTTCTAAAAATCTCAATAGAATCATTTATTTTGAGTTTGATAGTGATCCAAGGCAACTGACCAAGGCAAACTCAAATTTTCTCTGGAGTAACAAAACTTAAACCCAGTTCTCATGACAAATTTCCCATAAAAGAATTTAGTTAAAAATCGCTAACAAAAAATAAGCCATCATAAGCATTAGTCTGCAGAATAATAGACAGCAAATTTGCCCCTTAAGAGAATCAGAAAATGAGTAAGCTGTAGGTGTTCAAAGAAATAAAATTTTTTTGAAAGTATTACTCCCAAAATGTCTATAAAATATAGCCAGAGTGATTAGAAACAGCTAAATAGGATTTGAGAAGTAAAAATTAACATTGAAATTTGAAAATGAATGGATATAATAAACAGAATGAACACAGCTGAAGATAGTTATTAGTACTCTGTAATAGATATCTGAGAAAATTATATGGAATAAGTCACAGAGAGATAAAGAGATGGAAATTTGGAAAATAAAGATAATATGAATAAAATGAGAAGGCTTAAGATCCTTAGGAAATAATAGAGAATTAAGGAAAGGCATTATTCAAAGAGGTATGTCTAACAACTTTCCAGAATGTGTAAAATTATGTAATCACAAGTTTCAGGATTACAGTGAATTCCAACTATGACAAATAAAAAGAAATACACACCAAAACACACCAAAGTGAAATTGCAATACATCAAAGATAAAGTGACTTTCCAATTGTTATTATGTAAACCAGGAAAAAAAAGATGAATATACTAAGTACCAATTAAAGCTAATTTGTCATTCAGGAATTTATAGCCAATAAAAATGACTTTCAGAAATTGTGTAAGATTTGATAGAATTTGACAGGATATTTGAAAGAAACTAAAACCTAACAAAGTTAAACACCAAACAGCCTCTCTAAGGAAATGTATAAAGGATTTAGTTTAAGAGGAAAATGACTCAAAAATGACTCCAGAAAAAAATTTGAGGTAGAAGACAAAATATTGAACAAAAAATGGTAAATAAATGAATCAATGTAAGCAAACTATGGAACAATATTACAAATGTATATTATAGAAGTAAGTTGAAAATAAAATTCTGCTATAAAAAAGTAGCATGAAAATTGAAAGGGGAGTAATTGAACTCAAAACTTCCTAAAGTTTTTGTTTCGATGGTAAAGATAATTACTAAATTTATCCATTGTTATATATGAATGTTACAATGTCTATAGTAACCATTAAAACAGTAACATTGGGCTGCACACACCCCTTCTTTTTTGTAAAAAGAAGGAAACATGGCATTAAATAGGAAACCATCAATGGAATCCAATGTAAAAATAAATTTAAAATAAGAAGATAAAATGATGAATATAATAATATTTTATTCTATAATTTTTTGAAATAACAAATAGTGTAATATTTAAACATACATTAATATGGAGAAAAACTACTTGCAAAGAATAGAAATGACAAACTTAGAATTTAAGATGGCATTTACTAACAGGTAATACAGGGGAGAGTAATGCCATCAACAATAATCCAGAGAGCCAGGCGCTGTGGCACACCTATAATCCCAGCTACTAGGGAGGCTAAGGCAGGAGGATTGCAAGTTTAAGACCAGCCAGGGCAACTTGGCCAGATCCTGTCTCAAAATTAAAATATTAAAAGAGCTGAGGATGTAGTTTAGTGATAAAGTGCCCCTAGGATCATTCCCCAGTGCTGGGGTAGGTGGCTCCATTGGACATGTTCTGTTCCTTTGCCTGAGTGATGGGTACTAGGCATTCACTTTATTATTTAATACTACACACACACACACACACACACACACACATACACACATACATACATACATATATACATATACTACAAATATGCGTATACACACATACATGTAATACATCTTTGTATTATTTACTATTTGATACTAACTCAAAAAGATAAACATCTTTAAAAAGTTTGCACATACTTAGAAAAATTATGGTTAGATATACAAGAAATGTTAATACTAAAGTAGGTAGAAGAATTTGGTATAAGAACAGGGGAAAACATATTAGTAGTTTCCAATTTATACTTTAGTTTTTTTAGACCATAAATATGTATTTTTCTAATAAACCTAGCAAAAAATAAAATTATATACCATAAGATGAACAAAATTGTGCTAAATGCACTAAAATTGACAGAAAAATTGTATCTTGGAATCATAGTATACTCTTTAGAATAGCATGTTTGGTGAAAAATCATTCAAAGTTTTAGTGATGAATGCTTTTCATTTAGTCTGACTTCTCATTATCTTTGACATTTTTTTATGGTGGAATCTACTTCTAGTTTCTTAAACTCATAAAATTTTAGAGATTGATTTCAGAGATCATGTTATTAAGTGGTTTTCAAGAAATGAAGGCAAAGAATTCTTCTAATAAAAGTCTCCAGGGAAATACAACATACCCAACACAACTCAGGCCTCAGCCTCCCACACTCCCCAGGATCACCTGCCCTACATTATTCATGGCTTTCAAATGTAGCTCCACTGAGTTACTAAGTCCATCGGGAAGTTGAGGTTTTCAAAACTGTCTACCTCACATCTACCTAGTGCAGGAATCACTTATATAACCCCACCACCGATTGTTACCTGGTTTCTGCTCCAATTCTTAGAAATTTTTCTGTTCTAAGGCACAACTCATTCTATTTCACTGCTCACTCCAGCTTGTTCTAGGGCAAAAGAAGTGGATTTTGTTTCTTTCTTTTTGTTTTTTGTTTTGTTTTGCCTCCAGCTGAAATCTCTTTTGTAATAACTTAAAAGATATTAGCCCAACCTGTGTCCTATGTCTAATTTTCCATTCTTCATAACCACTCTAGTCTCTTCCACCCAGTTATGGGAACCTCTTATATTGTGAAGGTAGTTCTCTTTTGCCCCACACAAACTTCCTTCTGATGTTAATAATGGGGCTGTCTTGGTCTCCTCAATTTGGAACTCATGACCTCTTCCATCTGTGTTCTTTCACATAGGGAAGAAGTACTTAAACCCAGGGTTTATGCTATCCCCATCAATGATACTCCTGCTTCCGATGACTCCTGAATTTCCTGTCCAAAGAGTCCTTCCAGGTCCTGCACAACCCTCTTTCCACATGCATCCTCAAGGTCAGATAACATGCTGAAAGTACACAAATCTAGACTCAAGGGGAGACATATGAGTGGATGAAATTTGTGCATGGAGCCTGGGGTGCAAGAGGTTACTTATGGTGCCTAATGGAAGAAAAAAGGAAGCGAGGAGGTTCTCCATTTCTAGCTTTTCTCTACCTTCCCCTCAAATACTAAGAGCAAGACTACTCCTCAAACTTATTTTGAAGCTTTTTATTTCTAGTTTCTTCAAGGTCATTTTTATATTTTATCAAGTTCCTGCTACTACCAGGTCACCAAATTAAAAACAGCCTATGTCTAGATCACTCCAAGTTACACAGTATTAATTACTTAATACTTTTTAAGCAAATACAGCTGGTTGCTTAACTTCCTTACATTCCTTCTGTTGAGGTTTCAAGACATTATTTCCAGAGGGAATGCTTTCAACAAGTCTTCATTCATCTTGTAAAGCAAAAATGATAGAACTCACACTGTTTAGCACACTTACCCCTCAGAGGATTTGGAAGTGCCAACATTCACCTGAGCCTTGGCTGCTGCATTAATTTGTTTGTAGAAGATGACTTCTGTTTAGTTTGCCTTAGAGACAGAATTTAGAACACGGGGCAGGTTCTGTTATGGACTGGGGAGAGACACCACTGAGTTTTTCATGAAGCATAGCATCTTACATTTTCAAGCTTTGTCCCAAGTGACTTCAAGATGCAATGCTTAAAAAGGACAGGATTCAGATTCATGACTTGGAGGTAACCAGAAATCTAATTTTCTAATAGACCAATCAGAGCTAACACTCTGACAAGTGGTTTGACTTAGAACAAGAGAGTGAGGAGGAATTCCCCAAAGTAAGCATTGCTAGTCTAATATTAATGTTTGCATTTAAATTGTTTAATCAGAAGATTTCTACTTTCTCATTAAGTGGAAGGTATGAATAAACCTTTTAGTATGTCTACAAGGTGGGTTAACCAACATCTTGTTTGTTCACCAAATTTTGGACCCAAAGTGATAAAAATAATTATGATTTTTTTCAGGTCTTTCACTTATCCATCCTAAATGACAGTTAATACAGACAACACAAATGGAAGGTCACTGATGATATAAAATATTTCTGTTGATTTTTAATTATGCTTTTTTAAGTTTATGCTTAGCCAAGTTATTCAACCTCTCTTAGACCCAGAATGAAACCATCCTAGCACACAGAATATTTGAGGACATTAGATGAGCTACTTTGCATTAGTGTTTGGTACCTAGCAGCAATTTAATACAACAGGCATTTTCATGTTACTTTGATTTGGTTTCATTAAATAATCCCCCAAACAGTATTTCACCTATTTTAAAAATGTGTTTGTGTGACTCTGACACACAAACAGAGTGTGTGAGAGATATGAGCTACATATCACCATAACTTTCATACCTCCATCAGCATTACATAGAAGAACAGTACACAGACAGGTTCTTGTTCTGTTACCATCTTGGACAAATTCACATATGTTCTCTAAGCCTCAGTTCACTCATTTATCAAATGAAGTTTATAAAAAGTTTCAAGCAAGATGATAGATGGTAAAAGTGCTTTATAAAATGCAATGCTTACTAGTAAAGTGCTTTCAGAAGATACTGACCTATACACAATGCCTATCATAGAAAAAATAGATACTAAATATCTGAAAGCAAAGGAGATGGGAGTGCAAGAAGGTTGGGGGGAGAAAGAGAAGAACATGAACACAGGAGAGAACCATTCAAGTTTCTCTATTAGCTGCCTGTATTTCAGCCTGTCCCTATACTTTTCCTCCTTTCCTTTTCTGCTTAGTTTTTCTTAATCAATTTCTAAATTCTTAAAATCCTGAAATAGCATGGAGGGGAAGAGGTTGTTGGGAGAGGGATGCATTGGCATCCAAAGTGAGTACTTAAGACTGAGGACTGGCAATGGAAGCATGAGACTGGGCAATTAATCTGCCCATCACTAGCCAAGAGAGCAGATCCTTTACTTTCCCACCTGAGTCTAGAACTAGCTACGAGGGACCCTGGCCTTTTTTGCTTATTCCAGATTTCATGGCTTAGAGCAGAGTTTCTCCATGATTAAGGCTGGACAGTCCTTCACTATGTGCTGTAGAATGTTAAGTACCATCCTGGTCTCTACCCACTAGATGCCTGCAACACCCACCCGCAACTAAAAATATCCCCAGATTGCCCCCCAGTTGAAAACGACTCTTTCATAGCATCAAATTATTGTGTTTTGAGATGGTTTCCTCCTGGAGTTAGGAGAGTTCTCCTACCAAGAAGCTGTAGTATGCCATACATGAGAAAAATTAAGTGTAAAATAGCTGAAAGATCATGCACTTGGAAGCTAGAAAATCAGAGCTTGAATTTTGACGTTTTCATTTGGATCTATTTTTCATAAGCATCTTTGTTGACCCGTTATTTACTTAACCTATGCTAGAACATGGAAGGTTTCTTTATAGCATTTATCACTACCAACATATTATATACTTATGTCTATTTTCTTCTTTGCCTTTACTACACTATGAGCTCTATGAGGAAAGTAGGGTAGAGTTCATACACCATGTTCCTCCCACTGCCTAGAATAAGTCAGGTACACAAGAAAGCCTGGTAAGTATTTTTTCAATAAATTCTTTTTAAAAACTCTTCTATAAATAGCACCATGTCCAATACATAGTAGGCACCAACAACTGTATTTACAGTGAATTCTCATTATTTGAAGCAGTTCTGTTCTATAAATTCATCATACTGAATTAGTTAATATTGAATCATTGTTCCTAGAAAAAATATAGGGTTATGTTCCCATTTATATGAAAATGTCTCAAGAACATTTTCATCAATGAAACAATATATAACCTTGATTTATCTGTTTGTTTAAAGACATTTAATATGTACTGTTGACTTGTTAACATTGGACTCACAGCCAATAGCACTGTAACTCATACCTGAACTAAGGTGCAATATGATCATATGAACTTGCACTTAGGAAAACCTGACAGCATTTCAACACTGTTTAGGGACCATTTTAAATAACAAAATCACCAATGAAAAGCACAAAAAGGCAAAACAACAATAACAAAACATACAGTGCTAAATAGACCATACACACAAAAATCAGAGGACAAATCATCTGTTATTTATTTCCAGTTTAATTGCATTGCAATCTGACAGCAGACTTTCTTGGATTTCTGTTCTTTTAAATATGTTGATAGACCTCATTATGAAGCTAAAACAAGAAGGCAGAGTGCTACTTTGCTTTACCTCAACTGCAAATATATAAATTGTAAGATTAAAATATTTCACTGCTTTCTATGTCCATAAATGATCATAAAAATGCTATAATGATAGATTTTTGAGTTACAAATTTTGGAAATGGGAAAGTTTCTAAATACAGATTTCACAAATAATGAAGACTGATTATATTTGTGGACAAGGTCAGCTTCTGCAAGGGGATACAAGAGAATTCTTACTGACTTAGTTCTCAGAGTAATGAAACCTCATCCCTACCTTAGTGTTTTCCTCCTTATATCTAGCAACAGAACACAGCTTCTCTCCCCAAGGAAACCCCTTGCTGTGGTTTGGATATGGTTTGAATGTACACCCCAAAGGTTCATATATTAGGCTTGGTCCCTAGGGTGGCAGTGTTGGGAGATGGTGTGGGGCTTAGTGGGGGGCCCTTAACTCATTTGAGGTATGTCCTCAAAAGAGGATGGTGGGGCTCCAGACTCTATCTCTACTTCCTTGTTCACGATGTGACTACTTGTTCCTATCCATGCTTTCTCTGTGATGTGATGCCATCTGCCACCCTCAACAGAGGTCAACTTTTCGGATCACCTAACTTTGAACTTCAAACCTCCAAAACTATGAGCTAACTAAGCCTCCTTTTCTTCAAAAGTTAAAATGCCTCAAGTATTTCACTGTAGTGACAAACAGCTGATTAATATCTCTTCACCACCATACAAAAAGGAACAGTGCCTGCAACTTCCTGAGTGCAAGCTTTCAGTTCTGTGTTCCTTGGGGTTCCTCATTCTCTATGTATTTGGAGATTTTCACCATATATTTCTATTATTTATTTTAAGTGTAATTGCATTATAGTCTGAGTATATTTTCTTGGTTTTCTGTCCTTTTAAATTTTTTAAGGTGTGTTTTATGGACCATAATGTGGTCTATCATGGTGAATGCTCCATGTGGAGAAAAATGTGCAATCTGAGGTTGTTGGATGGAATATTATATAAATGTCAAATAGATCAAGTTGATTGATAGTGGGGCTCAGGTCAGCCATACCCTTACTGATTTTCTGCCTGATTGATTTATCAATTACTGAAAAGAGGGGTGGTATGGAAGTCTCCAACTATAATTGCACATTTATCTTTTTCTCCTTGCAGTTCTATCAGTTTATGCTTCATATATTTTGATGCTCTGTTGTTAAATGCATGTTTTCTTGGAGACCTGGCCTTTTTATTATTATATTACATACTTCTTTATCTCTGAAAATTTTGCTTGATTGGAAATCTGCTTTTTTAATACAACTACTTCAGCTTTGTTATTTACTTGTTTGTTTTTTGCAGTGCTGGGAATCAAACTCAGGGCTTCACACATGCTAGGCAAATACTTTAACACTGAGGTACACCCCTAACCCCTCAATGTCCTTTTAATTAGTGTTAGCATGAAGTAGCAGTCTTTATCCTTTCACTTTTAATGTAAGTCTTTAATTTTAAAGTTGGTTTTCTGTAGACAACATATAGTTTGGGCTCATTTTTTATGCACCCTCATAGTCACAAGCATAGTTTCAGGGTGCCAGGTTTCTTAAAGAGCAAGAAAAAAATTTAGTCTTATTCTCAGCCAGACTGTTCAATTTTATTTTCCCATCGAATAAGGTCATTTAAAATGAATTGTTACAACCTAGCTCTTGAATCACCATCTATTTTCCTATAAAAGTGCCTCTCCTTGCTTCCGTGGGGAAGAGAGGAAAGATAGAACTGGCCTTGGGCCCAAACCATAATTTTAGTAATTACTAAAGCAAGTGACTACAGCCATAATTGAGTCATTCAAAGCCAAATGGTAGTAGTAATGATTTTGTCAAATTTGAATAAAAGAGATTTTTTGGAGGGAACAAGAGGAGTTGAGCTAAAGAGGCATGAACTGTCAGCTATGGAATGGGAGACCTTTTTTAAGGGTCTTCCTGGCATCTTGATTCTCTTATGTGACAATGATATATGTTCCTTGTTACAGATTATGGCCTTGTCATACTTAAACTAATCTCTCTTCATGTTTTCAGGCCCAGCACATTCCCCTGGGCAGCAGTCATCAATTTACATGGAGAGGCACCTAGAGAAACACAAAACCTATTTATCACATTTGCTCAGTATGTACTAACAGTGACTTCAAGCCAAGTATGGATCCACATTTCAATTGGGCTATACCTCTGCAGCATCATAAATAGTGTCAAAAGATGTATTGTTAAGAAAATGGATGGTAGGGAAGTGAGAGACTTATGAAATATGAGAGTCGGCGAACTCCACTCTCATGACCCCCTCAGTTTGCAAAGGGATTCAGCATGGCTTAGATATTATCCAGACTTCCTTGAGTTACATGCTTACTTGTCAATGGCCACCTCAGCATGCCAGATGATGAAACAGAAGCCACCTTAGGTTAGAAATGTAGAATCATGAGAGGCAGAGTTCATGTCCTTAAATTCTCTTCCTCCAACTATAACCAACCCTAGGCTGTGCATTCAATTATTTGTTTCATCTCGTACATATTCCCTTCTTACCTCTATAGGATCTATGTTCCATTCAGATAGGTCAGTGCTATCTCTGCCAATACTGAGTTTGCCCCACTTTTTCCAAGGAATTTACTTCCTTCTCAAGTTATAAATTTTTCATTTGTTAAAGATGCAAATGACACTTCTAGTATTCTTTCATGCTCAGAGTGTAAAGTAGGAAGTAAATCTTTCAATAACGGTAGCGGTGGGGTCAAGAACAAAGAATCCCATCAAGTCAAAGGGTTGGAAATCCTTCCCTTTCTGAATCCAATTTGAAAACAATTAGCACATATTTTTAATAAATTTGCACATTTTTCCAGAAGCATTGCTTTCTTTTGTTAATGACGCTTGTACTCACTGATACAGAACAAGATTGGCAAACTGTCTTGTCAAATCAGGTTCCCTGTCTGTGTTGCCACATATAGTTTTATTGGAAAACAGCCACATCCATTTGTTTACTTGTTGACTATGGTTGAGTTACTGCTACAAGGACAAAGTTCATGACTGCTACAGAGACTCTATGACTTGCAATTTTGAAATATTTATTATTCAGGCCTTAAAAAAATTTTTTTCAAGACCCTGATCTAGAATGTGGTTATTTGAATATTTTTCATAATTTGTTCTCAAAAAAATTATTCTTTGTGGATACCCCTATCAGTTTATCATAGTAAGCTATAACATATTGTGCACTGTTTATTTGGAACAGCTTTAAATGCCTTTTTCCCATCATGATTATTTTCCTTACATTGATATTCCCTGACCCTTTCACACAATGCTTACTCAAGCCGATGTATTTTGCCCTTCTTACTCCAAATCCACTAAAATTGTTTAATATATAACTGGATTGAATTTTAATAATCAAAAATGGTACGAAATCTGACCAAAATATTAATAGTGGATGAGGAAGAGTCAACTAAAATCAAGAAAGAAAAAAAAAACTTTCATGTGTACATCTCACTGATTTGATACTATCAAACTAATCACAACTAAGATTGTTTTTGTGGTACTGGGGATTGAACCCATGCCTCACTCTTGCTAGGCAAATGCTCTACCACTGAGCTGTATACCCAGCCTTTTAATTACAACTAACTACATATTAAAACTTAAAAATCTGAGCCGGGTGTGGTGGCTCAAGCCTGTAATCCCAGCACTTTGGGAGGCTGAGACAGGAAAATCCAGAGTTCAACGCCAGCCTCAGCAAAAGCGAGGCGCTAAGCAACTCAGTGAGACCCTGTCTCTACATAAAACACAAAATAGGGCTGGGGATGTGGCTCAGTGGTCGAGTGCCCCTAAGTTCAATCCCCAGTACAAAAAAAAGATCTGGCCAAATCTATGCTTAAAGACAAATTGTTTACAAATTTTAATTGCAAAATCAAAGTGAATAAAGTTTTTTTAATCTAATAATTTAACAAGAGGAGTAACCAAAAATTATAGAAACAAAGGTGAAATAAAGATAAAATCAAACAACCCTGAAATGGGAACTAGAAAGATAGGTGAATTGATAAGCAAACTAGAGAGTTTATTTTTTAAAAAAATATAAGAAGTGTATGTTATTAAAATAGACCAGAAATTTAAATCATTTTGAGGAAATCTTAACTACAGCACTCTTTGCTTATAATTTATTGTCTTGGTAAAGTTTTCTGTAGGGCCATATGCCTGCAAATGAGACTGCCTTGATAAAACAAACTCCACTAAATCCTCGGTTTAGACTGGATTTGCCTCATGCAGTTATCTTCGTGTCTGTCTCATCCCCCTCCTGCTTTTGGCTGAGATTGAAACTAAAACAATGATTTTTCAATGACCTACAGAATTCCCAGAAATCCCACAGCGGGATTTCTCTTAGCATACAGATAGGAATTGTCATGTCCTGTCTTCTCTATACCAAATAAGTGATAAAGGAAAAATTGACCCCCTTCCCCACAAAAATCACTGTTAGGCCATGAAAATAGTAAATAAATTTTCTCCTTTGTTACGTTTGCAACAGCTACTCAAGCTGTGGGGAAAAAAGGAAATTATTCGTGAAATAGTAAAATTTTTTGGTCTTTTTAATTATTTCCACTGGGTTTAAAAATTTATCTCCCAAGCCAGGTGTGGTGGCTCATGCTTGTAATCTCAGCACTTTGGGAGGCTGAGACAGGAGAATCGCGAGTTCAAAGCCAGCCTCAGCAACGGTGAGGCGCTAAGCAACTCAGTGAGACCCTGTCTCTACATAAAACACAAAATAGGGCTGGGGATGTGGCTCAGTGGTCGAGTACCCCTGAGTTCAATCCCTGGTACCAAAAAAAAAAAAAATTATCTCCCAGACTGTGTCTGTTTGTGCCATTCCAGTCTATTTCCAGACATTGGTGCTGGAAATTGAGCTCAGTCTACAGTTTCTTGAGCCTTTGTGTTTTTATGCATGCAATTTCCTCAGATGAGAATGATGCTGCCTCCTTTTATTTGGAAAACTCTTACTCAGGTCTTCACTACACATTTCATAGCTTTGAAAGTCCTTTCCTGACCATTTGTGACTGTTGTGAGCCCATTCACTGTAATTCCAATAACACCTTGTGTATCTATGCATGTTACCCTTGAGTAGCTGCTGTGAGCACTGGTTAAAAGGACACACACACTAGAGAGAAAAAGGTCTGGGTTTGAACTTCAGCTCATCCACTTAACAGACATGTGATCTCCAGATATCTGCACATCAAATTTCTCTCTGTAAAAGGGGGATAATATTAGTTATGAGGATTAAAAGGATTAATGTATATCAAGTACTGAGAATAGTGCCTGATGCTAAGTGTCTCCTATTCTTTGGTAAAAGAATAATTTCAAATTTATTTCCACTTTAGATTGTGTGCTCTGAAAATAAACTATGCCATTTGCTGAAGGAATGATAAAGCACTTTCATCATCTTAACAAACTGAGATGTAGTTTATATGCCATAAAATCTACCCATTCTATACATATAATATATATAACATATATACTTCATAATTTAATAATTTTTAGTATACACGCAGTCACACTATTAGACCATAATTCATTTTTAGAATATTTCTACCACTAAGCTTCCTTGTGTCCACTTACAGCTAATCCCCATTTCCATCCTGTTTTATGATTAAAGGAAACTAATAATTCAGAGAAACTATTTGGCTTTCTTAAGGCCATAAAAAGTGTGATAAGCATGTCAAGAAATCGAAACTTCTGACATCCTCTATGTCCAAATCCATTTCATTCCACAATGCTCTCTGCTGTGATCATTTGATAATAATTAAGCCTGAGGATGGAGTGTTACTCTGTCTTTCTTAGTCAACAACCAGATTATCATGGTTGTTATTACCATTTTCATTGTTATCATTGAAGGGGATTATAATACTCATTGTCTACCTGTCCCTGGCATTGTGCCGCATAGATTATCTCCTATGAAATAGTAACTATCATATCATGTAGTAGCTCCAGCTATTCCTGAGTTTCAAATGTGCTCAAAGACCTGTCAGAGCCAGCCATTTTCGATTTCAATGAGTATTTGCCTAGCTGTCAACTCGGCAAATGCAATCTGAAATCTTAAAATCTATCAGTAAAATGAGGGATAAAAATCAGGAGATGGGCCATTGTAGTCAAACTTTTGCTTAAAACTGTCAACATTTTAGAGTAGACAAATGGAAACAGGAGAAAAATCAATGTTTGTAGTGAAGACATAAGCAGCTTAGCTTCCTTTTCTGTTAGGCTTGATTTTTGATACGTATATCTTTTCTATGCTAATCAAGAAACCATTAGATATCAAAGTTCTAGGAATAGTGAAATTGATTTAGTCCACAGCACCACAATGACTTGAGGCTGTGCTACTGTCAGTGCATTAAAGGTTTCCTGTAAGTCCTCTGTGCACCAATGATGCTTTAATTCATGCTTTGAGTAATGGACTAAATCAGTTCTCATAACAGGCAGCTGTTCATAACTCACTAATCCAGGATGATTATTTTGTGAAAACAAGCACTTCTCAAAACACTTTAGCAGAGATCTACTTAAAAAAAAAAAAAAAAAAGATAATGCTGGCAGATTAAAATGAAAATAAAACGTGGATGTGTAGTCCTTACATCAAACTAATTAACAGCTTGGCAGTTCTAACGTTGAAAGCACCCAATTATCACAGGCCAAAATACTGGCCATCAACGTTTTTGTAATGCAGCTGGCACCAAAAATATCATACAAATAACTTCCAGCAAAGGCTAATGGAGACAGACACTAATGCCCCAGGCCAGCTTGAAAATGGAAAGTAGAACCCAAAGCAATTAGACCTTTCATTATGGAAAAAGTAACTGTGGTCATTCAGGAGTGACACAATTAAGATAGCCAATTGCTTCTCCAAAATAAACTGCTACCATCTTTTATTCTGCTCCATGTGAAGGTGAACCTTCACCCTGTCAAAAATGTCTAAGAATATGTGCAACATTCCTGCCAGAAGTGGAGCAAGCAATGATGAGATGATCAGAATGAGAAAGAGGACTGCCAAAAAGGATTTTTTTTTCCTTTTTTATATACACCTAACATTTTGTACATACACACTCGGGGATCTTGTGGACCCTCTGAACTCTCCTCATAGAGATTCCTAATGTAGTGTAATGTGTTTAGCAGATATAAAATTTATAACGTATAATATAAAAGATTATTTTGTTGATTTATTTTTATGCAGTGCTGAGGGTCGAACCCAGTGCCTCACATGTGCTAAGCAAGTGCTCTACCACTGAGCCACAACCCCAGCACCCAGGGAGTTTTTAAAATGAGAAAATTACCAAACCAAATAAATATAGGCTAATTCAACAAGTATGTTTTGAGTGCCTAATAGAAATCAAGTACTGTGCTTGGCACCAAGGGCAAAAGACAAAATGCTGTCTTTGCTCTTGAGTATCTCCAATTTTAGAAGAGAAGACACATTTATAAAGAGAGATTCACTACAAAATTTTAAATGTTAGTGTTAAGTGATAATGAAATAGGTTACAGAAGAGGACCAAAGCATAGCATTGAGATCAAAGCTGGAGGAAGAGGGGTGGAGGCAGAAGTTGAACGAAAGATAAAAAGTTGATCATCTTTTCATCTCTGTAACAAAATACCTGAGGAAAATGATCTAAAAGAGGACAAATTTATTTTGGTTCATGGTTTTAGACATTTCATTCTGTGGTCTACTATTGGCAGTATTGCTATGGGTCTATGGTGAGGCAGAGCATCATGGTGGAAGGGCATGGTGGAATACAGCTGCTCTCCAAAGTGGCTGGAGGTGGGGTTCCAGGAACAAGAGATAGTCCCCCAAGGTACATGCCCAAGGACTCATTCCCTTCAACTAGGTCCTACCTCCTACAATTTTCACCACCTCTCAATGAACCGATTGTTGAAATCAGAATCCTCTTGGCCCAGTTCCTAAAAGCTCCACCTCTGATCATTGCTGCATTGAGGACCAAGCCTACAACACCTGAGCCTTTGGAGGACCTTCCGGATGTAAACCAAACCAAGTACATGAACATGCATTTCTGGAATTTAGAGTATTGGAGGTTTCCACACTGAGGACTGTATGAATGACCATATCCTGTCACTGAGTAGTGTCCACTCCTTTGCTGTTACGTGCTATGTAGGTGGGAGGGTTTGTATAAACCATCTTCTTTAGTTTTATCAAAAGAAAAACTTCAGGTTTGAGTACTCCCTGGAAACATTTCCAGTGACTGAAAACAAATTACTGAAAAGTTACTGAAATGACACTCTGCTAGTCAGAATAACTCTACCCCCTCAAAGATGTCCAGTTACTAATCTCCAGAGCCTGTGAATATGTTACTTTAAATGGCAAAAGGGACTTTGCACATGTAATTAAATTAAGGAGTTCAAAATTGGGAGATTATTGTTGATTATTTGGGGGTCTCAATGGAATCACAAAGATTTTTGGGGGGGGTACCAGGGATTTAACTCAGGGGAACTCGACCACTGAGCCACATCCCCAGCCCTATTTTGTGTTTTATATAGAGACAGGGTCTCACAGAGTTGCTTAGCACCTCGCTGTTGCTGAGGCTGGCTTTAAACTTGCGATTCTCCTGTCTCAGCCTCCCAAAATGCTGGGATTACAGGCGTGCGCTACCACGCCCGGCTACAAAGATTCTTGTATGTGAAAAAAAGAGGAGAGTCAAAGTTGGGGAGAGATCTGAAGATACTTTGTGCTGGCTGTGAAGATGGAGAAGGGTGCTATGAGCCCAAGAATCCAGTCTCTAACAACTAGAAAAGGCTCTTCCTCCAGAGCTTTCCAAAAGTGCCTTGTTGATACCTTAATTTTAGTCCAGTGAGACCTATTTTGGATTTTTGAACTATAGAACTGTAACACACTTGTTTTGTTTTTAGCTACTAAATTTGTGTATTTGTTTCAGCAGTGTGTTTGAGTTAGCTTTTCCCCTGCTGTGACCAAAATATCTAACAAGAACAACGGTAGAGGAGGAAAAGTTTATTTGGCACACATGGTTTCAGAAGTCTCAGTCCACAGAAGGCCAGCTCCGTTGCTCTGGGTCTGAGATGAGGCAGAACACAGGCAGAAGGATGTGGCAGAAGAAAGCAGCTCAGGACATGGAACCAAGAAGCAGGGAGAGCACTCTCCTCCCCACAGCAAAATATACACCCCACTCTTCCAATGACCGTCCTCCCTCAGCCACACACCCTACCTGCCTACAGTTACCACCCAGTTAATCCCTATCAGTGGATTAATGTACTGATTAAGCTAAGGTTCTCATAACCCAATCATTTCACCTCTAAACTTTCTTGCATTGTCTCACACATGAGCTTTGGGGAAACATCTTATATCTAAATCATAACATAGTATTAGGAAACTAATATAGCTAATGCCAGAAGAATCTGTTAAACATAGTAACCTAGAGCAAGCACTCTATATGCTCATAACTGATCTCATTATACTGGAGTAAGTTAAGGACACCATTTACATTTTAGGAATACAGTAGATACATATAAGTTTACTCAGTTTCTTTGTTAAACTATGATTATTTTTGCTGGTCTGTTTCACCTCTACCCTTATATTTAGGCTGAGAATACTTTCATGACTTTGAGTCCTGTGGGGATCTTTACTGGTTAGGATCTCAGCTTTTCACAAATGGTAGCTGCTAATTACTTAGTAATCGCCTAGCTGTTCTACCCAAGAATATTACCTTGAATTCTATCCTTCAGTAATATTTCCTTGCCTAGCTAGTTTAATAAGGATAACTAGGGAACATTTGATTCTTACCTTCTCATAAAAGCTGTACTTCCTTCCATTTCTTCCCTCTAGTGGCTCTTTGCTTTGTAAAAATTATGTGAACATGAAACTATTGTTACAATTATGTATATATGGTTTTATTGTATGCACTTAAAATCATGGTTTTGAAGATACCAATGTCTTCTAAGCTGCACAAATAAGGGCCATGGCAGAAAATAATTCAAAACTAATGCTTGAGCCCAAGTTCTAATGATCCTGGTTCATTCAGACAGGTACAGAAAGAGACCTGACTTCAAATGCTGACTTGGCACTTCCCATGTGACAATAGGCAAACTACTTAACCCTGGTGAACTTCATTTCCCTCATTTGTGAAATGAGAGGTGTAAGAACAAGTTGATGGAATTGAGGTAAATGAATAAAATAATGTAAAAGTCATGCATACACACATAGCAAGTATTCAGTAAGTGTTAATTCTTTCTCCATTACATTGCAACAATTTTAACAGTGTTCCCTAAGCAGTAGAGTAACTACATGCCTATCAATTTGTTTTTTCAGAGAAATTCTGCATTTTCAGTCACTCGAGTGGAATTCATGTCAGCCTGGGAAATTTCTGTCTCATTTTCTATTTGACAAAGAGGACATTAACATATTAGCATGCAAAGTGTGTTGGACCAGGACAACAGTGTTTCCTTGTCACCAGCTTTGTGACCTGAGTACTAAACCTTGTAGATTGTTTTTTTTTTAAAAAAGTTATTTTTTAAAAACAATTTATTTTTTAAATAAATCAATGTTTTTTAAAAAGTTTTATTGCAAAGTCACCTATGGAATGATTTTCTTGAAGTTTATTATTCAAATTTAAATAAATCTGACCATCATATCTTCTAAATAGCAGGAGTTAATGTTACCATCCATAATTGCTATGATTTCAGGAAAAATAAAATAAAAATAGAAATTCATTTTCACACATCCATAAAAAATTCCTTTCAGCTTTTTGTAATGCTGTAAATAACTACTCTACTCTTCCTCACCCCATTCCCAATCTACATTTCAGATCCCTAAGTGCCAGGACACACCACAGAACTAGATCATTGAAATTCTATTAAAATTCACAAGCAATCCCAGGTGCATTGTGTCTCATCCACCTCTGCAATAATTTTAAATTGCCCCTCAATTTTCAATCATATTAGGAATTGGTGTTTTATGTTTTTTGAGGTTGCTCAGAAAAGAGCATTTTGGTTCCCATGGGTTACATTTCATTTGTAATTACATTTGCTTTGCCTTTAGACCTTTAAATGAGTATACCAAACAGCCAATGACTATAATTACTATACCTCAAATGACTGTTTAGAGACCTACCTCATGAATGTTATTAGGATTCATTGAGGAAATGTTCCACCGTAAACCTGTGATTTGAGAAGGCTATCTATATTTATTTTACTTATTTATGTATGTATTTGCTATGCTGGGGATGCAACCCAGAGCCTCACACATGTTAGGCAAATGCTCTACCACCGAGCTACATCCCCAGCTCCTCACTATATATTTTGAGGGTTTTGTTTTGTTTTTTAAATAGATGGAATAACTACAGGTACATTTGACATTTCCTTCCTCTTGTCTGAGTACAATTTCTTTGTGCTCAAAGAAAATCACCCTCTTGAAATGAATGTATTTTTTTATGCCATGATTTTTAAAAATATAAACAACATGTATAGTTGTCTAGAAATGTCCATAAGCTGCATTATTCTAGTATGTTGTTTTTAAAGTCTTTAGGGTATAAGCCAAGAAGTGGGATAGCTGGGTCAAATGGTGGTTCCATTCCAAGTTTTTTAAGGAACCTTCATACTGCTTTCCAGATTGGTTGCACCAGTTTGCAGTCCCACCAGCAATGTTTGAGTGTGCCTTTTGTACCACATCCTCGCCAGCACTTATTGTTGCTGGTATTTTGGATAACTGTCATTCTAACTGGGGTGAGATGAAATCTGAGAGTAGTTTTGATTTGCATTTCTCTAATTGCTAGAGATGTTGAATATTTCTTCATATATTTGTTTATTGATTGTATATCTTCTTCTGAGAAGTTTCTATTCAGCTCCTTAGCCCATTTATTGATTGAGTTGTTTGTATTTTTGGTGTTAAGTTTTTTGAGTTCTTTATATATCTGAGATCAGTGCTTTATCTGATGTGCTTGTGGCAAAAATTTGCTCACAGAATGTAGGCTCTCTGTTTACCTCATTGATAGTTTCTTTTGCTGAGAAGAAGCTTTTTAGTTTAAATCCATCCTATTTACTGATTCTTGCTTTTATTTCTTGCACTTTTGGAGTCTTGTTAAGGAAGTTGGGGCCTAATCCACCGTGATGAAGATTTGGGCCTACTTTCTCCTCAATTAGACGCAGAGTCTCTGGTCTAATTCCTGTCTTTGATCACTTTGAGTTGAGTTTTATGCATGGTGAGAGATAGGGGTTTAGTTTCATTTTCCTGCATATGGATTCCCAGTTTTCCCAGCACCATTTGTTGAAGAGGCTCTTTTCTCCAATGGATGTTTTTGGCACCTTTGTCTAGGAGGTGCCAAAAACATAGATAGATAGATAAATACATAGATAGATAAATACATAGATAAATAGATAGATAAATACATCTATTTAGATAGATAGATAAATACATCTATCTCCCCTAGGAGATAACTGTATTTATGTGGGTTAGTCTCTGTGTCTTCTATTCTGTACCATTGGTCTACATGTCTATTTTGGTGCCAGTACCATGCTGTTTTTTTATGCAGCCACTTCAATGTTTATAGCAGCACAATTTACAATTGCTAAACATCTAGCAAGCTAGATGCCTTTCAATAGATGAATGGATAAAGAAACTGTAGTATATATACACAATGGAATATTACTCAGCAATAAAAGAGAATAAAATTATGGCATTTGCACGTAAATGGATGGAATTGGAGAACATCATGCTAAGTGAAGTAAGCCAATCTCAGAAAACCAAAGGCCAAATGTTCTCTCTGATTAGTGGATGCTGATACATAAGGCGGGGGGAGCATGAGAGAAATGGAGGAACTTTGGATGGGGCGGGGGGGGTGAGGAAGGAGAGAGGGAATGACAATAGCAAAAATGGTTGAATGAGATGGACATTACTACCCTAGGTGCATGTATGAAGAAAAATGGTGTGATTCTATCTTGTTTGCAACCAGAGAGATGGAAAATTGGGCTCTCTATATGTACTATGACTTGAAATGCATTTAAATAAATAAATCAATTTTAAAAAGAAATGTCCATAAGCAATATATAATATTTTGTTTTTTAAACATGTGGCATCACAGTAATGCTTTTTCCTTTTGCATCTTGCATTTTTATGCTCAACATTTTTGAAATTCATCTATGTTGGTACTTGTTTGTTTTGTATTCCATGTCATTAATTTTTCTAATTGATGCCAGCAACATGTCCCTTCCTACTTCCCATCAGATGGACTCCTGGTGGGCTGGCCCTATCAGTCCACCAAATTACCAGACAGGCTTGGATTCTAATACAGACTGAAAAACAGCTCAAAAAAAGACCTTTATTGTTGTAATTATGAATGTCTTATTTTCACTTGTGTCTCAGGCCATAGAGGTAGGAAGATGAAATATTTTATATGTATATAATAGAATATTGTCAATATATTGAATACCTAGTGTTCTTGGTAAAGGGTAGATCAGGACAGGTTTCATTAGCTGCCCAGCAAAGGAATCGGAACACAAGCAAATGGAGAGGAAGAGTGACCAAATATTTGAAACAGACTTTTTCAAGCAAGTTTTTGTAACTTGAATCAGGTATAATGTTGATTGTAAATTAGGAAATCAAGTTTGCATTAATTGCATTACCATTGCAGCTACTTGCAATTATGACCCTGAAATTCTCTAGTCCTAATTTTTTCTTTTACTAAAATAATTCTTTTTTTCATGTGATTTTTGTAATAGGATGTTTAAGAATATCATTATTTGTCTTTAGCAAAGGGAATTTGATGGTTTTTAGGAAAGAAATAATATATATCTTGTTTGTAAAAATTAATGATTTGTCCACTAAGAAAGTAACTTTCACGTTTATTTCCCCCAGATATTTTATTTTTCATAAAGGTTCCTAGTGATAGACTCTAAATCTAGGAAAATGTGAATTGAGGATTAACTCTAAAATGTTTATAGACTTAGTCAAGCAGAGGAAACTTTTGAAATAGTTGTATAGTCCTGGAGTGAGTGAACACTTCATTCTCTTACAAATTACCATCAGCCCTTGTTATAACCACTGATCTTCTCTGGAATAGTAGTTCTTTTTCTCGCATAATTGTAATGAAATGTGGTTTTAAATGCATTGGGGCAGGAAGAATCACTTTCACCTTTTAGCCAGAGTTAAAATGATATCTCTCAAAATAAAGGAGGCCCAGGATTGCTAAGTAGCAGCATCGGTCTCAGGGCAATAGTCTCAGATGTATATAGACAAAGTTATCTTCATGCTCAATCCTATATGAACTATGCAAAGCAGATTATCAAACTTCCTGTGACCTCCAATGACTTAACTCAGTCTCCAACACCGTTATCACCTTAGAGGACTGGGAGGCTTAAAAGAGCATTAACTGCCGCCCTACACTATAGTGCTACCTCTCAAGTTCACTAAGTCTTTGCAACATGGCTCCAGCCTTTCCCTTTCCATCGCTATTATATATACAAAATAATTACAAGAGCATTGGAAAGGCATTCCTCTCCTTCAATAATATCTAGCCATTTAAATGTAGAAATTTAATCTAATGAATTATAGATATTTAACAAAACTTTATTCTACTTATGTTAAAACATATACATTTCCAATGTCAAAACACAATGCCTAGTTTCTTAACATTTAAATAGGAAAATATTACCTAAAATATATTCTGTATCTTGAATTTATGCCCTAGGGTCTCCCTTTACTATTACAAGTTAGTGTTGACAATAAAATTATACCCTTTCTTTATTATAAAATTCACATTCCAGGAAGCACTAGCCAGACATTAGTTCCTTTGTGTAATAGCGCAACCAATCATTGAAAAAGAACTTGCTGCATTGCAAAAAGTAGTACAAAAGGCAGAAAAGGATGATTTTCACTCTCTTGTAAGACGAAAGTGCATTGGAGAAAACTGAAACGAAAGGGTGGAGGGAGTCAAATGTACAAAAGGACAGTTTTCTGCTGATATAGCATGAGGAAGTTTTCAGTTTGATGTGAATTTATAAAATAGGACATTAATCAGAAAGGGGGGTTCTGAAGAAAATAGTGAGAAAATATATGTACATGTAACTAAAGTCTGATACACATATATGCTGTGAAGGAACTTCTATCCCTGTAAAAATATTCAACACATGAAGACATATGCAAGTCATGTTCATTACAGCTTTGTTCACAATAGCCCCAAGCTGGAAACCATATTCATCAACAATAGAAGAGAGAGGTGGATTAGGATGTACTGAAACAGTGTAATACTGTACAGCAAAGAAAAAAATGAACTACTAATACATGCAATAACATGCATTAAATCACACAGACACAATATTAGGTGAATGAAGTCAGATTCAAAAAGCTCTGTGGTATACAGTTCCATTTATGCCAAGTTCAAAAATCAAAAGGCTAATAATCTAGGGTGTTAATAGAAGAATGACTACCTGTGAGGAGTATTGACTGGGTGGGCGGGGGGAGGGCATAAGGATACTTTTGAGATGCTGAAAATAGTCAAAATCTTGACAGTTATGTGGCTGTGGGTGTGTGTATGTATGTATATATACATATATGTATGTATATATTCAAATTGCATAAATATGCAAAAATTCATGTCACTGTATACAAAATATTTGTGTCCTTCATTGTTTGTAGACATAGTATGCATATCAATAAATAACGAAAATATGTTATTTTTAAGCTAATGGTGCAAAACACAACAGAATGGAATCAAAATACTTAATTGAGAGAATAGCATGAGCCTTGATCCATCAGAACAAAGTCCCAACCAAATAGAATATACACCATCAATCAAGTAGCTGCTATTCAGAACACACAGAAATTTCTGCCAGGAGAAACGGTCATTCTAGCTTTGAGAACTGTCCTTTTACAAGGTTGTTTGCTTCATACCTTACCCTATCATCTCCCCAGAAATCTACACTTCCTTATCTTGATTGACACTTTTTCTAAAACTTAAAATGTCTTGTCTTTCCAGCTCCAAACTCTTCTATTCCCTGGAACTATTGTTTCTTCATTTTTTCTGTATAAAACACCAGGTTTCTCAATATTCTCTAAAGTAAAGGATCTATTTAGTGTTGAAGATGTTTTTATGCTTAAACCTCACTTGATTTATTACGTGAACCTAAACTGTACCTTTTAATATTTTGCTTTATAAAAGAACTTGGTTTAGTTTCCTAGTCAATAGTTTACTACTTTAGCTGTCTAAGCATGCATCCTCATCTTTACTGTTTTTTCTTTACAATTTTTCATTTTATCAAACTCCAGTGTGTTTATGATGATAAAGTCAATAGAAAAGCTTCTTATAAAAAGTCTCCATGACTTCCCTTTTCTACCTTCTGTCTCATTACCCTAGATACAAGCTCCTTACTTTATTTCTGCTTTTTATTTCTCCTAGTGCTTATCTCAAAGCTGTGGATAATATGCTTACACTGTTTTTCTATTTATCAACTTTTGACAATGTATGCAATTTTACTCAATTTTTAGTTGTGCAACACCTTCAAAACATCCTTGCTCTATCTAGTAAATTTTTAGGTACATGCATTCTACTTCCCCAGGATGAAAAAATTGCATCTTGTAGTTTCCTTTGCAGGCAGGAGATTTACTAGTCCAGTCAGACTCAACAGTGTGAGTTTGATTTGTAGTGAGTGACCTGAAGAAATGGGCTTCAGCCAGTTTTCTGTTGAGTAGAGGTTTCACAAGGCAGTGGAATGAGGTGGAAGTATTGAAGACATCAGCAATACTGGTTTTCTTGAGTATTCATTGGGGCAGCCACAGTGATAGAAATTTCCCTGTTAGACTAATTTTGCTTTGTGATCTTGGGCATTGTTCTTGGATGTTAAATTCCAAGCCTGGGAGATTATTTTATTTTCTCCCAAATTATTATGTCAATTTTCTAGTATTCTTTTTTCTTTTTTTGGTACGGGGATTGAATCCAGGAGCACTTCACCAGTGAGCCACACTCCCAGCCCTCTTTTTGTATTTTATTTAGAGACAAGGTCTCATTGAGTTGCTTATGACCTCTCTAAATTGCTCAGGCTGGCTTTGAACTCACAATCCTGCATCAGCCCCCAGCTGCTGGGATTACATGTGTTGCTACCACACCCAGCTCTAATACTCTTTTAACAAACTTCTTTTCTACTAGTCAGCTGGAGTTGGATTCAGTTTCTACTAGTATAAATAATTTGACTGCCTCCTCAATATGAATAATGAGATTTTAGGTCCATTATCCTACACTCATCCCCCACCTTCTTTCTCTTTATTCGATATTTATAATGTTATTTTAATTGTTTTATTGATGGTCTGTGTAATTGTTTCCATCAATTTTCATCAGTCTCCTTTGCTTTCTCACTTTCTAATTGAAAATATTAAACACCCTTGCCCTTTTCTCCACCTTCATCCAGCCCAACCTATTCTAGGAAGTTACTTCTCAACTTACATGAGCTTCACTTTTACTTTTGTATTTTCAGTGAATATTCACATTCCCTTCTGAAACTGGATCCTAAGTTTCTATGTTTGACTACACAGTAGGCTGATTCTGAGTTAGACATCATTGCCTAGGTTATTTTTAAATTCTTGTGCATATGTCAGGGCCTGGAGTTTTTTAGCGTCACTGTCTTTTTCTTTGAAACCAGCCTCATGACTTCCTTACTAGGTAAAGAAAATTTACTAGCATCAAGCCAAAGAGATTACTATTTTTTTATATCCTACCAGTTGCTTAAAATCATATCATATTTCATTTTGCTTCTTTCATTATTTAACTTCATACCATTCTCAGTTACATTAATTTTTTAGTCATGTTTTCTATTATAACAGGTTTTTGAGAAAATTTATCCAGCCTCTTATTGCAACCTGTATTATTTGTCTACATCTGCTATCAAGTCACAAATATGGGACTTGTTTTTTCTGGTCTCCTAGAATCAATCTATACTTTCTTGGATGACTTTGTTTTTTAATGCATTAATTTACTCCATTATTTTGTTACACTGTATCATCAAATAACATTCTGCAACACACTAATTAGAGATGAGGTTGATAACCCCCAAATGCCTGAATGAATCCTTGGTTGAATATAGATCTCTAGGTACACAGTGACTGTTCTTTAGCACTTCCAGACCTTACTGCATCTTGCTACTGGACATCCAATTTTGCTGATGCAGGACTGAAGCAATTGTTTGTCTGTTTTTATATATGACTTGTCATTTTTCTTTAGGGTGACCCTACCTTTAGGGTCATCTCTTTATCTTTGACCTTCTAAAATTTTAAAAAGGCAAGGCTATGTGTAGATCTTTATTCATTTGTTGGACTGAATACTGGGTAGCTTTTTCAGTCTCAAGACTCACATCCTCTACTTCTGGAAAAAATTTCTTCCATTATTTATTTGACAATTTCCTCATCTCAGTTTTCCCTGTTCTCTCCTTAAGGGAATTCCATTGGAGGGATATTAGATCATCATATCTCTTTATATCTCTCCTTTTTCCTAAATTGCCTTCATTTCCTCCAAGACCTTTGTTCTATTTGTCTTTCTCTTCTCTGCTGCTCTCTCTCAGATATTGGTGGTTCTTGTTTGTTTATTTGTATTTAAAGAGAAAAATGATCTGGTTCACATCCAACAAATGGAACATTGTCAACAGAAAGGGTCATACCTACTGCATAATTTCTCTCATACAGAGTTAAAACAGGCAAAACTAATTTCTGGTGTTAGAAGTCAATATTGTTATTTACTTTGGTGAATCAAGGGACATGATAGGAGCTACTGAGACACTCTTCTATTTTCTAATCTGGTTACAAGTATACATTCTCTTTGTGAAAATTGGTGAGCTGTGATCCTGTGACTTGTATAATTGTATGTATAAATTTGTACTTAAATAGGAAGATTTTGGGAAAAACTGATAGGTAACATTAAGTAAGATCCAGAAAGTTGTCAAAAAACAAAAACCAGAAAAAGGCTAAATGATGAGGGAGTTTCCAAGAGATTCTTGATCTAGACATTTGGTTTTTCCTTCTAAATCCCATAAGGCTTATTAAAGCCCTCAGATGCGGCTGTTAAAGGCAATCATAAGCCCTCAAAATATTTTATACAGAATATCTATAGATGGAAATTACAACATTTTTACAGGGAGTCACACTGAACTCTTTTCTGACTTGGACATCCTTTGGTTTTCTCATAGGATCTGTGCATATCCATATCATAGAAATTTTAGCCTCTATTATAATTATGTAGTAATATGTTATTTCTGCCTTTTGGGACAGTGGGACAGTGCTGTACAATAGAAATATAATGTAAGCCATATATGAACATTTATATTTTCCTACTTCTCATGTAAACAAAGTGAACAGAAATAGTTAAATGGATTCTTGTAATAAAATGTCATAATTTTAATGTTGTATTTTACTTAATCTAATATGTTCAAAATATTTCAACATGTAATCATCTTAAGAAATTATGGGCCTATTTTACCTTTTTAAAAATTGTCTTTGAAATCCAGGTTGGTTTTACACCTAAAGCATACCCTATCTTGGTTAGCTACATCTCAAGAGATCAATAGCTACAGGTAGATACTATCATAATGGCCAACACAACTCTAGAATGAGGCATAAAGAGGGTTGTGGCTATTTCTTTTCTTTATATCTTTAGAATTAACAGAAAAACACTGTCTAGTAGGTGCTAAATGAGTACTTCTTTTTACTATTTAGATTTATAAAAACTGATATAATATATGTAAAGCATTCTCAGTTATTCACTCCATTTTGCAATTTACCATGAGCTGGACCTTGTGGTGGATGCCAAGAATTAGCATAGAATATAAACTGGAGAATGGATCACAAAGTGGTGTCAATCTGGTCAACTATAGCCAAAGCTTTATAAAATTCTAGGTAAGGTAGAATTAAAATTAATGCCAGATATAACTGCAGTTACATTTCCTATCCTACTTAATGCTAAACATGTAATGATTTTATATTAATTCTAGAAAAATGGTTAAGAGGATAAACTTTGGTATCAGAGTGGAGTGTAGGGTTTGAATTCACCTCTACCATTTTGTAGCTGGAATTAGATTTATTCATTTCTAAAATGGGACAAAATGTGTCCTATATCCCAGAGCTCTTGGAAAGATTAAAAGTCATATTCATATAAGCTTTGTATAGTTCATGGAACATAAAAAGCACTTAATGGAAGTTCAACTATTGTCTTATGGGGTAGACAAGCATTCTATTTTCTATCATAAAAATTCTAACTTAAAGAACACCTTTGGTATATGAAGAGATATACCTGACCTATAACATATCAGAATAATTTCCAGGTTCCATCTGGCTTCCCAGAGGGAAGTTCTAGTAACCAACTTCTTTATACATCCTGTATAAATACATAAAGGCTTCTATACCAAAGTACCACAAACTGGGTAGCTTAGAACAACAATTAAAACAACATAAAATGACTCATGGTTCTAGAAGCAGAAGTCCAAAATCAGTATGTTGGTTGGGTTATGTTCCCTCCATAAGAATTAGAGAATGATCTGTTCCAAGTCTCTCTCCTGGCTTTCAGAATTTTCTTGGCTTGGAGCAGCATAATGTCAATACATGACATTCTTCTTGTGCCAGCATCTCTGTGTCCAAATTTCCCCTCGTCATAAATGCACAGTCATATTGGATTGGACATTGCACCCTACTGCAGTATGACATCATGTTAACTAATTATATCTGCAACGTCTCTCTCTTTTCAAATAAGCACACCTTATTATATCTGAGGTAACAGAAATGAGTGTTTCCATGGTAGAGGGCACAATTAAACTCCTATAAAATGGAACTCCTTTTTTACATATCTTAGTCTTTCCCAAGAGTATCCCAAGTTAAGTTGTAAGGTATGATTGCAGGAGCATATATCAGATTAACTTGGGTCCATTACAGAAGTCAAATGTAGTACTTGTGAGGAGGAGTACCCAAAGGTCCTGCTTACCCCTATATTACAAATTATAAATAGCAAAGGTAGTGGGAGTTTTGATAAGGAATAATAATCCAATCAACTGTTAATATAGTCTTATATGGAGAATAGGTTATTATAGGCGATGGTTTTCAGGGAAAATACATGGACTTGTTTAATAGAGTTGCATCCTAAATGTGTATCCAGCTTGTTGATAGACAATAAACTTCATGAACTAAATTATGTGGTTTTCTGTATATTATTTTCAGGACAAAAATATCCCAAAGTCTAACAGTGGGATTCTCTTGTGAATTTAAATTACCAGATTCTAACTATATGGAACAATGAGGAAAAAAACAAACAACAGTGAAAGAACAAGACCATTAACAAGAAGACAAGGACACTTTGCTCTCTATTTCTCCATAAGGTAAGGATGAGCCAGCAGCAAATGTTCACACAGCACATTATGAATATCAACAACATTGTGTTTTGTAATATAATTTGTAGTAAGACATTTCAATTACAAAATATTTTTCTTAATGTAACAATGATGTTGGCTATCAGAGGTAAGCATTTTGTGATTAGTATTCTCATGTGAAAATAGAAATATTAATATTTATTTTGTAATACAAAGCATGTTGACTATTATATCTACTAGAAATATAATCAGCATTGATGTGGCTGCATCACTGTGGTATGCTGATTTCAAGTCCTTTGAGTATAAACCGAGGAGTGGGATAACTGGGTCAAATGGTGGTTTCCCATTCTTCCTACATCTTTGCCAATATTTATTGTTACTTTTATTCTTAATAATTGTCATTCTGACTGGAGGGAAATAGAATCTCAGTGTAGTTTTAATTTGAATTTCTCTAATTGCTGGAGAAGTTGAACTTTTTTCATATATCTGTTGACCATTTGTATTTCTTCACCATAAAAAATAAAAAGGATGACTTTGTGGCTTTTGTCAGTAAATGGATAGATCTGGAGACTATCATGTGAAGTGAAATAAGCCTATCCTGAAAAACCAAAGGCCAAATGTTCTCTCTGATATGTGGATGCTAACATACATAAGTGGAAGACGGGAGAATAGAAATTCAGTGCAGTAGATAAAGGGGAATGAAGGGGAGGCAGGGAGGGACTGGAATAGGAAAGACAGTGGAATGAATTGGACATAACTTTCCTATGTTCATATGTGAATATGCCACCAGTAAAACTTCATGTCATGTACAACCACAAGAATGGGATCCTAATTAGAATAAGTTATATTCCATGTATGTATAATGTCAAAATATACTCTATTGTCATGTATGTCTAAAAAGGACAAAAAAAAGTAAAAACAAAAAAATCAACAAAGGAGAAAGAGTAACTGAAATTAGAATAAGATAAAAATAGCTTATAACTGTAATATGTAAATGGTTGATAGGCAAATATGCTGTATTATGAGTTTTTAGAAATATTTATGGATGTTATTGCAAGAGTTAAGAGTTTCTGAATGTGCTGATTGTCATAAGAACTATAACTGAATTATTATTTTTATGTCACTTTATCACTGCAGGCTGTCTGTCAATAATTGCCTATACTGGAAAAAATGTGAATTAATGTTAGTCTTTTCCCTTCCATATGCTAGCCAGAAGTAGAGTATGGTATTGGCAGCATACAGTTCTGGAAAAGCTCTAAATAGATGCTTATTTTGCCTTATACTAGGATCATGGGAGCTTTGTTTCAGCTTAGATAAAGCTTTCAAAACTCATCTTTATTGATATCATTGAGACATCAATAAAATATTTCATTTATGAAAAGGATTAATTGTAGGATTGCAATATCCATCAGATATCAGTACAGAGCTGAAAATGACAATAAACCACATTCTAGTTGAGCTATAATTTACCTATCTCTAAATTTGGGTGACAACATGCTCTACAACACAGGGTTTGAGTAAGGATTAAATGTTTTAATACTTGTGAAGTGGCATATGGTAAACATAGATGAAAAAAAAATTGGAGTAAAAGAAAAATTAATCCTCTGAATGTAATTTTTCTTTTTGAAATGATAAAGAAGTATTATATAAGATGGTAGAATGGAAAAAAAATAGCAGAAACATCACTCAAATGCCATTAGAGACCCACAATTTCGGCACTAGATTATAGTGCTTCAGAATGTCAGAACCATCAGTACCTTGGAAATCCTTTCATCTCTAAGGGTGTTCTTTTGTTGGCAATTGATTGATGCGCTTTGCTTATGAGTAGAACTTTCCTTGTCTGGGAATGTCATTTTCCCTTTATTTTCTCATAGATGTCCTCTTTCATCTTTCAAGGGTCAAAATCATGTGAATTCCTCTCGGAATTCTTTTTACCCAAAAGCCACATGATGTACAGGTATCCACCAGAATTAATAGACTGATATCTAAAATTCCATATTTACTTAGCAATCTGATGAGAGTGAGATTTCAGCTTCTCACCGGGCAAGACCCAGAGGCACTCCTGGTCCTATGAAGGCATTAACAATCAGGTCCCTATGGACTGAGAACCCATCACTTCAGCCCATGTACTTACCATCCTGAATGTCAGCTTCTCTTCTTTTTTGTCAACTAGTGACCCTTTCCTCTTTTTTTTTTTTTTTACTTTCTTTTGAGCTCAGTTATTTATTTATTTTTAAGTTATATTTAATCCTGCTTTGAGGTAGTAGGAACAAGTTTTTTTTTCTTGTCAGGTGAGTCTACCATCTTGCCTGAACTGCTATATTTGCTCAATATATAACTTTTTATTACAGTATTGGCTTTTCAACTACTACAACAAAACACTTATTTCTCAAAGGCAGCATTTTATTCTACCTTAAAGAAATAGGTATTCATAATTACATTCAATTCACATCTTTAACATGTCATTTATCAAAACAGCCTGCACCTAGATTGCATCCAAGAGCTTGCTCTGGTAATGTGTCAGTTCCAGTATCTCTTGACATTGGCTTTCTGCTTTAACCCATAGGTGATATCGTACCCCTCCCCCAGATAATGTGTGCACTTTGCATATACTCTCCCAGGTGACGCAAGTGAAGAGCTGTGTGTCTGCAGTAATGAATGAAGTCTTGTCTGCCCTATTTTTAGCGAAAACTGGATCCTGAGTCTTAGGATAAAATTCTTTTCTTTAGTCTGCAGACACAGGTAATGAGTGTGCCCTTCTGCTGCTGCAGAGTAGAATTAAGGTGCAGCCTTCCTCATTTGTGAAGGGAGGTTTATCAGAAGTGATTAATTATGAATTAAAAATAGCAATTAAATGCAATAAAATGAATTACAACTTTTTGGAGAAATTGAATCTGGTGTTAATTTGACAATCAATAATGGCATTAAGAATTCTGTTTAGCTTTATAATTTAACATTCCAGCTATCCTTCACATTCAAATTTACGGTTGTTGGTATATGAAATATGTAACTGTCCTAGATATTATCTGTATACTATTTATCTTTTCAGATTCAGCAAGCTCTTGATTATGTTCCATAAATAGCCACATTCAGTTCATTTATCTTTTGTTCTTAGATTTATCCTGAATGTCTCATATAGATGCAACCTAATAAGAAAAATTATAATATGGCCAATAGGGAAAAAGTATCACATACTGTTTGGCAGGATGTTTACTCTTGGGGTAGTAGAAGTACAATTCCATCAATCCAAACCATTAGAGTAGAATAACATCAAATTTCCTCACTCTATAATACTGAAAATAATTCTATTCACTTTTTTCTGAATACTTTTTGACATTTACTTTCTTTTTTATAGTGTTCCTTTTGTACACAAATGTTAAAATACCACTTTGTATTTTATAAACTATAAATATTTGATGTATTTGATAGTTTGTCTTCTACATGAAAAAAGCATATTTTTGTATACAAATGTTAAAATACCACCTTGTATTTTATACACTATAAATATTTGATATATTTGATAGTTTGTCTTCTACATGAAAAAATATATTTTTAAAGGTACATAAGTTTGAAGAAAGCATAAAATTATTGTGAATAAAATCTGTAGTAGTTACAATATTTATTATGATATAGCATTATTTCAACTTTTAATTTAGATAGAAGGAAACCAAAAGAATATTAAGTAACTCAACCTTTCATTATTCATGGACTTTGACACAGGGTAAGATGGGTGATGGGTTGATAGAGTAAGTGTTGGTCTCCCCTGGGGCATAGCCTAATAAGGGAGCTGCCAGTCTCTGGGAGAAACCCTGTATCCTATGTGGCATTTCATCCAGTGTAGGAGGAGAAAAGTGGTGGCAAGCACAGAAGGAGAGGTCTTAATTGGTAGCTAAGGGAGCATGCTCATCTATAGACCATGGGAGACATGAAGAATATCCAAAAGGGAAATTCAGGAGCCATCAAGGAGGTACAAAAGTGCTGAGAAGCAGGTGGATCTAAAAAGTCCTGTGGTTAAGCCAAGTCAATGGCTCAGGCCTATAAGCTGTGCAACCACCAGTTTTATTTTCCCCAAATACCATGGTAAAAGAGTCCAATGCCAGAAATACAAAGGATGAACCAAATCCACTAGAAGCCCACACAAAGCAGACACCTATACCTTCATCACAATACATGGTCAGACCTCATCCCTACGCAGAGAGAAGGATGTGAGAAAGAATCCCTGACAGAGTTTGCACTTAGAATTGACTGAATGTTTCTTCACCAGGAAATAAAACTGTTTCAACTTGATATGCAGAAGTACTGATGGCACTGAGACTTTTTTAAAAAAATAGTTTCTAGTCTCCCTCTCAGCCTTCTCCTGTTCTAAAAATTGTCAGATTTAACAATAGCTCCAGTTAGAGATTAGTTAAATTATAGGAAACAGATAAAAATATATTCTTTGGCATATCTGAGTGAAAATGAGTAAATATTCTTGCAAAAGTTTATTTTAATGGTTTTTTTCTAATCCATTTCAAGGAGAATTTCATGCAACATACAGGTGACACAAAATGAAAAAGAAATACTTTTATCTGGCCACCTTTCTCTGTGCATGCACATATCCACTCTGTCCTGCCGGACTTGTTTCTGGAAGGTTCCTCCTGCCAATGGTGGTCAAAAGCTGCCAACTGCACATCACACCAGCCAAGTTTCTATAGGAAACTGAGGGCCTATTCTGTAAGTTCCTGATGTATTTTTTTGGTACAATTCCTTCTGCTTTACTGAGTTTTTAATAGCTTTTCTTTTAAGGACATATCTACATAATCTCATAATCCATATTTCTTAAAAAAAAGAATCCACAGATAGTATAGCTAGAAATACTACCCTCTAAAAGAGATTATCTATCTTTCTGGAAAATGATTAAATTCTACTAAACACAAAACAAATTAATTCCTAAGTCCTCAACCAATTATAGTTTTTTAAGCTTTTCAAACCAAATGATAAAATGAGTTATGATTTCATAACCTCAAGTCACTGTGTTTCATAAATAATGGCCTAAGATACAATTATGTAGGTGGCGTTTCTTCTAGTAAACTTTACTGTTGGAAGTAATTCATATATAGGAAATATTTTTGTTATCAGTAAGTGTGCATGTATGTCTATATACACATCTTTATCTGTATGTTTGCTTGCATGTATACAAATAGGATTTTCATTGTTTTGGGTGGCTGATATATTTCTTTTATCCAAATATGATAACTTGACATAATCAAAACATGCCGCTTTTAAAAACAGTACATTCTCTCTGAAAACAAATACAAAGATTCAAATTAAATAGGGTGGGTCTTGGAGACAGGCAAAACTAGACTGAGTCCTGATTCCGGGTAACTGTGTAAAATGAACAAGTGATACAATTTCTTTGATCCCTTCAGTTTCTGGAACTATAAATTGTGGGCAGGGTATTGCAATACAAATGTTAACCCTACAATGCCATGGTAATAATTAAACAAGCTTCTGTTGTTACAGTGCTTCTCATGGTTCTGACATAAAATAGGTTCTCAGTAAAAGTTACTCTCTTGAAACTGAAATTTCAGATTCCATGTACCATGAAAATGATGAGTTTTGTTTCAGAATATATCTCCCTGCTTCCCTGAAGCAATGCTTTATCTCTGCATTTTATCAGCTGTTTTCCTCCAGTTCAGCATTGGAGCCTGAACATATTTTTAAAAGATATATCTTTTTATTATAGCCACTATTTACGTCTTTCTCCATATGGCCAAACCATTTTGACTGAAGGTTAATACCCACAGATTATTTTATTGTTTTAGGTGTAAAATTAAAATGTGATTATTGTAAAGTATCTTGGAATTAAAATATTAGTTATTATGATAGTGAATGAAATTATAGATAAACTTAGAAAAACTCAAGCTGCATCCTGAGCAGGAAATATGAGTCTTGCATATGTTCGACTCATAGTTAATACTCAATGCATTTGCCAAATAAATGACTTGGAAGTTTTGTTTTTGTTTTTTGTTTTTTAAGTCAGGGGTACTTGACCACTGAGCCACATTCCTAGTCCTTTTTTTGTGTTTTATTTAGAGACAGAGTCTCACTGAATTGCTTAGTACTTTCCGTTGCTGAGGCTGGCTTTGAACTTGCAATTCTCCTGTCTCAGCTTCCCAAAGTGCTGGGATTACAGGCACGTGCCACTGAAGGATTTGGAAGTTTTAAGATGTTTATGTATCATAATAGAAGAAAAACAATGTTTTTTCCAAACCCAATTATACTCACAAAAACAAGTTGGCAAATATGATTCATAAGCAGCTGGGCATGGTGGTACACGCCTGTAATCTCAGCAGCTTGGGAGGCTGAGACAGGAGAATCACAAGTTCAAAGCCAGCCTCAGCAAAATCGAGGTTCTAAGCAACTCAGTGAGACCCTGTCTCTAAATAAAATACAAAATAGGACTGAGGATGTGGCTCAGAGATCAGCTGCCCCTGAGTTGAATCCCCAGTTCCAAATATATATATAATTATTCGTAAGCAATTCCAAAAATAAGGAACACTAAAGAGAACAGAGGAACAGAGATATACTCTGTCTCCTAGACTAACCTATCTTGTGACTTCAGACAATTTATATCCCCTCCCTAGGTCTCAATATAAAAATGTGTAAATGAAGGTGTTTGAACTCATGACCTCTAGAATTTTCCAGTTGGTGTTCAGTTTCCTCACATAGACTTCCTATATGAAGCAAATGATATATATTCACCATGACAGCTAGCAGCTTTTATTATAACTTTACTGTAAATGACTTCTAATGATCTGAGAGCTTTAGTCAGTATGGAAGTAGATATTATAGGTGAGGTAAAACAGGGTCACAGAAGTAGTCTTCATGGTAACAATTATACATGCATATGACAAGTACATGGCCCCTAGTTTCTATATGTGTGAATGTTGACAAGGTAGGAACCGTGTTTAGTTACTCATTGCTTGGCACATGGTTGGTGGTAAATAAAGATTTATCGAGTGGTAACATGTCTCCTCCGTAAGTGAGGATATCTAGTTTCAAGGAAGGTTTCACTACAGTGTACTGTGCATTATCTAAAAAAAATGCTACACAAAAATGTAAAAAACAAGAAATCTGCTGAACCTACTGGGGATCAAAGACTATGGTTTTTCTGGGAGATACTATATCCTAGCTCTGGAATAGTGGGTGTGACATCCATGTGGTACATTATTTCTATGTGATGTGATAGAACAGAAATAAGTAACAGAAACATTTAATGCAGCCTAGAAAGAAGCTCTGGTGAGGTGTTTTGGAGTATATGATCTCTGAGCTATATCTTGGAGGACAAGTAGATTGTAGACAGTGAAGAAAGAGACTCTAGTAGAAGTAACATGACATGAATGAAAGCCAACAATTAGAATACACTTCTGGTCCCTCCTAGGATTTCTAATTACAGTAGACCATTTAGCAACTGATAGCAATTGGAAAATCTAATATATGAGTTCTGAGTTAGATGGATGTTATTTAGTAATTAACTAGACTGTAGTGGTTAATTCCACAGGGAATCCTAATTAAGAATCCATTTCACTGACTAGCTCCTAAAAGCACTGGAATATGGCACAGCTATGACAGCATTCAGATCAATGTTTCTAAAACTATCAATTATTAGTTATGAATATATTGGAATTGAGTATTTTTAAAATTTCAGGACAAAAATCAGAGTCAAGAAAAGCTGCCCATAATGTATGAAAGGTTATGTTTGTGGACATCTGTCTGCCATTGACCAAAGAAGTATTCCTGTACTCCTATAAGACAGGTGAGGTATGACTTCTCACATTGCATCTGAGGTTACAGGAACATCAAAGAAATGCAGACTTTATTTGAAATATTCTAAGAATTACAGTATTTTCCCCTCTCCTATCTTGATTTCTACTCTACAGTTTTCCTGTGATGTCCTGTGACTAATAGATGTTTGTGCGTACTTTCTGAAATACTGAGACTGACATGGGTGAGTGAGGCAGGCACTAGTCTTGATATTTCCTCTCTGTACTCAATGTATTGTGCATTTAGTTCACTGGTTGTCCTTATCACAGTGCTATTCCAATTTCCTTTGGTATTCTGCACTAGACTACGTGCTCCCAGGAAAGAGTTACCGTATCTGTCACTGCTCTATTCCTGTTGACTAACGCAGTCCCAGCACACTGTACATACTCGGGAATGTTTGTCTGAACTAATGTATGGCTGCACTCACGCTGTACGTAACTGCAAGGGAACACACGTCAGCACATAGGAGAAAATTCTAAGGATGAAATGTGCTATGCCACAACTTGCTTCGCCTTTCAAATAGCTGCTTTGTAAAAACATCTTCTATTATTCTGCCATCTTCCTTATAACCTTTCCTTTTTATATTTCCTGACTCCTACTTTTTAAAACTGCTTCCACCACCAGTGCTATTATTTCCTCTCTTGCCTTTCCTGTTGAGACAAACATCATTTAGGTGGCCTGTGTCTCCTATCATAGTCTTCTTTGCTCTTCAGAGATGATGCCTTCATGATGCAAGGCATCCCAGGTCAAACACTTTTCTTTCCTAACATTAATCTCTAGATGATTCACCAAAAACCAAATTTCTCACTTCCCCAGATTTATTTCCACATTTCCCCTAGTAACTACTCCCAAATGTTAGCTGTCTCTTGTCCCATGATGCCCATTTTCCATTTGCTTCCAAGAGACAGCTTTGTATTAATAAAAGCAAAAATACAGAGCACATCTCCTTACCTGCAAACTCACCTGCGGTTATAAATATCATTACATTTTTCCCTTCTAATCTTTTAAATACCTTTCTTTCATTTCATGGCCACCCCTTTCCTTGGTTTCTCGACTCCAATTACTTCCATTTACCTAAGTGGTTTGCTCTATCAATTATAACACCTTTCATAAAGCATCATTGTCTTCACACTGTGTCATTCCTCTGAGAATATATATGCCTTTCATCCCTAAAAGAAGGCCTCCCTTGACTTCATATCCAAGTCTGTTTTCTGCTTCATTCAACTCACTTTTTTTTAACCGTATCTGTCACTGCTTTATTCCTGTTGACTAATGCAGTCCCAGCACACTGTACATACACGGGAATGTTTGTCTGAGCTAATGTATGGCTTCACTCAAGCTGTACATAACTGCAAGGGAACACATGTCAGCACATAGGAGAAAATTTTGTTTTTATTTATTTATTTTTTTTGGTACCAGGGATTGAACTCAGGGGTACTCAACCACTGAATCACATCCCCAGCTCTATTTTGTATTTTATGTAGAGACAATGTCTCACTGAGTTGATCAGTTCCTCGCTGTTGCTGAGGCTGCTTTGAACTCGCGATTTTCCTGTCTCAGCCTCCCAAAGTGCTGGTATTACAGGTGTGCACCACCCTGCCTGGCTCCGTTCAACTCACTTTTATGCTTGTTCTCTGGTGTTTGGTTTGCTGTGATTTGGCTTGTATGCCTGCTGCTGCACAGAGAAGATGTTCAGCCAGCCAGTTTCCTGCAGGTAATCTCTATTAACAAATCCAAAATACCTCTTTGACATAGGGATGCAGTGAAATTTGTTTTTAGTTATTGGTTTCCATTATATTCTTTTTGTCTCCTGTTCTTAGTTTACCTTTTATTGTCTTATTAGTCTGTTTCTCCCCAATTTACATCATAAACATTGGTATTTTCCCAAGGATACCATACTGTGATCTCTCCACTTTGATTGCTATCCCTCACTTTCTCTGGGCAACAAAATCATTATTGTAGTTTAACTTACTTCCTATATAGCAATGACTTCAATATATCTGCATTACCTTTGATCCCTCCTCTGGATTTGGGATAACCAATCATCAACCCTACCATCTGAGAATCATCTCAAAGATCTTTCAAGCAAATTAAACCCAGTACATCAGAGCTGAATTTTATTATTCACATACTAACTTCAGATTTATTCTTATATATCCTTTGTTATAAGGCATTCTGCCATTGTCCACTGAAGGACCCCAAATAGAATTCTGGTGAGATGTGAGATGGTATGTTCTTTCTACTCAATCACTTGCCATATCTGTTATCAGTCAGATCCCAATTAGAAAAACAGAATCAAATATAGATTTATATTGGGATTTGACCATAAGGAATTGTAAAGGCTGGTTATATAATGGGCATATCTCTGTTCTTTATCTATTGCTCTGTTTGGCTCAGGAAAAAAATGGAAGGAAAGCCAACAGTAAGTGTGTGTGGGGGGGGATCATGACCTAAGCAGTCGCCCAGGTCAACCAGATACAGAGCCAGTGTATCAGCAACAATGAGTGTGCTACAAATTTGCCATGTACCCAGTGAGATTTCCTGAATTTCTCTCTTTCTCTCTCTCTCTTCCTGCCTTTTCACCTCCCAAATTCCACACAAAATGTTTCATTGCCCATGATAACCTGGAACTGTGCAGTGAAGGGGTTTCTGAGAAAAACAGTTCCAGCTTAGCTAGACTGACAATATCACAGTATCCAATAAGTTTAAAAATTCTGCCAGCTTCTAAAATCTGTTCCTTCATCCTCTTTATTGCTGGAATAACCAAGTTCAATGTGTAATAATCTCCTTTTTGGGACAATATCCTCTTCACTTTTATCTCCTCTACATTATATCCCTGAAAACATCCTTCACCGTACCACTAGGCTGCTCTACCTATTAAAAAATGCATAAAAGATGTTTGACAATGCTAGCTAAACCAAATGGAATTAACAATGCCTCCATTTCATCCAACAAATGTTCCTTGGGCCTGGGTCCTGTGAAACCAAGGAAAGAGAAAAGAGAGGAAAATACACAGCATTGTATTTTGTGTCCAATGAGATCGATTACCTTGTCATCTTCCAATGTGTGCCTTCCATTACTTTTCTCTGACAAGATTTCAATGAGAAAAGAAAATTAAATTTCTCAGAAAATTATGAAGATTGTACTTTCTGTGCTTCATGGAAGATTCATCATTTTCTAAAATTCTTACATTAAAATAGATTTGATCACTCAATAAAATTAGCTGGAAAGGATTTATAATCACTTAATAAATTTTTCAGATCCACAATAAATATGTGAAAGATGTGAAAATTTCTTTTAAGTTAGCCATGAAGAGTTCAAATATATATTGGAACAAGTAACTTCCTTCTCAAGAAAGAATACCTGGAAATAAGCTTATCAAGAAACAAAGTTTTTATGAGGAAAATAATGAAACAAGACAGCTTTGCAGAGAGAGAGATTTGACTAAACATCTACATGGCATTTCTGGGGAGACAGTGGCTCTTAGAAACAATGTCAGTTCTTTTTATTGTGGTTAATAGATTCAATGCAATTTGCTCAAAATCTAAAATTATTTAAAGACCTTTATAAAAGCATTTAAATGCTTATGTGAAAGCATAAGTGGATAAGAATATGTATGTAAATTTTGAAAAGGAAGGGTTATTATAGTGACCCAAACTTCTCAGATATCTAAAAATGTACTATAGAGCTAAAATAATTAAAGCATTGTAGAAATTAATGAAAGAAAATGGACTAGAAAGATAGTTCTAAAGTATAAACTACTATGTATAAAGCAATAAAACCTGGAGGCAGCATTTTAAATTGGTGGAAAGGAAGCTTTGTACTGGGACAATGGCTTATAGGTGTAGAAGAAAAATAAGCTTCTGCTTTCCTTTTGAAATCCAAAATATATTCCAAATGGATGAATGGACTACATGTTATTATTTGAAGAGATTATCCAATTTACTGATTTTCAACCAGGAGTGACTTTGAAACTGCTAAAAATGTTATCATGTGCAAGAAAATCCCCTCATAAGAAAATAATCTAGTTCAAAATTTCAGTAATGCCAGTGAGAAATCCCAATCTAATCAAAAAGGTAAAGTAACTAATGGTTAACTATGTAAAGTATTAGCATATTTAATAATATTAGGAATCAAATTGTCAAGTTTATAATTTTTTAAAGTGTAAGAAATAAGACTTTTAAGGTAGCTTCAGTTAGAGTTGGGAATGGGTCATACTAGGTAGGGTCTAGTCCAGAGACAGAAACCACCTAGCAATTTGAACAGGATGTTTAATATAAAACATTATTAAGTAAAACCAAGTTTGAAATAATAAAAGTTATCCTTTAAGAAGTTAAAAAAAATTCTAAAGAGTATAAAACAATAGTAAGTAGGAGCAGTCACTACTTTTTTTTTTTTAATAATTTATTTATTTATTTATTTATTTATTTATTTATTTA
>CM053399.1:158776994-158849476 GCA_028644305.1 Xerus rutilus | reverse complement strand
CTAGTGTTTCTCTATTTCTCTTATGTTTCCCATTCCCACCTCCCTTATTCATTAGCATCCATTAATCAGAGAGACCATTCGGCATTTGGTTTTTTGGGATTGGCTTACTTCACTTAGCATAATGCTTTCCAGTTCCATCCATTTGCCTGCAAATGCCATAATTTTATTCTCTCTTATTGCTGAATAATATTCCATTGTGAGTCACTACTTCTTGACCTGAAATAGGGCATCCAAGGAAGAAGTCTTCCCTACTGTTGTTGATGCAGACTTACTGAAGGGGGCATGGCAGAGAAGTAGCTGTGGGGTCATAATGGCAGAACTTGCTATAAATCCACCTTCAGTTTTAAGAATCCTAAAAAACCAAAGGCCAAATGTTTTCCCTGATATGTGGATGCTAATTCACAATAAGGGGAGAGAGGCTGGGGAAAAATAGAGGTGCTTTGGATTAGGCAGAGCGGAGTGAAGGGAGGGGAGGAGTATGGGAGTAGGAAGGATGGTAGAATGAATTGGACATTATTACCCTATGTACATATATGATTACATGTGTGATCTAGTGTGATTCTACAACATGTACAACCAGAAGGAGAAGTTATACTCCATTTATGTATGATGTGTCAAAATGCATTCTATTGTCATGTATAACTAATTAGAAGAAATTAAAAAAATTAAATCAGGGTCTGTGTATCAGCTGATCCTAAATTACAGTGGTAGAGTTTTCTCCTTCAAATATTCTCTTATCTTTCACAAATACTAGAAAGGGACTGTGATAGGTTGCACTCACTGATGGACTCTCTCTATTGACATTTAGAATCTATTCCCTCCAGTTCCTAATTCTAGACCCCTGTGGTGCTCAGGTGCATTGTTTGCTGATGAGTTGCGTGAAATACTTCTGTGGCATTATGATCTATTCTCATTTTTGTTTAATCATAGGGAAAGAGAGCAAGCGAGAGAGGGAGAGAATAAAAATAGATAAATGACATGAATAAAAACTAAAGAAATTCCAATGACTAATAAACATGAAAAACTGTTCAGCCTTTCCAATCTCTAATTCTTAACCATATAATACTTTGAAGTAAGAAAATATTTTGAAAAGTTATACAGAGCTATAATATTCACTCTCATTCCTTCAGTGGCTTATGTTTTCATCTCTTTGGAGATCATGATTTCAGTGTTGACTTGGTGTTGGATAAATTACTCTCATATATGTAATCGTAAATTCATTACACCATTCAGTAATCTAGATGAAATAAAATGTGAGTAATGGTAAGCATTTAACAACAGGAAGTCACCAGGGAGCGTAAAAATTGAAAAATGAAAAATAAATATCTTATCTGCCTGAATTAATTGGTCTAATCAAGAAGCATGTTGCTGTTGATGCCGTGACTACTGCAATGTACTCTTTTGGGAGGCAGAAGCCTTTGTTTGTTCTCGTGCTAAATGCTGTCATAGGATTTATTATCATACGACTGACACATTTTCAAAACACGGCATTAAAATTAAAAACTGTAGCCAGGGAATTGAAACATTAAGACCAAATACTCAGCATACAAAATAGTTTTAATTATATAAATACAAGGAGGCCACTACAATAAATAAAGAAAGCTAAACATTTTTGAGAACTGATTAGATGCTAGGAACAAGGACTGGTAGTGCATTATCTCATTCCATCAACTTTTGAGATCAGTACTATTATTTTCCCCATTTTACAGATGAAAAAACTAAGGCTGAAGAGAATGAAGTGATAGTAGTTGGATTCCAACTCTGATCTGACCACAAAATCAATACTTATTAGATGAAATATGGATATTCTTATACCCATTAACTTTTAGTTATAATATTCTGATTTTTAAAGTTAAAGCTTATGCTTTCGGGGAAAAATAAACTTCTAAAATTATAAACAAAATAGAAAAATCGTAAACATTGTCTTATTTCCTTCTAGTAGAGTTTTACATGCAAATATATGCTTTATATCCTAAATTGAGATTACACACCATATCTTAGAAACTGTTTTGTTTTCCCTGTGTGTTTCAAGTAATTTCTCATGTTGGTAAATGGTATTCTAAAATATGTGTAAGAAGTAACATTACAAAACACTTAATCATATGGATATATAATGATTTTTGAATCTGTTCTGTATGTTAAACATTCAGTTTATTTATAATTTCTAATTTCATAAATATGAACAATATAATTATATAGAATCATAAATTTTATAAAGATTGTATTGAATAGGAAGAAATCATGAAAAAATAGTTTATAGGATGCAGAAAAACTATTAATTTCTAGAAGTTTATTAGCAGATACATTTTCTTATCCTTTTGATCGTAATTACTCTGTTGTTATTTATCTCAAATAGTTATAAGAAAAGTAATGGTATTCTTGTCTTATTTTTAATTTTTTCCATATTTTCTATACAAGGTTTATTTTATCCTAAGCATCACAGGCTCTGATTAACTCAAGCAAAAGGGAACTTTTTTAGAATTCTGCTACTGTTATTTTTGGATGTGAGGTGTCCCCGGAAAGCTCATGTGTGAGACAATGCAAGAAGGTTAAGAGGAGAAATGATTGGGTTTAAGATTCTTAACCCAAGAATTGGGGAATTGGGGGTGTGGCTTTGGGGTATATATATTTTGTATCTGGAGAGTGGAGTCTCTCTGCTTCCTGGTCACCGTGATGTGAGCTGCTTCCCTCTGCCACATACTCTGCCATGATGTTCAGCCTCATCTTGATCTCTGAGAAATGGAGCCAGCCTTCTATGGAATAAGACCTCTGAAACCATGAGCACTCAAATAAACTTTTCCTCCTTTACAATTGTGCTGGTTGGGTCTTTAAGTCATAGCAGCGAGAAAGCTGACTAAAACAGCTACATATGTATTTCCCATTTTCCCAGCACCATTTGTTAAAAAGACTATCTTCTCTCCAGCAAGTTTTGGCACCTTTGTCTAGTAAAAGATAACTCTATTTATGTGGGTTTGTCTCTGTTCTTCTATTCATTTCCATTGGTATTCATGTCTGTTTTGGTGCCAGTACCATGCTGTTTTTGTTAGTATAGCTTTGTAGTATAATTTGATGCCCAATATTATGCCTCTAGCATCTCTCTTTTTGCTCAGTATTGCTTTGGCTATTCTGGGTTCTTAATTTTCCAAGCCAATTTTAGAAGTGCTTTTTCTAGTTCTGTGAAGAATTATTTTGATGGAGATTGCACTGAATCTGTATAATGCTTTTGGTAGTATGGCCATTTTAATAATATTAACTGGATCTTGAGATCCAAGAACATGAACAGTTTCTTCATCTTCTAATATCTTCTTCAATTTCTTTCTTCAGTGTTCTATTATTTTCATTGTAGAGGTCCTTCATCTCCTTCATTATATTTTAATTCCCAAGTATTTATATTTTATTTTCTTGAGGTTATTGTGAATGGGATAGTTTTCATAATTTCTTTTCAGCAGATTCATAATCAAAGTATAGGAAAGTCATGGATTTATGTATGTTGATCTTGTATCCTGCTACTTTACTAAGTTTGTCAGCTCTACAAGTCTTCTGGTGGAGCTTTTTGTGTCTTCTAAATACAGGATCATGTTGTCAATAAACAGATAATTTGGGCTCCTCTTTCCTATTTGTATTCCTTTAGTTTCCTTCTCTTGCCTGATTACTCTGGCTAGTTTCAAGGACTATGTTGAATAGTAGTGGTGAGTGGGCACTCTTGTCTTGTTCCTGTTTTTAATGGAAATACTTTTAGTTTTTCTCCATTCAGTATGAAGTTGACCTTGGCTTTGGTTAGCTTGAAACATTGAAAATACAATTGAGTAATCTGGTTTTCATGAAACAGGGTAATTCTGAACATACAGGAAGAATGTGAAAATGGAGAGTTTCTTCACAGTGCTGCTGTTGGAACAACTTGGCTTTGACTTTCTCTGCAAAGAGTGTTGATGGCTCTAATTAGTGGGAGGATGTGTACAATTACTGGCTAGACCCTATAAGCAGGAGGCACATTTCCCTAAATGGAAATACTAGCCAAAAACAACAGATATCAACCTTGCTAGGGAAGAAAAATATCCCCATGTGTTTCTTGGCCATTAGTATTTCTCCTTTATGAATTGCTTTCTTTGCTTGCTCTTGACTTTTTCAACTACTGTGTCCTTTTCTTATTGTATGATACATATAAGAACATATACATCATCTTTTTAAGATTTGTTGTAAGTCTTCCCTCCAAAAGTTTGATATTGCATTAAAATTTTGAATATGATATAGGGGCTTATTTGCAAATATCTATTTTTTATGAAGTTAAGTAGGTTTTCTGCTTTATTATTTCTGCCTTTACTATTGTATTAAGAATAGTAATATTGCTATATTACTATTTCTAATCATTTGGATGTATCATAGTAGCTGTTATCTTTAGTGTTTATCTTATTATTTATATGCATTTTCATGTGCTTTATTTTGCTTTGCTCTTTTGTTGTCTGTCTTAATCTTACTGCTAGTCTGTCTCCTGTCTTGTATTCTAATTTTATTAACTGTCCCCTTGTCAGTTCTTCTCTTCAGAAATGCAATATTAAATAGAAATATTAATGCTTGGATGTTTTAATTCTCAATCTTTAGTTATTTTATTAGGATCTTGACAGATTTCACATTTCCTCTTTGGCTCAGAGATACCCAAAAGTACAAAATTCCAATTGGAAACTAACACTATCCTCATCATTCTACTAGATGATTTTCTTTTTCTTCTCTTCCTTTGAGGATTTGACCCCATTTCAGCCCTCCTTCTTGCCAGAAGTTGAGAGGCAACAGTGAAGCAGTTCAAACTCTGAAGAAAATTTATCCTCTGAGAGCAACATTAATGTGAACCTACTGTCCCTAACACACGGTAGCATGTCATGTCTACCGATTGTTTGAATAGTAAATGGAATTCAAACAAACATTGAATGTATCCAAATGTGAAATCTTGAAGTAACTTATTCTTTGACTTTTTACCTAAGAAAAACTTTAGACATATGCAAAGTGGATAATTAATATATTTTAATATGCTTCTCCTGTGTTTATCTCCAAGATTCAACAATTAGCAAGACTTTCAGAGTATTTCTTAAAGACTGTCATGTCAAAACAGAATACTTGACAATATTTCTCTGAGAAGGATTCACAGCAATATATTTCTGAAAGATCTCAATGACTGCCGTAAGCTTCATACAGCTAAGAACATTAATTCCTTTTATTCATCAATATCTGTTCAATATTGTGAGAGATAAAAAGTGAGATGTTCATACACAAGCAGTGATACCTGAGCTGTGCAAGAGAATGTAATGGAAATTTAAACTAAAACCAGGTCAAATTTTTTATGGCTCTGACATTCTAGTAATGTGTTCTTGGGCATGTTAAAGTTGTGGCATTAAGATCTCTTATCAAAAAGAAGAAAATTAATAACATCTATTTCTTAGAGATCAAATGATATTTTATATTTCTATACTCTGAAAAATACTTTCATTGTGATATTTAACTCTTCCTTATTCAAAATATTATATAAATTTGTTAAATTGAGATTTATAGAATTCACCTGTCAACTATCAACTGCTAGCTAACCATGCCAAATTGTTTAGCCCCAATTTTTTAACAATTTCATTTACTTATTTATTTTTAAACCTATAATCGGAAGTAAAGTTGAGAGTGAGTTTTCAAGTCAAACCTGAAGGAATGTTACAGGGGCTGCATGGAAATATTTAGCCTTATGTTTAAGAGTCAGAATTAGACAAGGATTGAGTTCCCAACTAGGCAGAAGAGGGCAGCCAAAGAATGTTTTTTGTTCAACAAACTAGAGAGAACTTTTTCAAACCTATTTCTAAGGAAGAGTACAGCCTTTCCTATATTAAAAACAGAAACTGAGGTTTATATCAATCTGTTAAAATATCTGCAACATTTAATATTGCAATTTCAAACACTCCACAGCAGCATTTAGATGAAAGATTTGTATAATGCACATTAAGTTTTTAGAGGGAGAATACAAAATCGTGTGTATGCTATAGTTCCAACTCTATAAAATGCTGATTTATGAGAATAAGGAGTAAAAAGGACAGAAAAAAAATGAAACACCTAGCATATTAAGATGGTGATATTGTTTTCCTTTTTTCTTTTTCAATTTTCTTTATGTTATAAAATTGTGCAATAAAGAAAGGAAATAAGAATCTATGGGGATAAAGAAAGGATGAGCAAAATCATAGCACACCAGAGGGTCTGTGTCTCAGTACTGAGTAAAGATAAAACCTCTAGGAAATATGATGCACAGGATTATTTTCTGAGCTAACTTGCCTTACTCTTGATGTTTTTCAGGGGCAGGGAGACATCTCAGAACACTGAGATCTCTCCTGCAGTATGTAGAGGAACATGAGAGATTTATTGTTGGATAGAGACTGATGGTGGAGTTGGGCAACAAATTCCTTGAATATATGAGTAGGAAGTCCATTGTTGACCAAGATTTTAATGTTTGTGAAACTCACCTCACTGTTGCTCAGACCTCTTATTTCTTGGCTTTATACACTTTTAAAGTCAGAATTAAAACTTTTCCATAATAGCAGAAAAACAGTCAACAACACAGATAATACTGAAACTTCAATATGGAAGAAAATAGAAGTGTTTTCTATCATAGTACAATTGCACACAATATCGTGTTTTCTTTTGAGGATCTTCTAGTTTGCATAGCCAGGAGGTTTCTATCTTGACATTTTTTTCCACTCAATATTTTAACCTGTCCAATTCTTCTTTTTCTTGTTTTTCCCCAACTCTTGCATAATTTTTCATTCTTATTCAGGAAAAGTCACTCTGGTTGCTGGTCCAAAAGGCAAACCTGTGGACCATAGACGTCCTCTAAGTAAAGGGCTCTCTAGTTACCAGAATCTACTCTTCTAGGAAGGCATTGGAGGACTAAGTCATAGTTTTTTCTTTCCTCACTGACATCAGGTACTTCTTACATGTGCTTATGATCAATCAATGTGAAACATTTAATTTTTCATCTTGGTGTACATTAGAGACAATAAAACTTAATTAAGATGTTGCATTTAATACATGTAAAATTATCATTCCAATTTTAGTTTGGAAATGACAATGTGTAAGAAATTTAAAGTTAAAGAACATGATGCAGTTTGATTTTTTGGCAGTTTGATATTTTAAAAATGCCTGTGCTATTTCCATATTCATGTGCTTCATCTAGAAATATGACACAATGGTCAAAATGAGAAGTGGCATTAATCAGGAAGGTCACCTTAGTAAATTAAAGGAAAATGTTAAGCAGAAGAAACTGTCATTGGCACATTTCTAATGAATTTGGGCATTCTACAAATAAAATATTGGTAGTTCTAGCATTTGATTTCTAAAAAATGAATTCTGTACCCTGGTGGAATAGTTATTGCTTTTGAGTGTGCTGCAATTCATTTTTCATTGCCCTAAATTCCATAGCCTAAAATGAGAAGGAAAGTACATCTTTTCCCAAGAGGGATTGTGACAATATCTTAATTATAATTGAGGAGCTTTCTGAAAATGAGTAAGTGGTATATAAATTATATAACTCTGTATTCACCTTCAGGGTAAGGAAAATGGCTTTTATGAATTCTCCTTTTACTATTTTTTATTTTAAAAAAAGTCCGGGTATTGAATTCAGGGCTTTGCATAGCACATGATCTACTCTGGGTTATACCTCCAGCTCCTACACAGTGTTTTCAGATAAAGGATAGACTAATTGCTATAGCAAACAACCTCAAAATTTCAGGCACTGATTTAAATTGTTTTTCTCAAATCACAGATTGGTACAAGTTAGATGAGAGTTACGCTCACCATGAACATTTAGAAACCGAGGCTCACAGGTTTGCCCCCAAGCTGCTTCCTGTTCTAGGGCTTTGAGATCCTTTACTAGGTTCTCTACATCCAGCTAAGGAACACGAACAAGAGAATGAGAAAGAAAGAAAGAACAAACACACAAAACCATATGAGGTTTTAAGGTCATCCTAGGAGGAGTATCTCATATTTGTTCATCTGTATTTCCTTGGCCAAAATTCAATCACCGAATCCCCATTGATTACAAGGGGAGTGGGAAACATAGTTTATCAGAGTGGCCAGAAAACCAAATAATGGTAAGTGCCAACTTTCTATATCACCAGGTCACTGTCTTGATACTAATTAGTATATCAAGACATACTAACATAAAATATAAAACACCCCTTTTGCAGGGGTGTTTATCAATGCTAAACCCACAGAAAAAGGAAATGCCCAGGGGTTCACAGCCATTCTGCTTATCACTACCACTCTTTAATTTTAGTTATCAGAAAAATAACACAAGGATATTGACGTTAAAAAGCCAGTTTTTGGTGCTGAGGTTGTGGCTCAGTGGTAGAGGGCTTGCCTAGCACATGTGAGGCACTGGGTTCAATTCTCAGTACCACATAAAAAAATAAATAAAGATATCATGTCCATCTACAAATAAAAATATTTTTAAAAAGCCAGTTAATGATGAAGTTGTAATGGTAATCCAAGTCTCTTGATTTCTAGTTGTGTTCTTTTTCATAGTACCATGTGTCTTCAGATAATTAAAGTATTCACATGTGCTGTAAACATTTGACTGAACATGTTGTAACTGGAAGGCAAATGAGAAGCAAGGGGTTACAGTGAAAAAGAAGTGATTTATGCTCCACATATAGTATGGAATGTGTCCAAGAGGTAATAGGCTACCTAAAAAATAATAAATTTACCATTGATGGAGGATAAAGTGAGAACTCCACGGCAGTTCTTGAGCTGTTGCTGAAGTGAAAATTTGCATCAGGTAAACTTGGTTTCAACTAGCAAAAACTATAATAAAAACTGTTTTAATTTTCCTTTTGTAGTCAAAATTTAAGTATTTTGTGGGTTGCATCTATAAGAAAACAAACATCTTAATGAATATATAACCCTTTCATGACAAATGCCCTTCAATTTTTAAGAAATTCTTGTCTAACACACACACACACACACACACACACTTTCTCTCTCTCAAAAATTGTAACTTTATTTAACATAATCAAAGTCAAAGATAGTCACATGAATTAGATGCAGAGAAGATAAATGGGCCATCTGAGCCTTGCCCAAACCCTATCCAGTCCTTGCCAAGACCGATATTATAGTAGATATTTGGTGTAGTCAGCTACACTTGCAGTGAGGCTCTGAGAGGAAGGAATTAACAGGAGTTCTAATTCTCCCTACCCCTCCTTTGGAACCCCTCAGGCTTGGATTGTGGATGATTTTCTTTCCTTTTGATTTGGGTTAATGTTAATGCAATAAGAGATAAGATAATTCTTGAAAATGAAACTACTAGAAAAACTATGAATCATGAAGTGTTCTAAAGGACAAAACATGATTTCCTCTACCCTTGCTGCTATCTTATTGCTATGTACTTGTGAAAAAAGATGGCTATCAAATAAGAAATGGTTTCTTAACTATTTCACGTCAGACTTTCAGAACAGGAGAACTAACTGTATTTGAACAACAATAAATTTCAAAAGCAATTTCAAGACGACCATTTTCTGTAGCAAGGACATGTTTTCCCATAATATACTAATCTGCCATCATGATTGTTCCTTTTATCACAAATATATTAATAAACATCTTAATCTACCTAGAAGCCATATGTTACATCCATAGAATGACCTCTATTACAAGTGTAGCTAAAGTGACAGGGTCTTCTTCATGAATAATAGTAGATGTGTATAATGACACATAATGATATTAATGTTTTAAATCATTTTCCCTAGACCATGGTAGCTATCCTTTCATGATTCAACCTAGCACATGCCTTCATTATTAAGCCTATGTTCTCTAAACAGGAAAGAGAATATTATATAGAGGCATGCACTATTAAAATGAATTTTATTTATTATGTTATTTCACTTTAACAATACCTTTTGAGATAATTATTTACATTTTATAGATAAAGACATGAAGGTTAAGCTTCCATAGATAGTAAGCAACAGCTGAAATATTAACACAGGTATGACTGGCTCCAACAGTCACAACATATTGATCAAAAAACAAAATTGCTTCTGAAATTGAATTGATCACATCTTTAAATTTGAATTTCATAATAAAAACAAACATTTTAGAGTGTCAGTTTCATATAAGGTTAGCCATCTCAATCCAAATCTCTTCACGAGCACCCTCCCTGAAATAGAGATCAAAAAGAAGAAATAAATCTACCCATAAACTACATGTATAGCTTAAATAAGAATACTGTAAGTAAAATTCATATGTAAGCATGTAAATGAGCATTTGAAAATTGCATATGAGAGGTAATCCTTCCCCTGGGGTATGGTATTTGCCATAAGACAGAACTAAATCTCAGTAAAATAAAACTTATAACTTTGAAAAACAGGAAATGTATGCCTATAATAATACATAGTTATTTATAAGCAGACATTTCTTTGGGGTTGTTTGCTGATCTTTCTGAAGAGAATTGGGCTTCATATGTAACCTACTCAAAGTAATTCACTCTAAGAATTATTTTAATATACATGAAACATCCTTGTGCATTTTATAATTTTAATCACTTGTATCAGCACATTCTACCAGAATAAAGGAGCTCTAAGCAATTTCAAATTAGCAAATTTAAGAGCATAAAGCTATTCTTAAATGTATAGAATTTAAAGCTGTCTTGCAGGCTTGGATGCCCAAAGAAAAACAACATAAGCAAGTTTAGATATGTTTATTTCTGACCATTAGTAAGATATTTCACTGTTATAGAATACTGAAGGCCCCAGGGTCTTCTTGAAATTTTTAAATATTGTACTTCTTAGACTACCTCTACATATTTTTTTAGAAACACCTAGCATTAGCTTTTTTATTACATGCTATATTATTCATCATTAAAAAGTTTTAATGCTAGTTAGCCTCAGCCCATTTTAGCTTTTACATGAAGATATATCATAAAGGACTTTTTCAAGTTTATGGTAATGATTTATTTGCAGGTATATCTTTTCTTTTATCCATCCAGTTTAGTAGAATGGCTGACTAAATATTTGTTGATTGTAAAATAAGGTAAATTATCCTTAGAACTTAGACATAAAATTACCTTGTATGAATCTTTACTAAAAATCAACACAAAATTAAATACCAGTAATTAGGAAAAGAAATGATGAAGCCTAAGTATAGACTTATAGATGTCTTACTAAAGGAGGTTTGCAAAACACTAAAATCCAATCACAGAAACAATAAATTTGCTTACAATCAAAATGTAACTAAGTAAAACCTAGGTAAAATATCATCTTTATGATTTCTGCACCAATACTGAGTTATGAACATCTCTCAGGAGTCCCGCTAAGCTGCACTGTCAATTTAGTTCAATCTTAGCTTCTATCACAAAACTGAATCTGGCCAAGTGTTACCTGGAGAAAAAAGTCAATTAAGCTTAAATGGTACAAATTACCATGCTTAAGGACAAAGACAAAGTCAGAGACCATTTCAGCTATTAGAAAATGCACATGATAATCTCAACTTTACTCCCGGTGAGGGTGTTTCCCAGAGCATTCTCCTCCTGGGATTTGGGTCTGTTGTGCTCAAGTGTATTGTCCTAGAAAAATACTTAGATATAAGAAGAACAAATAGTAAGAGAGAGACTCCCTAGCCACCCTACACAAGTTATAGTGTGTTAGATAAATTGAATAATTTCATTTATATGTAAAACCTAAGAAAGTAGCACTGATAGAAACAGTAGAAGAATAGTTGTCAAGAGTTGGAGAATAAAAAGATGGGGAAATGTTGGTCAAAAGGTACAACCTTCCAATTATAAATGAGTAAATTCTAGTATATTTACTAGAATGGGGACTATAGTTAATAATGTATACTTGAAATTTGCTAAGAGAATGGATCCTATGTGTGCTCACTACACGCATACACATAACTGTTTTATATGAGGTGATGGATATGTTAACTTGTTGATTAGGGTAATCAGTCCACAATGTTTACATATATCTAAACATTGATTTGTATACCTTAAACATATGAAATTTTTATTTTCAGTCAAACTTCAGTAAAGTTGAAAAAGAATGTTAAAACATGTTGTAACTTTTCATTTCTTTGTGAGGATCTGAGTTTTTGACCTATATTTTCCTTATCTTAAAATAACTTCTTTTAACATTTCTTCCAAGACACATCCACTGGCAACAAATATCTTCAATTTGTCTGAAAAAGTATTGCTCTTTCACTTTTGAAGGATAACTCCACAGGGTACAGAATTCTAGGTTGGTGGTTTCTTTCTCTCAGCACTTCTAAATATTTCATTCCACTCTTGCTTACACATTTTCTGAGGAGAAAATGGATATAGCTCTTAGAGTTATTCTTTTAGAGGCAAGGCATATTTTGCTTAAGGCTTTCAGGATTATTTTCCTTGTTTTTACTTTCTGTAGTTTGAAAATAATATGCCTACATGAAATTTTTTTATTTGGCATGCATCTTTCTTGATAATCTCTTAGCTTTCTGGATCTGAGATTCGGATCTGATATTTATTTGGGGAAATTATCTGCTGTCATTGTTTCAAATACCTCTTCTATTCCCTTCTTATTCTAGTATTTCCATTGTGTGCATTATACCTTTAGTAGTTGTCCTACAGTCTTTGGATATTCTTTTCCATGTTTTTTTCTTGGTTCTCTTTGCCTTTCAACTTTAGAGTTTCCTAATATTTATATTCAAGCTCACAGATTCTTTCTTCAGTTGTGTCCAGCCCACTAATAAGCCCATCAAAGACATACTTTGTTTCTGATACAGTGGTTTTCATCTCCAATATTTGTGTGTTTTTTTCTTATTTTCTTTCTCTCTCCCTCTCCCTCTATCTCTATCTCTATCTCTATCTCTATCTCTATCTCTATCTCTATCTATACCATCTCCTCCACCTTTTGGCATGGGTCTCACTATGCTGCCCAGCCTGGTCTCAGATTCTTGCTCAAGTGATTCTTCTGCCTCAGCCTCCCCAGGTACTACAGGTATACCTAGAATAGCATTTCTTTTTTAGTTCTTTCTTAGGATTTCTATCTCTATGTTTTTATTGTCTGTCTATGCTGTATACTTTATCCATTTGAGCCCTTAGCATACTAACCATTGTTGTTTTAAGTTAGTCTGATAATTCCAACATCCCTACTCTGTCTAGTTCTGATGCTTGCTAAGTCTCTTCAAATTATGTGAGTTTTTTTTTTGTGTGTGTTTTAGTAGGGCTAAAAGACAATAACCAACTATGATGTACTGGATAAAAGGAACTCTTTAGAAAATGTGGTGGTAAGTTGTGGGGTAGGAAAAATATTCTCCTGTCCTACAATCCTATAGTATTAGCTAACTTTCTGCCACTATAATGAAATACCTAAGATAATTAAAGACAAAAAAGTTGATTTCAATTCATAGTTTTGGAGATTCTAGTCTATGATCAATTGCTTCTTTTGTTTTGAGCATGTGGTGAAGCAACATATCATGGTGGTAATACATGGTGGAGCAAAACCATTACCACATGGTCAAGAAGAAAAAGAGGGGTGAGGAAGGTGATAGGTTCCCAAATTCTCCTTCAAGGGTATGCCCCTAAAGACCCCAACTAGACCTCACCTCTGAGATGTTCCAATACCTCCCAACAACAGCACCACCCTGGGAATCAAGCCCTTAACACATAGGTCTTTGAGGGACATTCAAGATCCTAGTCACAGCAGCTGTGATTTGATCTCAGCCATTTATTGAGCCCATATCTACACTTCTCTTCCATTTCAATGGACAGTTGGGCTACAACTGGATGTAAATGGGTGTTTTCCTTTCCCAGGCCAGTTAGGCTCTGATCAGATAGCTTCTCTCAAGGGCAGGCCTTGTTAACATCAGAGTGCACTGGTATGTTTCTAAATGGTTCCCTTTCCCTCCCATTGCAGGAAGCACACACTTTTTCACCAATATTTATTAGGAAGCCCTTGATAGAGCTCCTTAGATAAAATTATGGGGGTTCCCTAGGCCTGGGTGCCCCTGGAGTTTTTACCTCTGTCTACAAGGAGCTCCAGGAATTCACCAATTATAGTTTAATTTTCCTTTCCTAGCACTGGGTTATGAAGTTTCCATTTCTGAGTCTCTGCTCCTATACATCACGAATCTCTGCATTCCTGTCTCCCTAATCTTGGGGGCAGTAGTTTACTCTGTGTCCTTGCCTCTCTTATGGATCCAAGAAGAGTCTGTTCAATTGTTCAATTTTTAACTTCTTAGAATAAAGTAATGACTTTACAAGCTCCGTTCATGTAAAATTGCCAACTTAAAAAAATTTGCTTGATTCATTTCTGATATAACTTTTTGGAAGTTATTTTTTGAAGATGCTGATTTAAATATGTAGCTCTATTTTATTCAAATATCTTCATTACATCTATTTTGCATTTCTCTTAAGTGAGAAATTGATTGATGGACATAGACATAAAAGTACCTAAGAGCTGCAGGCAGGGTAGCTCTTACAGAACCACCAATTATCAGGGTATCATGGCAGGAAAAAAAAAACATAAATATCCTCTATTTAATCCATTTTCATGTTAAAAAGAAACACACACACACACACACACACACACACACATGCACACACATGCACACTCAAATACATACAAATCAAGTGCTAATCCTGTCCATTCAATAGCCAATACAGGTCTGGTCTCATCTTGTGCCCTCTCCTCACTGTCAGAACATCATCTATCACATCTCCCAAATCAATGGTTTATAAATTTAAAAATGTCAGGATTTTAAAAGAATATTCCTCCACGCTACAAAACAAATGTCTCCCCCATCCCCTTGGGAGACACACCAGGCATTCCATTATTCTCAGACATATCTCTTCCTGACTCCTCTTCACTACTTCATGTCAGTGCTACAGTCTTGCTAGGTACTTTAGACCTGTACTGAAAAGAAGCACTGAACCTTTCTACAACTTCAGCAAACACTTTGGTAACTTCCTGCCTCCACTGTGATAGACAAGCCATTCTCATTAAGTTCTGTAAACTCATCCAACCACAGGATATCTGTAGCAAGAGATTGGAAAGACTCTAGAGTAGTGCTGTCCAATAGAAATTTCTGCATTGATGGAAATATCCTATAATTCTGATAGTATACACTATCCCTACGAGCTATTCAACACTTGAAATGTAAACAGCAAATATTTTGAATGGTAGAGTTATTGCATTTTAAAGTAAAAAGTTACACTGTTAACTCTCACTTGTTAAACTACAAAGTGCTTCTTGTAGCTCATTCAACTCCTTAAAGCTTTATATCAGTATTACAAAACTTTTTACTGTTATTCCCTACTTTTCAGTTATTCTTGATCCTAGTTTCCCTAGATCATCCAATAAATGTGGAAATTTGCCTGACACATCAGGATTTCTACAATACATGATGAATATCAGAAATTTTCTTTCAGGAAATTATATGGGTCCGAGATGGGGTCCTGCTGTTCTGTTAGACTTAAAGTGTCTACCCTCAAGGTCAAGTCCAAAATCCTTGGCATGGCTTATAAAACCTTGCTCCAATTACGTGTTCAGCTTCATTTCTTGATGCCCATTCTCACCACTCCAAACCCCATCCCTACTTTGTGTTCCAGGTGTAATTCTTCCTTTCTTGAACACACCAGGAGTTTTCTTACCCCTTGGCCTCTATATAATCAATGTCTGTCTTCCTAGAGCAAACATTTCTTTTTTCAGTAGTCTCCTGTTCATCTCGTAGTTCCTCGTTTAGCTCTTACTTCCCTGAAGTATGGGTTAGCTGCCCTTCTACATGCTATTAAAGTGCTTTTTCATTCCTAAAACACTACTACTCACTTTACTGAACGATTCCTGCACTGTCTCTCATTTAGTCTGGCCCATGGAGTAGGGAGAGGGAGAACCAGGTCCTTGTGCTCAGTGTTATAATTCAAGAGCCCAGCACAATGCTAACAACAAAAGCTTCCAATAAATATTTGATGAGTAAATGATTGAAGGAATTAATCAAACCACAAGACATACTGCTAAATCAATCTACAGAGAAGGAGTACTTTACTAAAATGTAGCACTGTCTGGTGCTTATGGAGGCTAAAAATATAATGAATAATTCTCAGTAAACAACTCAGCATCATGACAGTATTTTGTTAACCTAGATTAATTAACCTTTTTAATTGAATGACATATTATGAATTATTTTTTAATTGTCATAAAATATGATAAATAACAAGGAGGAATAATGCTTAAATTAAATTTCTTAAACTAGTTAAGTGTTTTCTTTGTGCATAAACAAATAACTGCCACAAAAACACGGTCTATAAATTTTATAGATTTATGACCTTTCCACTTTTCCAAACTGCTTCAAACATTGGTTTATCAACAGATTTCTACTAACTAATCAGCACATTGACATTTTTCTGTTCTTCTCCCTTTCTTTGAATTCATGAATGTGCCTATTTTGACAGGCATCAAATCCCAAAATTATTGTGGCATACACAAAAGTATAGGTTAGCTTGGGACAACACAGCCTTAGTTATGAGTGTGTTACTTTATTATTTCTCTCTCCATAAGATTATTCAAAACAAAGTGGGCTGGAGGTTCAAATAGTCTGTCTAGATTGGGTCTAGGCAGGTAATTCAAATATGGAAGTAAAGTCAATAGTCACAAGACAGACACAGGGAAATGATATCATAATCAAAGTTTCCATACTATAATAAAAGTTACAATACTATACCAGTCAGTAGAAAACAACAGAACTATCTATATGTATTTCACACAAGTGAATTTTACATTCTTATAGGTGCATAAATTGGGTGTATTAAAATTTTCTATGTATATATAAAGTGTAGTTCTAAAAACTGGCTTATGCAATTGTGGGACTGGTATGTGCAAGATTGCAGGTCAGGTGGAAACTCAGAGAGATGATGATGTTACAGTCCTAAGTCTGAAATCTGTAGGACAAGTAAGTAGTTTAGAAACTCGGTAAAAGTTGATACTGCAGTTTGGAAGCAGAATTTTTCCAGGAAAATATTAATTTTCATTCCTAATGCCTTAAACTGACTTGATGAGACTCACCCACATTATCAAAGGCAATCTTCTTTACTTAAAAAGTTTGTTGATGAGCTGGGGCTTAGCTCAGTAGTAGGAGCACTTGCCTAGCATGTGTGAGAGCACTGGTTCAATCCACAGTACTGGAAAAAAAAAGCCAACTGATCATAGCTGCTAACCATATCTACAAAATATCTTCTTTATAGCAGCACTCAGGTTAGTGTTTACTTAAATAACTGGGATGGTAGCCTGGACATCTTGACAAAACCACCACACATACTAAAATATAGATCTCATGTATCTTATCTAAGAACAAATGAAGCAAATTATTGGTAATCACACAAGGTGCAGGTCACCAGTCAACTGTGATTGTTGAATAGTAACAGAGAAATCTGAATTTAGCATGGAACACCTGAGAATTGAGTGAAATGAAAGAAATCTAACTTGTCATAGGAACTGGGAAACATGGTAAGCACCAAGTTCCTAGGACTCAGGGAGAATGGGCAGAGGTGACATCTCTGGATATTTGCTATAGAAGAGGACACAACAGGTCAAATGAGCAGTGTTGTAGTCAGAGATCTGAGTTCAAATTCCATACCTGTGCTTAGTGGGCAAGGTGTTTAACATATGTAAGTCTTACATTATCATCACTCACATGGAGGTCAAAATGTCAAACAAGGAGCAATGTGATGAAAATGAAGTAACATCTTACAAAATATGCTTAACATAATATATGCTCAACTTAAAAAAGAAACACTTTGGGGCTGGGGTTATGGTGCAGTGGTAGCGTGCTCGCCTAGCATGCGGGAGGCACTGGGTTCGATCCTCAGCACCACCTAAAAATAAAATAAAGCTATTGTGTCCACCTACAACTAAAAAATAAATATTAAAAAAAAAGAAACACTTTTCCTTTTCTCCTCACTTATTGTAAACTAAAATGAAATTGAGGAAATCAAGTTTCCCCAGTTAGAGCAGAATCAACAACAAATGGTTCCATGTAAGAGCTGCAAATATTAGGCAATCTCCTTCACCTTCCCTTTTCCATCTCCTAAAGGTTTATAGCAGTTTGAGTTCAGGAAAGCTATGGTTTCAGTTTCAAGATAATTCTGGAAATAGAGAATTTCTCACAGTTTGTGAAATGCATTGTATCAAGTGTTCAAAATTGTGATCTTTACGTTCCACGTTTCTCACCGTCAGAAGTTTCCAGGTCATTATTCTGCACTTACTATGTATGCAATCAGATAAATCTGTAATATCATCATCACAGGTCACAGGTGGTGAGTTAGGGAGCCAGCAATCTAGCTCTTAGATTCATTTCATGGGTGAACAATACTGGGGTTACTTATGGGCTATCTGCATGAATTAATTCCTTCAACTTGTGCTTCAGACTGGCCATCTGGTCCCAGACTCTCTTGGAGGATCCTCTCAGAGCAAATGCTATAGGGTTAATTCACATAATTAGGATGGTTAGCACCTGGAGATACAAAGTATAGCTGATTCATTAGACTAAAAGTGTTAGGGGCAAAAAGAAAACTCTAGTGAATCAGGGATGATGAAATGGCTTTGACGCTTAGATACAGGCATCTTGTAAAGATTTGGGACAGGTTCAAAAAAAAAAAACTAGATAATGAAGAGGACTCCTCACCTTTCACCTCCTCTAAATCTTTTTTTTTTTTTTAAATTTTTTTTTTTAATTTTTTTTTTTTTTTTAGTTGTCGATAGATACAATGTCTTTATTTTATTGCTTTGTATGTGGTGCCGAGAATCGAACCCAGGGCCTCACGCATGCGAGGCAAGCGCTCTACCGCTGAGCTACAATCCCAGCCCTCACCTCCTCTAAATCTTAATTGTATGAAAGAATATAGATAGTAAAAGTGAAGTACTGTTATAATACTGCAAGTGAATAATAGAAGTGACAAATACTCTGAATTACTAAAGAAAGAGACAAAAGAAATATAGACCAGCTTAGCAAGAAAAAAATTCACATAACTTAGTGGGTAAAGTCCTTGCTGCTTTTTTGTTAAAGATATGCAGGAACATACTTCCTTCTCTTGTTTTAGAAGAAATTAAAGAAATGTTGGATGGGGAAGCATAATTACCCTATATTTAAATAATCATGATTTTCTATCTAGTGTTCATCTTCATATATATTTTTTGGAGTTGTAATCACTGTAAGTGCTATTTTAGACTCTGATAATTCAATGACTGTGTTAACATAGCAATTTTTCATTCTAACCAAATAGTTTTCAAATTATTACATTTCTTCTTCTTAATACCTTTATTTTTTTTCTCATAACTCTCCAGAGGGTAAGAGATAAGTCTTGCAAAAATTCAATAGCTCACTACATGTATAAAGATTTTAGGGGCCATTTGTCAGGGGCAGAATGGACAGCCACTTTAAAAGTAAAACTAAGTTATTGTGCGGTCTGTTCTACCACAAAGGAGGAAACGCAAGTGTCTTTGGGTGATGAAGATAAAATATTTTACATTTAAGAATACTACTCAGATTCAAATACTGCAAATGTAATATAAAATAACAACAACAACAATCTTTGTGTGGGATCCACATTGGAAAGTCTCTCAAACAGGACCAGGTTATGATTCAAGCAGCCCCACCAAGAGAGCAATAAAATCTAGTAGACTCCATGGTGTTGTAGGAGTCTACAGTAGAAGAGAATGTTGCTTAGAGTGTGTGGCAAATTTCAGTGGAAGAATTACAGTAAGGGCCCTTGGGAACAAGGATACTAAGAATACAATTTTAGAAGTTATATACTTAGAATGAATACTTTACCACCTTTAATTTATGACTCATGACCATCCTTTTTGATATGAATTAAAATTTTGTTATATTTTTAAAGTCCCAATAATTATTTTATTAGAATTTTAATCTGTATGCCTGCTTATTCCTCTGATTCCTATTTTTTCAGATATAAACTGAAATGATGTTTCATCATACACTTTTCTGACCCTTCCAACTTAAATAATTCTGTTCCTCAACATATTCATGGCTAAATTGGTTTTGTTCGCCACCATGTACTTGGTACCTAGCATAATGCCTGACAATAACTCATGGAAGATTAAGTGTATAAATATTTATACCTTTTTTTCTTTGTATAAAGTTTTCTTTTGTGAAAATTGTTTCTTTTAGTTATATGTGACAGAAGTCTGTTTTGACATATTTGTACAAATATGGAGTATATCTTATTTTAATTAGGATCCCAATCTTGTGGATGTACACAATGTTGAGATTCACTGTGTTACATTTATATATGTACATAGGAAAGTTATGTCAGATTCATTCTAGTGTCTTTCCTATTCTAATACTTCATTCCTGATTCCACCATGTATGAAGTTTTCTTGTAAATAAATATTATAAAGCCTACCAGTGTAACGGAAATGGAAGATGAACTTGTTATAATTGTGGCCTTCAGGGAGCTTCTACTCTGGTTACAGAGCTAGATATTAAGTAAATTAAACAATAAATGAGATAATTTTTAAGAAAAATTACATGAAAATAAAACAAATATTATGTGATTATAAACCAGAGTTATGTAATGTTGTAAAAAAATAACTGGAAAGTGATGGAAGGAATTTTTGGCTAGGTAATTGGGGGAAAGTGCCTTGAAAATGACATCTAATCTCTAAGATAGAGGTCTGTCCTGAACAGAGGAGTGAGAGAAGAAAGCATGTTCTATGCAGAGATAATAGTGAATGCAAAGATTCCATGGTGGAATCTGGTTTGGAAAATATGACAATCAGAAGGTGTCTTATAGATCTACAGAGCAAAATAAAGGAGATAACTCTAGAAGATGAGTCTGGGAATGCTAGCAGGAACAGGATCATATGGAAACATTATCAAGAATCATTTTGTTGTAAGCAAAGTAGAAAATCATGTTTTAAGAAGAACAACAATATCTTTAAATATTTCTTCCTTTAAAGAAAATAGATTGGAATAAAGGTAAATATAAAGAGTAGACACAAGGGCATCAATAAGGAGAGGTTTTTTGTTTTTTGGGTTTTTTTTTAGCATAGGAAAAATATGATGGTTTAACCAAAGTGAGGGTTTGGAAACCTGGAGGCAAAAGAGGATTTAATACATATTTTCAATACTAGCATGGAATAAAGATGGGTTGGTTGTAAGATAATGAGGGGAAGGAAGGAATCAAAGATGATTCCTATGTTGTTGGCTCAAGAAAGTGGATGGGAAACAGCATATAATTTACTGGGAGTAAAGGAATTTTTGAATGAGGCACAGTCAGAAATCATACCTTCTATTTGGGGTATGCTATGTTTGAAACATTTACTAGAAATCAACCAGGAAATGTGAAGTAGGCACTTGGAAAGCTGAGTTCAGACTCAGGGAAAAAAGCAAACCTGTAAATACACAAACAGAAGTCATCAGCATTTAGTTGAGATTAAAGGAGTACGAGATGAGAAAAACAGGACAATGGACTAATTTTGGTTGCTGCAGTCTACTCTACTAACATTTACAGATCAATTGAAAGAGAGCCAACAAAGGAGACTGAAAAATAGCAGTGAGACTGGCAGAAGCAATGTTGCATCAAAGAAGCAAAGCAAAGAATTTCAGGGCGAAAAAAATACAGCAATGTGGTCTACTAGAAATTGTTAAATAATGGAGTAAAATAAGACCACTGGATTTGGTAAACTGAAGATCATTGACGAAGATGACACAAGCAGAGGAATGGAAAGAATGGAAGCTCAAATAAAGAAGACTGAGGAGAGAACACATTAATGCTATTGGCAACATCTGTACTGCACTATAATACCGACTGAGAAGATCATGCATTTAGTCAATAATTTCACAATTCATTTATTCAGCATTTAACTGATCACTCGTTAAAAGATGAGATTTCAAGATAATTAAGAGATGATTCCTGTCCTTGAAAATATTATTTTTTTAGATATCTCAGAACTCTCAGGAACATATCATTCAGTTCTGAAAATCTTTCTGTCATTGTTAAATTTTGTATCTGCCAAAAGATAATTTTAAAATTTAATACCTTCCTCCTTGCCTTACTCAATAAGGATTGAGGCTAAGGCTGGATTTAATCTTACACCTTTTCAAATTCTTCACTCTGGCAGAATGTTTTCATTCATTTTATAATGTCTTTCTATGTTTAATATATTTAAAAATCTTTTTAGGGATTTAAATAAAATAGAAGATGGCTATTCATACTCATTACTTCTTTAGCAAGTTAACTTCATTTGTCTTATATTCTTTTCCTATATGACTTGGCAGTTTGGGGTCAATACCTGACTATGAATAGGTACTATTATTAAATTCACTAGTCCTTCAATAACACTAGAGAATTCATTACAATAAATGAGTTTCTTAGCACAGTAATTAGAGAGTTTGATATTGATTTCCTATGCTGTGACAATTGCTAGCATTTCTGTGACAAGAATAACCATTATATTTAGAGAATCTTTTTAATACCAAATATAATTAGAAGCTTGAGACATGGACATGTTCACTACTATACCAGAAGTAGTTAAATTTTTTCTTTCTCATAATCCAGAGGTACAAAAGTGTCTTTCAACATATTGACTTACTTGAGGTACAGAATAGAATGCATTTTTTCATTCTATTTTACTTTCAGAATGGAAGGTATTTTGTTATTGTTACCACTGATATTGGGTTATTGTGGAGAATAAATATTTGTAATACATACATTTAAAAAGTATAAGTACCTCATGATCTCAAGAAAGAAAATTACTTTTATATTTTTATATGTAATCCCTTGCAAACATTTCTCCGTGCTTATCTTTAAATCGGATGCCTAAGAGTTGACCTGGCTGGTAAAATAGTGCTTTATACTTTTCAGAGATTGTTTTGCAAAGTTCATTTTTCTGTTTTCAGAGAAAGTATTAGTTTTTAATAGGAAATCCAAATTCTACAGAGAAGAAGCTCTCTCATCACCACCAATTTAAATATAGTCATTATTTACATTGGGAAATTATCCTTTCAGGATGCATCTTTAGTTATGATTATTTTAATGGCAATGAACACAGAGTATTTCTTTCCTTGGTTGTAACTTATTTAATCTGTTGCTAATGGCCACTATTTTTACTCTTTCAAGTATAATAAATGTTATCATACTCTGGTCTCATCAGTTTATCTCCTTTGTATTCTTATCAATATTCTTTGTATTCTTACCCTTTTCTATCCTAATATCAAAGTAACATTAAAATGATAATGTATGATTCAGATAAACAAGCATATAAGAGAAAACCTACAGAATGAGAGAAAATCTTTGTTAGCTCCTCTTCCAACAGAGTATTAATATTCAGATATGTAAAGACCTCAAAAAATTCATCTCCAATAAAACAATAAATCAATCAATAAACAGGCAAACAAACTAAATAGACATTTCTCAAAAGAAGAAATTCAAAAGGCCAACAAACATATAAAAGTATTCAACATCTTTTGCAATCAATGAATGCAAAACTATACTGAGATTTTATCTTACTCCAGTTTGAGTTTTAGTTATCAAGAATTCAAATAGTAATAAATGCTGGTGAGGGTGTGGCAGGGATGGGGCAGGGAAAGAGCATTTATACACTGTTAATGGGATTATAAACTAGTAGAACCACTATGGAAATTAGCATGGAGGTTCCTCAAAAGGCTAGGACTGGAACTGGTATATGACCCATCTATATTACTACTCAGTATTTCTCCAAAACAACTGAACATACTATAGTAATACATGTATAACCATGTTTATAGCAGCACAATTCACAATAGTCTAAAGATGGAACCAGCCCAGGTGTCATTCAACAGATGGATAAAGAAAATGTAGTATACATACACAATGGAAGTTTATTCAGTCATAAAGAAGAATGAAATCATGTCATCTGCAGGAACTTGGATGGAAATGGAGAGCATCATGTTGAGCGAAATAAACCAGACTCAGAAAGTCAGCAGTCATATATTTTTTCTTATATGTGGAAACCAGAGAAGAAAAGGAAAAGAAAGGAGGGAGGAACCACATAAAAATAGAAGGGAGATCATGGAGTTGATGAAAGGGACCAGGGGGAGGGTGGAAGGAAAGAAAAAGGGAGGTACTAGGGTATTCAATTAATCAAATTATGTTATATGCATATATGAATATGTCACGATTGTCACTATTATATATAATCATAATGTACCAATAGAAATAATTTTAAACATATTATTCAGATACTCTTATAATTTAGGTGATAATGGCTATAAATTCTCACAATGTTAATTGTCTGTCTTGAGATAATCTGGGCCCCCTTTTCTCTCCTTGATCACTTTTTCTGGGGAAGCCAGAATGGTCAGAAGGGGTCATAAAACACTATCTAATAAATATGAGTGGAACTGGGGCATTGTAACCCCATGCTGTCAGAAAAATGAGTAAATACTGAATAATTCTATAAATAATCAATAGAGATAGCAGACAATCAGTTGCCTAGTGAAGGCAGTGTGCTGAGGACAGATTTGGGAGATGAGGAAACGTTCAGAGCTGATGAATTTGTTTATTATCATGATTATAATGATGGTTTCTTAGAGTACACACTTGCCACAGCTTGCCAATGATATACTTGAAACGTGCAGCTTAATGTATATCAATTATACCTCGATAAATCTATTACAACTAAGGCAAAAATAAACATTGCTAATGGCCACTGGTAAACTTTAAAATAGAGTTGCTGAAACATTATCTATAATTGCATTTACATTTGGCTTTTCAGTATATAAAGTACTTCTTTACACTTTCCCATTTTTATCCTCAACGATTTTGTGACATGTTAAGCAGGCACGTGCACGTGCGCACACACACACACACACACACACTCTCCATTTCATATATGAGAAAACAGACTCAAGAACATGAACTTGCCCAGAACTAAAAGCTGCAGAAGACTGGTGTAAAATCTTAGGCTTAAGCTTACTTTATATTCTGTAGAGTTTTCTATGACATCACACTCCCACCAGATACACCTTAGTTCTCTCCTTCTCATGGTCCCTAATTGATACCATGCAATAGGCAGTCTAATAATCTGGAGCTGTCATTATAGAAAATCAAGATCAAAACAAATGAGGTTTTTGTACAAAAGAAAACAGGATCTCTAAGAGAGGTTTTTTACTCATGTTCATAGCTATAATTTTATAATAGCCAAAAGGAAAAAGTGAGCCACATGTTTATTTATAGGTGAATAGATAAACAAAATGTGCTATTTACAAAGAATAAAATATTCAGCTCCTGCCACAGCATATCTATACATTGGTATGCTGTCCTCCACTTTTCAAATGGGTATACTTTGCTTCTTTGGATCTCAAATATCACTTCTTCATTGAGGTCTCTCCTGAATTCCCTATCTAATGTGGGTCCTCCCATTACCCTTAATCTCTCTCTCCTCTTTGCCTATTTCATGGCCTTTAACACAATTTTTAATTATGCCATTTAACTATGGATTCACTTCTTTTTATCTGTTCTCTACACTTGAAGTTGAGCTGTTGGAGGTCTGGGAATATATTTGTTTTGCTCACTATTAGTCTGAGCACCTAGCAGAGATTTGGGCACATAATAGGAAATTAGTAAAAGTTATTGAATTGTTAAATGAATAAAAACAAAAGTAATATTACATAAATGTCCATTGATGGAGGAACAGGTTTTCTATTTAATACTACTAAATCATTTTAAAAAATGAGAAAGAGTTCTATGTACTATTGTTAAATTAAAAAAAAAGATTGACTAAAAGTACATTAAATACCAAAGTATTTATATAGAATTTGTATATGAATCAGTTATATAATGTACAATATTTTATATAATATATGTGTATATATAAATATATATATACACACATATAATGGAGAATACAGAGCAAATAATTAACAATAGTTATAGCAAAACAATAAAATAATATCAGAGAAATAAGGAATGGAAGCTTTAGATTTTTATCTCATTTACTTCTATTGAATTTTTACTCCTATAAGTAAATTCAGGTTTGTTATCTATATCTATATATAAATATATAGATATAGATAGATATTAAGTAATTACAAGTCTTGAAACTGAGATTTTTAGATAAGAATAAAATCCCATTGTTGGAAACATTAAGGGGAAAAAAAATCACATGTTGATCCTTTGAGAAGCTAAGTTGTTTGTCATGAATTTTCAGGCCTAAAATATTGATTGATTTATTACAATAAAAAATGTTTGAGAATTTTATATTTTATTCAGCAGTGCTATAACTGATAATGAACACAGAGATATTGGAAATTTCACAACCAAGCACAGTTGTAAACGTTACATGTATGCATTTGATCAGCTGTCATATTTATTCAACTTTCCAAAACAAACAATTTTTTCAATTACTTTTATTGGTTCCTAATAATTACACAGAATAGTGAATTTTATTGTGGCATATTTGTACATGCATATAACATAATTTGATCAATTTCTATTTTTAATTGATCTGTAATTGAATCAACTTAGTAACAATGCATATGTTATTTATGGAACTGAAAATTCAAACAGAAAACATGATTACAGAAATTCAATGAGGGGATTTCTTGAAAGAATGTAAAGTACAGATCAGAGAGAACCTCAAGAATTCCAACCTACTTTGGTATTCAAAAATGTGTACTTTTTATCTGGAATAGGCTCAAGAGTAAGACAGCTCCAGGTAACCAAAGAAGAGCATTAGGTACGCTTGTGAGCTTTTGCAGTGTTGAGCTTGAGGTCACTTCTTTTTCCAAGTTCTGCCTTCATCTTTGTTACAAGTGTTAGAGTCTGTTACTGCATCACTTCCATCTTTAATTATTGCTACCAACTCTTGTGTTCCTTTTTCCAGCCTAGCTGCAGACTAGAACAGTCTCCCTAGACACCTCCGCCACCCCCCTTACCTTGATATTCTGAAATGTGTAGCCTTTGTGTATTCAGGCATGAAGAAGTTCAGGAACAATGCCTCAAGTCCCAGATCAAGTAGGAGTAGTGAGGAAGAATATCCTAATGACATACATGAAGGATTGCGGTATAAAAGCATAGCATACAATTTTATGTCTCCATTAGTGCCAAATGGTATACAATTTCTAGCACAATCTGGATGACTGTCATCTCATTGACATAGTTTCATGAGCATAGATGTCCAAAACAAGCACTTTCTTGTTGAGACAATAAACAACTTAAGTCTTTTTACCCTCAATTCTTCATGGTGGTCAAGGCCCTTACTCCATGAGTCCTGACTCTAGGGCTGACTATAAACATAGGAACTACTGCTCTCTTGAACGTACTAGGAGAAAATATGCTGCCCTCACCCTCTCACTCATATCATCAAAAAAAAGGACTTAACTGCATGGAAGTTTGCCAGAAAAAGGGTCCCTGGCTTTTCTGTGGAAAAGGATCTGCCAGCCCTGCAGATGATACATATGCATTTCCTATTTTCTCTTGGAGATTTGGATTGTTGAGATGCTCTCTACCTGACTAAGTAGATAAGCTCAATCAGTAGAGAAGGGGTAAAAAGATAATTCAGACCCTGAGTCTAGGCAATCAGCATTTTTCCCACCAAAAATAAAGGTGATCAATATGGAATAAATGTATTTTATCTCTGTGCCTATCACTATGTATAGAGAAAATCCCTGAACATTATGTACAAAACAAACACAAGATGATTGTGAAGAGTGGAGAGAAAAAGCAGACCTGCTAGACTGTGGGACCCAAAGAATAAAATAGCAGTTTCCTGGGGTCTTTTTTTTTTTCTTCATTTATCTCCGACTTATTGATGGAGAAATTGGCAAACTTTAAATACCAATAAAAGCAGACAAGAAAATCAAACATTTTGTCTAGCCAAATCACCAGGAAAGAGGCAACCATGCAAGATTCAAGACATTCAGATAATACTACCCTACCCCACACAAATGCCACAGAAAAAAATTGCAGCCATGCCAACTCTCCCATTCTCATAGCCCAAGTGGAAACTTAGACTACACTTTCATCAGGCTGCTAAGAACCTCCCCTCCCCCACTCTCCAGCCCAGCCTAGGTGATATCAGAGAAGAGTAAATAGGGAGCTGGGAATTGTATCATTACCCTGTGGTAACGAACCCCACTTCTCTGTATCATTAGAGGCCATGTAGGAATAGTACATTTTTACTCCTCACTAATGGCAGCACAGCAGCTCTTTCCCTCATTGCTTGTATCACAGGAGGACAAGTCAGAAGCCAAACTTCACCACCACGCTATGGTTAAAAAGGCCTCCTCTTTCCTACTCCCATTGTGTCCATGGAGATCACATGGGGGCGGGGGGGCAGAAACAAGATGTCCCTTTTCTTTCCAGTTAGGGAGACGTTAGTGGAAGGCTAATAGGGACCCTGGCATCCCTCATCAGACCCCATTCCTGCCATGGGATGTCAGAGGTGGCTGAGATTTTAGCCTGAACCATTACCCCAGCCTGGTAGTCGCAATGTGGTGCCTCCTCTCTTCCTCGTTTAGGCCTGCTAAAAAGACGTTAACAAGGGGCTGGGATTATGGCGCAGTGGTAGCGTGTTCGCCTAGCACGCATGAGGCACTGGGTTCGATCCTCAGCACCACATAAAAATAAAATAAAGATATTGTGTCCACCTACAACTAAAAAATAAATATTTAAAAAAAAAAAAAAAAAAAAAGACGTTAACAAGATCCATTATCTCATAACAGAATACACAAAATGTCCAGGTTTTGATAACAAAAAAAATCATGTATTATACCAAGCACTAAGAAAATCTCATTCTGAACAACAACACAAAAGAACAGTTAACAATATCAGGGTGACACAGATGTTGCCATTACCTCATAAGGATTTTAAGGCAGCTTCAAAGGACAATTACAAATATGCTTGACACAGGAAAAACAAAAGTCTCTGCAAAGAAATTGAAGACATAAGGAAGAACCAAATGGAAATTTAGAACAGAAAGATGCAAAAACTGAAATAGAACCTCACTGGATGGGTTCAAGAATGAAAATGAGGAAAGAATCAGAAAATTTGGTGATAAAACAACAGACATTAACTCAAACAGCAGAAAAAAATAACTTAAAAGAAACAAAATAGAACCTCAGGAACTTGTAGTACTATGAAGAAAGATCTAAATGCATGCTATCAGTTCCAGAAAGAGAAAAAAAAAAAAAGTAATGATATGAAATTATTCAAATTTGGTAAAAGGTCTGAAAAGCTGAATGTAGACAAACGGGATAAACCCATGGAAACCCTTTCCAAGATACATCATGATGAGACTTTTGAAAACTAAAGACAGATAAAACATCTTGAAAGCAGCAAGAAAGAAGTAATAGCTCATACGTAGTAGAAAATAATTTGAGTAACAGTCAATTTCTCATCAGAAATCAAGGAGGCCAGAATGAAAGGTGCCAAAACCAGGGTACTGATGCAAAGAAAACGTAAAAGAAAGGCCAACCAGTTTCTTTTCCTTTCCTCCTGTCTCCTCTGGTGCCTGGAATTGACTAGCTGTGTTAGAGACAGCCTGCCAGGGATTGTGAGCAAGGTAATGCTTAAGGGGCCTGCCCGAGGGCACAGAAAACCTTGGAGAAGGACAGAGAATGGTGGGACCAAGTCTGGAGACAGACAACAAATGGAAAGCAACCAGCACAATGGCATTTGCAAAATTTTGCAATTTGCAAAACTATCTGTGGGGGACTAGCTCTATGCTACACCCTAATGACTAGCCATTGTGTATAAATGGGAAAGGCACAAAGGAAGGAAGAAATATGTGATTGGTTTACAATTACTGTTGGTTCCACCAACGTGCAGCTCATGGCCAGAATTCAGGGGGCTTACGTGCCTTGCCACATGGAGAGCTTTATCTATGTGCATTGTCTCTGATTGGCTGAACGGCCCTATAAGTTCAATGCTTATTCCGCAAATAAACGGGTTCCTGCTCTGACTGTACCCCCTAGCAGCGTCTGATTGTCCTGCAGCGGAAAGGCTTTGGAGGGCAGGGCTGGTTACAGGGCTGGTTACCGCGGCTAGTTGGCTCCAACTCTTCCCAACTTCCACGGCCGCGAGGTGAATGCAAGGGTGCCCCTTCGACCCTGCTGGCTCGGGACAGACTGTGACCCCCGCACTATCTTGTGAGATGGACTCATTCTCATCTTAAAAGTGAAAGGATGTAAAATTTAGAGATAGTAAATACCTTGTTCATTTCTTAACTCTATGAGCCTAAGGACTATGCTATTCTAGATGCAAAATGTATGCCTGTAAATATTTGCTTCAGTAATTAACTAGTTGAATGTGACATAATTAGTCATGGATTGTCGTTATAAATTTAAGACTAACTACAAAAATTATTGGTTGATGCAAAAGAAATGTTTTTCTCCCCTGAGATACCAAAGTTTATTTAATTAGGATTTAGGAAACAAGTAAAAGAATATTCAGGACCAAAGCTAAAAAGTAGAGAAAACAAATTTACTAGAAATGAAGGAAAATGCCCCCCAAGAAACCAACACAGCTGAAGTCCTAGCTGTATTATCACAAGTATTTCTCTGCCTCGCTCATCCTGTGTGAGACAAACTACCATTCTAGCTCTGAACATGCAATTCATGCCCCTGAATTCCTGCTCTTGCGTGTGCTGTTCCCTGAGTCTGAATTGCCTTTCCTTACTGATCTAATCATCTACCTTATTCTTCAAAACCAAGTTCAAAGCTATTTCCTCTCTGAAGTCCTCCTGAAAGTAGAGAAAATATCTTAACAACCAGAAACATGTTATTCAGTAAATGTATTAAGTGAACTAAACTAAGGAGAAATGGGAATTGCATCCTGAAGATGACAGACTTTGGTGAAGCAGAGGAGAGGGACATAGGACTGAAGTAGGATAGATATTACAGGCAGATCAAAGAGATTTAGAATAAACAGATCAATAAAATGTGTTGCCTGTACATCACAGAACTGAACTCTATTCCTTACAATTGCTTAGTGCCATGAGAACAGCACAGAATATACCACCCCAAGTCTCCCTGTGTATCTTTTCTCTGAAAAATTTTGCATATATGTTCCTTGACTCCATGTGACTCAGAAGAGTCATAATTCCTCCCACCGAGGGCCACCATGTTATACAACAACGTAAGATGTCATACATGTCATAGCATATGCAAGTGTAAAATAGTAAGAAGGTTTAAGGAACATTTTTAGATATTTTTTCTTATTGTTTTCCCATAAAATTTTAATAGCACATGTGTATTGTGTATCTGCTTATGAATTGTGTGTATATGTGTGTATATCTGTGTTCTATATATAAAGAATAGAAATTCTTGTTATTTTCTTCCCCCATGAACAAATTTTTGCCTTCCTGTGGGTGATACTGCTTGTGTTGAGAATGCTTGATGTTAAAAAAGTAGCCATCTTTGTTGGTGGACATCTTTAATAGACTACAGTGCAAATGGTTCTCCTGGTGTGGAGAAACCCAGCTCCCACATATACCACTTTGAATTTCAAGAGAGATTTGACAATAATTTTAGGATCTTATAGCACACTAATTTGATTTTTAGAAAATTTCATTTCAATATCAAATCTTAGGTTACCTTAGTTAACCTCTAAGTTATACCACGAATAACAACACATATTATTGCTAGATACTAAGAGGAATTTTCAAATTTTACAAGGCTAAAGGAATGTGATTAAAAAGCTCTAAATCATTAGTAACACAAAGCGTTTGTACATGTTGCAGACTTTAATGAAGCAGAATCCTGTTAATCCTCAGATTTTCCCATGCCATACAATCTCCCTTATTTTACTATGCAGAACAGTTAATTGGCCCTTCCTGATTGTGTATTCTCAGAACCTACGTATGCAAAGATTCATTAAAGCCACTGTCCAGTCATAGGATTGACAAACTGGAAAGACTGAAATAGTCTTCTATTCTCATTCTTTCTATTAAATTCTTCCATAAAAGAGGTCAGTTATAGAGATTTATTTTTATGCTAACATGAACTCTCTCTTGAGTGCATGAAGATATTAGAAGGTTGAAGTAGTTATTGTTCATTATAGTTTTAAACAAGATTTTTTTCCACTATGAAGAGTCATATATCTTTATAGATATTTTAGTTTAAAATTGAAAACACTCTATCTGAGGTTGCTAACCAGACTTTTCTTCCATTTTTCAAGTTTTGTTCTTTGTAGTGGCACACAAGCAAATAGCAGCAAAACACTTTCCTTTTTTTAAATGGAATGATCTGTCTTGAGCATAAATTAGATGCTCAAGGGCCTATTCAAGCACAAGACTCGATAACCACTTTCAAGTTTATTAAATGTTAAGAAAATTCTCACATAGAAAACAAATCTAGACCCCGAAACCTCTAAGTTCCCATCTCACTCTTTTTTTTTTTTTTTTAACATTTATTTATTTTTTTAGTTGTAGGTGGACAGAATATCTTTATTTGATTTTTATGTGGTGCTGAGGATCGAACCCAGTGCCTCACGCGTGCTAGGCGAGCACGCTACCACTGCGCCATAACCCCAGCCCCTCCCATCTCACTCTTAAGATTCCCAAAACAGTATTTCTTTTTGAATATAGCAAAAACCTCCAAATATGTCAGTATACCAGGTTCAGGGGACAAGCTCAAACCATGGCAAATATTTTCATTCCAGCTATTCTTCCTCTCAGTATTAGTCAGAGATCTAGCCTACACTATACCCATAAATCTCCTTTCTTCCCTAGAATTTTATAATTTTTAATTATTATCACTGGAAGATTTCACTATGTGAAGTTTAAGGGATCTCTCCACATTGTAAGGGAACGCAAAAGTATCTAAGAAACTCTCTTTTTAAAATATCAAGTATTTCCTTCAAGGTAATTCCTTTATCCTCTGCAAAAGATAAGTCGGATCCTATCATACCAGGCCTTCAGTAAATTCAAGCTGCCTTCAGTAAATGTCAAAATTCCTTAGTGTGATATATAATGTGGTCTCTAGTCCCATCCCATCTATATTTATGACCTCATTTCAAGCTACCCTTTCTTTTACTTATCCTATGTTTCTGAGCTTTTCTAAACACAGATTTTTTTTCTTTAATTTTTCTACCATTTGGCATGTAATTCTGTCTGGAAGTTATATATGTTATCCACTGGATGACCAACACCAACTAACAACTGGCACTTCTTGAACATTTTTTTTTCCAGTATTAAGGATTAAACCCAGAGGCACTCAACCACTGATCCACATCCATGGCCCTTTCTTATATTTTATTTAAAGACAGCTGAGACAGCTAGAGCTGAGTTGCTTAGGGCCTAAGTTGCTGAGGCTAGCTTTGAACTCATGATCCTCCTGCCTCAGCCTCCTGAGCCACTGGGATTACAAGCACGTGCCACCATGCCCAGCCCCAATCAACACTTCTTGATGAGCTAACAAACCCTTACATAGTTTGTCTTTCTTCTCTAATGCCATCACTCTGTATGTGTCTCTGTTAACAGCACTTTTGCAATTGGATTACTATTGTTTGTATGCAGACGTGCCCCTGCTCATAGGCAATCTCTCGAGAGTAAGGACAGTGTTAAAACAGCAAAGTGCTTATTATTAGGCTGATTCATATGAAATTGCTGATACATTACCAATTTTAATGTATGAATATGTCTATACTTATTTTATAGTCTCATTCTAAAAAATACTTCTCAAAATCCTATCAAAAATGCACTGAGACAAGACAGTATGCTCACCAACTATTCCATTTGAATTCTTAAATTGTCTTGACTCCATTGCTATTGGATGGGGCCTTCCAACCAATCTGGTCAATGAAACAACAAAAAAGTAAACATGAGTATGTCATTTTTCCAGCTGACACAATGAAAATAGCATGTATATCTTTCTAATCTCTTTTACTACAGTAACTAAAGAAACCATCTACTTAAAGCAGCTATACATGGTGAAACTTTGAGTTGCTGAGCTGAGTGACACATGGGCAGAGCCCTGCACCAATACATAAGGTGCATACAAAAAAATAAAATATTGTAGCATTAAACTAGTAGAACTTCAGCTTTAACCTCTGGATAATCTTATGTACAACTAGTTAAAATAAAATATACAAGGAAATGAGGAAAAGTGAAATGAAAACAGGAAAATAAAGACAGAATAAGATTAAACCCAAAGTGCAAGTCATATGTCTTTTATGTACTAAAATTATGATAATTATTTGATCATGAGCTTTCTTGTGGTCAAGAAAAAAATACTACCATACATAACAAAGTTTTAAAATTCCACAAAATGAAAACTAACTTGTAATAATGCTTCAAATGCTCAATACACATTGTTTATGTGTACATTATATTTCAGGAAAATAGAAAATGACAACATTAGCTTCAGAAAGATTGAAGAGTATGAGAATGAATCAAAAAATCTTAGATATATTGGGCCTAGTCTAACCCTAGATCAATTATTTTTCTATCTCCAGAGATATTAGCCTTGAATTTCCAATTAGCAGGTGATTCTAAACAAAAGAAGACTGATGAGGTAAAAAAACCTCACTTGGTGCCTGCATCTTTAATAAGCTCTTTTAAAAATCATTTCAGATAATGCTCAATTTCCTATAAACAAATCCATAACATGAGATTTTATGTTAATAAATTCTTAGTTGAGAGGTGAGAATAACACTTCCAATAATTTTGTGAGAATCATAGGTCACACAGACTGATAATGAGATAATAATAACTTTATATTCTCCAAACTTTTGGTGAAACAAAGACAGTAATTATCTGAGCTGTTATTTATCCCATTACCTATTTCTATATTAAGATATAATGTTAAAATTTTTATGTATACACAATACTTATATGTATAAGCACTTGATTATAAAGGCTTATAAGATTATGGATCATTGTTAGTATTTTCTCTATGCTTTGTTCAAAATACTTAATAATAAGCTATATTATTTTATAAGCAGATAAATACATTTTAAAATATAAATCAACTTGAACATTTTGGCATTTTGATTCAGGATTTTCTCAGTTCCCACCCTTGTTTCATTCTCATTGACAGTCTTTTAAAATGTTTATAAATATGATTGTCTTTCAAATTTCTTTGGAAACAGAGATTATCAGACCACTGTATTATGATCTCTTTTACTACCTCTTCCATGTAAACTCCTTTAAGAATGGAGATTCTCCTTAGGCAAATGGGTCCATGAAATTCAAGTACCTTTGTATTTTCACTGGTGAAATCATACATTATGGTTACAACTAAAGATGGCTGTGATCAGGTCAAGTGGAATCTATACTAAGTTCATGGCACCTATGTCAAAAATTGACCAACTGTAAATGTGTGGATTCATATTTGGGTTTGCAGTTCTATTATTGGCTCCTGTGTCTTTGTTTAAGCTAGTATGGTATAGTTTTGATTACTTTAGCTTTGTGATTAGATTGAAATCAGGTAGTGTGATTCCTTTAGCTTGGTTCTTCTTTCTTGAGATTGTTTCAGCTCTTCAGGGGTTCTTGTGGTTTCATAAAATTTTTAAGATTGTTTTTCTATTTCTGTGAAAAAGTTTATTGGAATTTTGATAGTGATTGCATTGAATCTGTAGACATTCTTCCAAAGAAGACCTACAAATGGCCAATGTGAACAGTATATGAATGGGTGCTCAACATCACTAATCACCAGAGAAATAGAAATCAAAGTCATGATGATATATCACTTCATATCTGTTATGATGGCTGTGATAAAAAAAAAAAAGACAAGAAATCTGGCATGGTGATGCACACCTGTAATCTCAGTGGCTCAAAAGGCTGAGGCAGGAGCATCGCAATTTTAAAGACAGCCTCAGCAATTTTTCAAGGCCCTAAAGCAACTTAGTGAGACTCTGTCTCTAAATAAAAAATAGAAAGGGCTGGGGATATGGCTCAGTGGTTAAGTGCCCCTGGGTTCAATCCCTGGTACCCCACCTCCCCCAAAAAATAAGGCAAGAGATAACAGGTGTTGGTGCTGATGTGGATAAAAGAAAACCCTTTTTACACTGCTGGTGGGAATGCAAATTGATAGTCATTATTGTAAACCGTGTAGAGTGTCCTTAAAAAATTAAAAATAGCACTGCCATACAACTCAGAAATCTGACTTGTGGGTATATATTCAAAGGAAATGAAATGTGTATCTCAATGAGATAGCTGCACCTCCATGTTCACTGCAGCATTATCCACAATAGCCAAGATACAGAAACAACCTAAATGTCCAGTGACAGATGAACAGATAAAGTATGGTGTTAATATATACATATATATATATAATAAAGAATATTATTCAGACATAAAAGGCAATCTTGTCATTTGGACATGAATGAATGCAGAGGCATTATGCTAAGTGAAATAAAATGAACATAAAATAATACTGATATAATTTATGTGGAATCTAAAAACACAGAATAGAATGATATTTGCTAAGGGCTGGGAAGTAGGGGAAATAGAGAGAAGTTGGTCAATATGTACAAAATTTCAGTTATGTGATGAATAAGTTCTGGCAATTTTTAATATACAAATAGTGAACATACTCAATGATATTGTATTGTTTACTTGAAATTTGTAAGGAAGAAGTTTCTAAGTATTCTTATAACACACATATACATACAAATGGTATCGCTGTTGATGGATATGTTAATTCATTTTGCTATAGCAGTCATACATTATCCATTTTACTATGGATAATGTTATGTATGTCAAATAATCATGCTAAATACTTTGAATATATCCAATTTTGTCACTTATATGTTTTTTAAAAACAGGATTGAGATGATAGACTTGAAAAGCCTTACCTTTAATGTAAAACTTTCTCCAGAGTGAGAAGGGAGTTGTCAAAGCCAACATTCATATAAGAAGTTTGCATCTTAAATAAGAGGACAAACGCAGATTTTTTTTTAAAAAAATCACTTGTTATTTGAACCATATGAAGCAATTTCTACTAAAGTCCTCACTTAGCCATTTAGTTTAGTAAGCCATATCTGCACTCTTGTACAGTTATAAATCATCAGCCTTCTGGTTTAGTGTTAATCACTGAAAATGCCTCAAAAGCAGTGAAAATATAGAAGCACTGAAGCACTGAAAGTATTGTTTTCACATATTAATGTTCCTGGGAATAGCCATCAGCCAATGCTGGTAGCTGACCATTATGGTTGATCAATGCCAGGGTGCAAATGTCTGAAAGCCTTGCCTCAATTATAAAAATCTCCGAATTGATATTTCAACTCTAGAGTTCCCTCACAAGCTGACTATGGCAGCAGTAGCCAAGTCATACCTACTGTATTCTAGGGTATTCTCTATAAATATTTAAAAATTAAAAATCCAATTTTTAAATATTTATAGAGAATACACTAGATTTAATTATCAAAAGACATGGGGATTGGAATCTGGCTTAGCAATTACCTTATCCTCCTGATCAAAGTTATTTACCCTCTTGGAACCTCAGTTTCATCATTCAAAAAGCGGAACAATTTCTATCTCACAAGAGTATTGCAAGGATAAAGATATAACATTCTGGCATACAATAAATTGTGTGTTAAAATAACAATATGCTAGCAAATCAGTAGTTGACCAGAAGAAAAATTTGTCATCATGTCCAATGAGCCCATGGCTCTTTCTTTACAATCCTCCTTTTTCTATTTTCTGTGACATTTCCTTCTGGCAAGGTCATATACTACTAAAAAAATTGTGGTAGAAATGAAAAGACATAGTTCTTTCTCAAGCCAACCTGTGATACAGAATAACCCTTTCTTGGGGCTAACTGTACAAGACAGGATGTGTATTTAATTTAAGGTGCCTTTAAGTTACAGAATTCTTTGATCTTATTTTTTTAGATTTTTTTCTATACAAACTTGCACTGAGAATCTAGCCTGAACCTAAAAGAGTGTCCTCTCATCCCAAGTAGTCAATTGCAGTCTTTAAATATTCCAGTCACAGGTCAGTAGTAAGACCGTAATAAAGGTACAGCAAGAAATCTCTGAGAATGCTATGATGTAAATTTCAGCTTAAATAGCTTCCCACAAAACCATTGTCAAACAGATTTTTGTCTTCTTCAATTTCACAATCATGCACTGGGAACTAATTGCATCTGATAAACTGCAAGTCTTAACTGACATTCCAGCTCACTGGCTAAGCTATTAGGTTTGCCTTGAAATCAGTAAACCTTGGGTACCTCTGATCCTCAATCTAGGCCTCCAGCATCATACAAGTGTCATTCACCTTGATTACCTCAGTAAGTGACCTTTCCTTTGAACTCACTAGAGCTTCTGAAATGTTTTCTTTTTATTCTCCAAAATGAAATATCTTTCACAATTGAGATCTCAGAACCTCAGATAAGAAACCAGTAAAGGTGCTTTAGGCCATTATTTTTATAACTCAAAAAAATATTGTTCCCTTAGTGTATATTGTGTTCTTGCAACAGAATTCCTCCTGTGAGACCTCTGTGTATCTCTTGGTGCCACTGATTATTCCTGATCTGGAATAGAAACAATATAAATTTAACACAATAGATATATACTGATAGTTCATGCCAGAATTTCAAGTCATTATGGAGACTGTTCATAAATTTAGTGGGCACCTATAATTGATTAAATGCTTCTTTTTGCTATGAGGTCAATATTTTGCTTTTAATATTTATCTTGCAGCAGAAATTCTGTAATTCACTTATGAGGCACCATAGTAAGGAAGTGTTTTAATCAGTTTTTGTTGTTGTTGCTGTGACCAAAAGACCTGAAAAGAACAATTAGAGGAGAAAAAGTTTATTTGGCTCACCGTTTCAGAAGTCTTAGTACATACATGGCTTGGTCCATACATCTGGGCCCAAGGTGAAGCAGAACCTCATGGCAGAAAGGTGTGGAGGAGGAAAGCAACTCAGGACATGGCAAGCAGGAAGCAGAGAACATTGCTCACCAGGGACAAAATATAAACTCCAAAGGCATGCCCTCAGTGACCCATGTCTTCCAGCCACACCCTACCTGCCTAGAGTTACCACTTAGTTAACGCATATCAGGAATAGGGATTATGCACTGATGAGGTTAAGACTCTCCTAACCCAATCTATGCACCTCTAAACTTCCTTGCATCATCTCATACATGAGCTTTTGGGGGACACCACATATCCAAACCATAATAAGAGAAAATAGCCCATTATTTAGAGTTGTGGGTTGAATCTTCAGTCTAGGAGTTGTAGAAAAAAAGTCCCCATCAGAGAAATTCCAGGTGAGCCACATAACGGCTCGAAGCTCATATTGCTAGTAAAGTTTGCATCGTGTATATATTGAGAGAAAAAATTTCCAGAGAGCTGTAAAACAACTATTTGAAGAATAGGCACTTGAAAACATCTAAAGGTATAGTTTCTGCTATACATATAGATGCTCTCCAGACATTATTTAGAGGAAAAATCCTTCACTGAATAATGAATTTTAGCATGCTCAGCAAAACTGGTGGCTCCCTGGAAGCAGCCACTAGTTGGTGCCAGCACTGATTGTAGTTGGTTATAGCTATTATTAGAATGAGCTTGTTGCCATCAAAAGTCTATAGCAATAGGATATTAATTGTAGACCTTCGTGGTAGAATACATAAGTGATCAGTGAGTGGTGTCTTATAGACACTGAACAAAGTTCAAGGCATCTGTGAAATCAAGGAGGTAGTCCTGACATCTGTTGGAACATGGCCAGAGGTATATCCATTCCCTCATTTGTGGGCCCTGCTTTGATGTCCTCGTCAGTAGATTAGACAAAATAATATATACTTTGTGAAGTCCTGTAGGGATTAAATTAAGTAGCATATGTAAAGTACATGGCATGAAATAGGTGTTTAATAGATGGCAGCTATCATTACTATTAAAGTAATGATAAAATGATGATAGTGATACTGACTTTTGAACAAATACTTATCAATTTGCTACAAAGAAAGAACTCAATATTCATTTCCTTTCCTTCTCATTTTGAGATTACTTCAAGTCAAATATTTAAAATGTAGTCTACTTAGTTTTTTTTCCTGAAGCCCAAAAGACAAATACACTACATTTTTCTCTTTGAGTTATCAAAAATCTTCTCTCCACAAGTTCATTTTTTGTGTTTTGTGCTAAGTAGTGAAGAACATGGTCTTTGGATTTTTCCTTTATCATTATTCTTCATGTATTAATGAAGATCTGTGTTAGAATCCTAAGAACACTAATTACACCAAAATTTCTGAATCATAATCTATCCAAAATATAGTAAGTATAGCTACCATTTGAGAACATTTACCACGTGTGAGTGTACTACCTCATTTAATGTTTACTATTTTCTGAGGTGCTTCTACTACCAGTCTCATTTTACACATGAGAATAATTAGCTAGTAAAAGTAAGATAAACTAGACTAAGGATTCAGACTCCTGTTCAACTTATATACAACCTTCTCACCAAAGATGGAAATTCTAAGGAAGTTTATTCTCCTAGAGAACCATTAAATAATAAAAATTGAATGAACCAAATGTCAAAGTGTTAATTAAGATAGGAAATACAAACAATATAAAAATGATAAATCAGTTAGTTGACTTTTTACAATCTGTGTTCCATGAGAAAACTCATCAATCTTCTTCCCAACTAATCTTTTCAACATTAATAATTTCCTAAGTAAATTAGGAACTGGGAATTAATTTAATGAGTTTTTATTCCTACTGACATAAGCCTCAGATCATTCCAGTTTCTAAACCAAATTACCATTTAAGTTATCAAAGGATGTGGATTATAGCCCTCTATGGAACACAGTTAAGTATAGATTTTAATTATTAAAATTTCTCACTAAAGTGGACACTTTTCTCAAAAATTGTGTTTTAATATATCCAGAGCCTCATTTCTTAGCAATATAAAGATGCTTGTTTCTTGTCATATGTTACTTGATCCACAAAACACATGATGCCAATATAAAACATGGCTTGTATACATTTTTAAATAGCAATTATAATTTTCAATGAGCCATGCAGGAGAGATGTATTGATTAATGCCATTTACATGAAATGTCAGTCAAATTGGCAGCTTGTTCACCCTTTTGCTGTCCTTGAAGCTGAGCTCAGAATGCTGAATCCCACACTGTCATTTTAATGATGCCAATCAGAATAAGGTCCAGTTGCTCACTTTTAACTGAAATAATGAAAAATCAAATGAACCTTGATTTGTCAAATAATTTCAGAGTAATGATACCATTAATAAATAATATTAATCCTACAAAGGGACCAGAATTCCCACTATAACATTTGTGAATAAATCATTATATTTGAGGAGGAGGCTATAATCAAAAGGTTTAGATACTTTTAAGTAAATTGGTACTTGAAAGGATTAAATAACTTGAAGCATTATTTTTCTATTCAATATATGTAGTTTTGTTAGTTTTTGTTTGAATATCCACCCTAGACGAGATGTTTTTCATAAAGGCAATATCAGAACAGTTAAATTAACCAAGAGAGCCTCTATGCTAAAAAATGAGTAATACATACAGTATATAAAAGGAGGCGAAACTATGATGGTGAGGGATCTTGAAACATAAGGCATGGTGGAGGAAACTGGATTCATTTAGCCTCATGAAAACTCAGCAGAGGATATTCTACATGCTTTTGTTTATTTGAACCTGTCATATGGAAGTGGATTAATAAATAAAACAAAGGTAAATGGGTAGAATGCACAGGAGGTAGATTTCAGATCATAGGAAGACATTGTAAACATTAGGGTTGTGCTTTACTATTTAATCTTGATACCACTGATGATATTCAAACACAGGCTGAGGGTGAGAATACCATAGGGGAAAATAATATTACAAAGAAACCAGGTAGATGGCCAGTGATACTTTAGTTCTGAATGTTTCTCTATTTTAGAGAATAAGATGACAATGACATGGAATTACCCAGGAATAATTTAAAGAGAAAACAACAGACTAACCATCATGAAACTGGAAATTTTTAACTGAGTGTAAACTATTGTCACAGGTTGGGTCCCTCTGGGAGCTGATTCTAACACTGAATTTAATTTGCTGAATATTCATTAAAGAATTCTTTTAAGAACAATCTCTGTAAAGGGTGGGGGCGGGGTGGATAGGCTTGACTAGAGGGAATAGCCAATCTGTGATGCAGGATCAATTACAGCTTATTGCTCTGGAGAATATTTATTCAGGGTTGTCTTGAGCTGGGTCAAGATGGCCAGGCCTTTATACACATCTATTGACCATTTGTTGGATGTGGGCCTCCTCGGGATGGGACACTATCTTAGGCAAAATGACTCAGCTAAATTTTTTTTTTTTTGGTACTGAGATTGAACTCAGGAGCACTCAACCTCTGAGCCACATCCCCAGTTCTATTTTGTGTTTTATGTAGAGACAGGGTCTCACTGAGGTGCTTAGCACCTTGCAGTTGCTGAGGCTGGCTTTGAACTCACGATTCTCCTATCTCAGCCTCCCTAAGTGCTGGGATTACAGGCTCGCACCACTGCACCCAGCCTTAGCTAAAATTGCCCCCGGAACAGCTGATAGCTAAAGGCTGTCAGCCGGCAACACTCTGAATCACTGGGCAAAAAGTCCTCTTTTGAACAAATCCACACTTCATACCAGTCAAATCTATTTCTTCATGTACAATTTGGGAACAACTTCTATAGGACTCTAGTAGTCTGCTCTGATTGACTGAACTGTTATGTAGAAGAGGATGGTTAGTGTGACAAACCACAGCCATAGCAGTTGGTTTCAGAGCCCCAGGTAAAACTCCTTGTCTTCCTTCACCAGTTGGACCCCTATCTCTATTCTAGTCACACCTAGGCAGTACCATTAGCTCAGTGATATAAGTAAAACCACTGCTAATGGACAAGGCATGGACCCTTTTACATTTTGTGCCTATTGTGCTAGTGCTAGGCAGGCTGATAGGATCTTGTTGGTTTCTTGGTTTTTTGGTGTGTCTTCACCAGTGGATATACTCTAGTGGGAGTCTTCATGTCATTAAAAAGATCTTCACACTCTGTCCCCACTTCTGTGTCCACCTACATACTTCTATCTATGTGCCTTTTCCTGAGGATTGATTGTGCTTAGTCTTCCATCTTTATATAAGACCCTAAGAAGCCAGGCAAACCAATTGCCACTGCCCATGAGTCTGTATCTTCTAACTTCAGATCACTTCTTTTTCTATACAAAGTAGATGAACAGGTATGTCACTCAAATTTCTGCTCTTTGGCAGAGTTTTACTTAGGAGAATCTTTCAAAGACACTCATAGTATAGCTATTCCAATTTGTTTGCATCAGCAACACTGAACTTGCTCATCTATGAACAAATCTCATGCTTTTCCTCTCTGTTGACATGCCATAAGGGCTTCTCTTTATATAGTCACTTAAGGGAAAGGTACTATGCAAGAGTGGTGGATTATATGAGAGTCTATGGCTCACTGATAGGGGACTTGTGCTCAGTTCCTTATGTATCACTTTCATCTTAAAATGGATTTTTTGAGCCCAAGCAGGCCCAGGACAGACTCCCCAATGCCCACGGAGCCCAGGCAGGACCAGACAGTCCTGCCAAACCCCATGGAGACCAGGCAGGCCCAGGGCAGTCCTGCCAACCTCCACAGAGACCAGATAGGCCCAGGACAACCCTAAGCCCAGGCCCAGGACCACCCCACAAACACCAAGGAGCCCAGGCTCAGTACTGCCCACCATGCTGAGGACCACCAGGGTCCTCCAAACAGGCTGCCCAAAACCATTGTTGGGCTTGCCAGTTCAGCCCCATCTCTAAAAGTGGTTGCCTCCAAGTTGGAACACCTCCAATGCCATCTCAGATACCCCGCTGCCACCATCTTTAGTTGCTGCAGCTTCTATCTTGGGACACCAGCTAGTGGCTGGAAGCCCAACATCAAGGTATTTATGAGTTTGACACTATCCTGCCACTAACTATGGATATGGCCACTTCCATCTAGGGACAACAGTCAGGACACGGAAGACCATTGTCAAGGTCCCTGCAGGCTCAGTTACACCAGAGGTATCCCTTCTAGGTGTGCTAATAGCCACCATGTTCTTGCAGAGGCAGGAAAGAGCTTTGCACTGGGTCACCTCTTTCTCTCTTTTCTCCTGTTAATAGCCAACTTCTTTTGATTCATCTTTCACACTTCCCATGATGTAATACCACTGTATTCTTACCTCCTTCCTCATAAACACTACACCCTACAACCTTCCTCATTTCTCTTTTTTCCACCATTAGAACCTGTAGATTCTTTTGCAACCCTGTTTATATTGCAGATAATAATTGAACATATCATTCCTTTTTATTGTGACAAAACTGTAATCATCTAAAGAGGACATATATAGAATATTTCATTTAAGGCTGTATATTGTTTTCATTGGGTGCTATTAATATTTATCTCCCTCTAAAAGGTGAGACATTGGTAACCTACAGGGATACTATAAGATTATAGGGTAGAAACTGTAATACCTCAGATATGCACTGCTACAAGGGAAGATGCACGGAAAACATGCAAAGACAAGAGAAGAAAGTGCTCCAAACAAACCAAGATGATACGATAATAGAATCCACTTACAGCACTGTAGATGAAATGTCAGAGAAGGAGTTCAGAAGGTACATAATTAAAATGATCTGCAAGTCTAACAATGACATAAGAGAGCATATATAGGCAACAATTGATCGCTCCCACAAAGAGACAAGAGAGCAAATACAGGTTGCAAAAGATCACTTTAAGAAATAGAGATTCTGAAAAAAAAAAACCCAAAAATAAATAGAAATCCTTGAAATGAAGGAAACAAAACAAATAAAAAACTCAATAGAAAGCATCACCAACAGACTAGATCATGTGGAAGACAGAACCTCAGACAATGAAGACAAAATATACACTCTTGAAAATAAAGTTGACCACACAGTGAAGATGATAAGAAACCATGAACAGAATGTCCAAGAATTATGGGATAACATGAAAAGACCAAATCTAAAATTTGTCAGGACAGAGGAAGGCACAGAGATACAAACCAAATGAAAGCAAAATCTCTTCAAAGAAATATCAGAAAATTTCCCAGACATGAAGAATGAATTGGAAAATCAAATACAAGAAGCTTACAGGACACCAAATGTATACCAGATCTACACCAAGGCACATTATAATGAAAATGCTTAGCATACAGAATAAGGATAGAATTTTAAAAGTTGCAAGAGAAAAGTTTCAAATTACATAGAGGGGGAAACCAACTCAGATCTCAGTAGATTTCTCAGCCCAGACCCTCAAAGCCAGGAGATCCTTAAACAACTTATACCAAGCTCTGAAAGAAAATGAATGCAACCAAGAATCTTTTTTTTTTTTTTTTTTTTGGTACTGGAGATTGAACTCAGGGGCACTCGACCACTGAGCCACATCCCCAGCCCTATTTTATGTTTTATGTAGAGACAGGGTCTCACTGAGTTGCTTAGCACCTCACCGTTGCTGAGGCTGGTTTTGAACTCATGATTCTCCTGTCTCAGACTCCCTAAATGCTGGGATTACAGGCTTGTGCCACCGCGCCCAGCTAAGAATCTTATATCTAGCAAAACTAAGCTTCAGATTTGATGATGAAATAAAAACTTTCCATGATAAACAAAAGTTAAAAGAATTTACAGTGATAAAGCCTGCACTGCAGAAATACTCAGCAAAATACTCCATGAAGAGGAAATGAAAAACAATAATGAAAATCAGAAAAGAGAGGACTACACTAAAGTATAAAATAAATCAAAGGAGACACCAAGTCAAGTGAAAAACCAAAACCAACCAAAATGACTGTGAATACAACTAATATTTCAATAATAACCCTGAATGTTAGTGGCCTAAACTCATTAATTAAAAGACACAGACTGGCAGATTGGATTAAGAAAAGATCCAACAATATACTGCCTTCAAGAGACTCATTGGAAAGACATCCACAGACTGGAGGTGAAAGGATGAGAAAAAACATATCACTCACATGGACTGCATAAATAAGAAGGGGTTTCCATCCTCATATCATATAATGTGAACTTCAAACCAAAGTTAGTAAAAAGGGATAAAGAAGATATTTCATACTGTTTAAAGGATCATACATCAACGAAACATAGCAATCGTAAATATTTATGCCCCAAACAACGGAGCATCTATGTACATCAAACAACTCCTCCTCAATTTCAAGAATCAAATAGACTACAACACAATAATACTGGATGACTTTAACACACCTCTCTCACCACTGGATAGATCTTCCAAATAAAAATAAATAAATTATTTTGAATTTAACAATACAATCAATAATTTAGACTTAAGAGACATATATAGAATATTTCATCTATCTACAAGCAAATACACTTTTTTCTCAGCACCAAATGGATCCTTCTCTAAAATAGACCATATGTTATTCCACAAAGCGACTATTAGCAAATACAAAACAACAGAAATAGTACCCTGCATTTTATCAGACCCTAATGGAATGAAATTAGAAATCAATAATAAAGTAAAAAATAAAAGCTACTCCGACACCTGGAGACTAAATAATATACTATTGAATGATGCATGGATAAGAGAAGACATCAGGGAGGATATAAAAAAATTTTAGAGGTAAATGAGATTTCTGATACAACATACCAAAATCTCTAGGACACTATGCAGGCAGTGCTAAGAGGAAAGTTCATTGCATTAAGCTCATTTATTAAAAAAAGAAAAAGTCAACAAATAATTGACCTGACATTACATCTCAAAGCCCTAGAAAAAGAACAAATCAACACCAAAAGTAGTAATTAAAAATAATTTTAACCAGGGCTGAAATCAATGAAATTGAAACAAAAGAATTTAAAATATTGACAAAACAAAAAGCTGGTTCTTTGAAAAATAAATAAAATTGATAAATCCTTAGCCAACCTAATGAAAAAGAGAGAGAAAACTCGAATTATTAAAATTCATTATGAAAAAGGAAATATCATGACAGATACCACTGAAATACAGAAGGTAATTAGAAACTATTTTGAAAATTTATACTCCAATAAAATAGAAAATATCAAAGACACTGGCAGATTTCTAGAAAAATATGAACTGCCCATGCTGAATTGGGAGGACATACACAATTTAAACCAATTAATTTTGAGCAATGAAATAGAAGATGCCATCAAAAGCCTACCAACCAAGAAGAGCCCAGGACCAGATGTATTCTCACCTGAGTTCTACAAGATGTACAAAGAAGAATTAACACAAATACTCACCAAATTATTCCATAAAATAGAATAGGAGAGAACCCTTCCAAACTCATTCTATGAGGCTAGTATCACCCTGCCACCTAAGCCAGACAAAGACACATCAAGAAAATAAAACTTCAGACCAATATCCCTGATGAACATAGATGTAAAAATTCTCTATCTATGCACAATGAATCATTTACACTGTTAACATGTAAGCCTAAATAAAAAAAGAAAAAAAAATTCTCAATAAAATATTGGCAAATCGCATACAAAAACATATTAAAAACATAGTGCAGCATGATCAAGTGGGGTTCGTTCCAGGGATGCAAGGTTGGTTCAACATACAGAAATCAATCAATATAATTCATCACATCAAAAGACTTAAAAGATGAAACCATATAATCACCTCAATAGATGCAGAAAAAACATTTGATAAAATACAGCATCCTTTCATGTTCAGAACACTAGAAAAACCTGGCATAGTAGGAACATACTTTAACATTGTAAAAGCTATCTATGCTAATCCCAAGGCCAACATTATTCTAAATGGAGAAAAATTAGAGGCATTCACTCTAAGAACTGGAACAAGACAGGGATGTCCTCTCTCACCACTCCTATTCAACATAGTCCTTGAAACTCTAGCCAGAGCAATTAGAGGACAGAAATTAAAGGGATATGAATAGGAAAAGAAGAACTCTAATTATCATTATTTGCCAATGACATGATTCTATACTTAGAGGATCCAAAAACTCTACTAGAAACCTTCTAGAATTAATAAATGAATTTGGAAATGTAGCAGAATATAAAATCAACATCCATAAATCAAATGAATTTCTATACATCAGTGATGAATCCTCTGAAAAAGAAATTAGGAAAACTATCCCATTCACAATAGCCTCAGGAAAAAAAAAACATGAGAATCAATTTAACAAAAAAGGTAAAAGACCTCTACAATGAAAACTACAGAACACTAATGAAAGAAATTGAAGAAGCCATAGAAGATGGAAAGATCTCCCATGCTCTTGCATAGGCAAAATTAATATTGCCAAAATGGCCATACTATCTAAAACGCTATACAGATTCAATGTGATTCCAATTAGAATCCTAACATCATACCATATAGAAATAGAAAAAGCAATCATGAAATTCATTTGGAAAAATAAGAGACTCAGAATAGTCAAAGCAATCCTTTGCAAGAAGAGTGAAGCAGGAAGCATCACCATACCAGACCTCAAACTGTGCTACAGACAATAGTAACAAAAACAGCATGGTACTGGCACCAAAATAGACATGTAGACCAATGGTACAGAATAGAAGACACAAAGACAAACCCACATAAATGCAGTTTTCTCATACTAGACAAAGGCGCCAAAAACAAACATTGGAGAAAAGATAGCCTCTTCAACAAATGGTGCTGGGAAAACTGGAAATCTATATGCAGCAAAATGAAACTAAACCCCCATCTCTCACCATGCACAAAACTCAACTCAAAGTGGATCAAAGGCCTAGGAATTAGACCAGAGACCCTGCGCCTAATAGAAGAAAAAGTAGGCCCAAATCTTCATCACATCAGATTAGGTCCCAAGTTCCTTAACAAGACTCCTGAAGCATACAAAATAAAATCAAGAATCAATAAATGGGATGAATTCAAACTAAAAAGCTGCTTCTGAAAAAAAGAAACAATCAAGGTGAAGAGACAGCATTTTGGGAGCCAATTTTTGCCACACACCATACACATCAGATAGAGCACTAATCTCCAGGATATATAAAGAGCTCTAAAAAATTAACATAAAAAAAATAAATAACCCAATCAATAAATAGGCTAAGGAGCTGAACAGACACTTCTCAGAAGAAGATATACAATCGATTAACAAATACATGAAAAAATGTTCAACTTCTCTAGTCATTAGAGAAATGCAAATCAAAACTGCTCTAAGATTTCATCTCACTCCAATCAGAATGTCAATTTTCAAGAATATAACGATATTAAGTATTGGCGAGGATGTAAAAAAAAAGGTACTCTCATACAATGCTGGGGGCACAGCAAATTTGTGCAACCACTCTGGAAAACAGTATGGCGATTAGAAAACTTGGGATGGAACCACCATTTGACCCAGCTATCCCACTCCTCAGTCTATACCCAAAGTACTTAAAATCAGCATATTATAGTTACACAGCCACATCGATGTTCACAGCAGTTCAATTCATACTAGCTAAATTGTGGAACCAACCTAGATGTCCTTCAACAGATGAATGGATAAAGAAACTGTGGTATATATACACAATGTAATATTACTTAGCATTAAGAGAATAAAATTATGGCATTTGGAGGGAAATGTATGGAGTTGGAAAATATCATGCTAAGTAAAGTTAACCAATCCCCCCAAACCAAAGGTAGAATGTTCTCTCTGATAAGTGAATGCTGATCCATAATGGGGGGGGGGGCGTGTGTGGGGAGAATGGAGGAACTTTGATTTGGCAAAGAGGAGAGAGAGGGAGGAGGCAAGGGGACAAGAAAGATGGTGGAATGAGATAAACATCATTACCCTAGGTAATTACCCTGGTAAATGATATATGACTTCATATGTGGTGCATCCAGATAAATGAAAAGTTGTGCTCCACTTGTGTACAATAAATTGAAATGAACTCTATCATGTATAATTAGTTAGAACAATTAAAAAATAAAAAATTTAAAAAAAATATGAAAAGAGGGAAAGAGATATCATAAATTGGAATATTTAATAACAGGGAATCCATTAATGGGTATATAGTTGAAATAAAAATAGCTTTTATCAAATAGTCCTCACTTTAGTATTTAAAGGGAATTAATATACTTTTAGTAAGAATGTAACTCATTTTTAATCTGTATAACAGGCTTCATGCGAAATATTTGTTAGGCATCACATTATGTAATCATTAAAATTTAGTCATTAAAAAAGTCTAAAAATGGGAAAAAAATGGATTATTGCCAGGCACATCTGACTATACTACTTGGGGGGTCTGATAAAACTGACTTAAGAGGGGCAGGTGAGGATATGTGTTACTTTGTACCCCACTGTTAGGTGCTATATCTCTGAAAGGGTTTGGTAGCTCACCAGTTGTTTTTCAGAAGATATTAAAGTGTCTGCTGTGGATGGCATGGCCTTGCCTTAGGGATCTGTGCTGTGAATATCCCATTGGTGTTCGTCATAAATGCCACTGCTATTTTTTTCCAAAGCTGATATTTTGTATAATTAACAATATGATCTACCTGGTCATATTTCAAATGGAAGGGGAAGGCTGCTTCCCCTTGTTATAGAGCCTTTTCTTGTTTTGTGTCCCACTTGAAGCTCTCATGTCACTTGGTATATGTGTCAACACACTGTCCCCAGTTCTTCAATATGCTGCCTTCCGAATCTGAGGAGGCCTAGGAGGCACTGTTTCCTTCATTGATAGGAGGAGCAAGTCGTAAAAATGTATCTTTTATTCTGGGATGTCCTGGAATGCTCATGACCACTGGACCACTAAAAGTTTGCTGATGTGGCATGCCCCTAGTCTTTGTAGTTTTTATGTTCTGTCCTCTGGAACACATACGTCATAATAAGGTCTTTAATATGCCATCCACTTCTTGCTCATTTTGCCTAATTAGCATTGATATCGTGGATTGACATGGTATTTGGCAAGTGGTTAGATTATACAGATCATTTTGCATCATGTTCTGATGCCAGAGGGGAAAATTTTCTTAATCTTGAAGCTACACTGTAACATATGATGTTGTCTTCTCCATTTGAAATAAAAAAAAAGTATTTTTGATCCCTTATTCTAAGAATGGTATAAAGAATACATTTGATAAATCCATGTCTATATTCTATCTGCCTAAGACTGTTTTAATCTACTCAGGCAAAGATACCTCGTCTGGCTTGGCTTCTGCAATAAGGGCTACTCTTTGGTTAGAATTAACATAGTCAAATGCCATTTTCCAAGATCCATCTGTATTTTTTTTTTTTGGTACTGGAGATGGAACTCAGGAGCACTCGACTACTGAGCCACATCACCAGCCCTATTTTGTGTTTTATGTAGAGACAGGGTCTTACTTAGTTGCTTAGTCATCTGTATTTTTTTATAGAGGCCAGACTGGTGAATTAAATAGAGAAATGGCAGGCACCAACAATCCTATGCCCTAATTTCTGCCCACCTCGTGGGATATGGAATTATTATTTTGTTGTCTTGGGAAATTTGCGGTCATTAAGAAGTTTCCACATAGAATTTCACACGGTTGTGTTTATTCCACAGGTCAAGGATTCAATGTATTGCTCAATCATTATCAAGCGTGTATATTTGGAGCCATGTGCACTGGTGCACACTTGTAATCCCAGCAACTCAGAAGCTTAGTCCTGAGGATCACAAGTTTAAGGCCAGCCATGGCAACTTGGCAAGACCCCGTCTCAAAAACAAACAAAAAATTACACACACACACACACACACACACACACACATATATGAGAGAAAGAGATATGAAGATGTCTATAAAGAAGGCTAGGAATGAAGCATTTGTGAAGCACCTCTGGGTTCAATGCCCAGTACCACAAAAATTTATGTATTTGGAATCAGGGAAACCACCACTGTGGGTTATGTACCTTTTCATTTATTACATATACTCCATATGCCTCAATTTTATTAATTCATTATGGCACTTTAGGTCTCTATGTAGCAACACAGCTCAGATCTTGTGTTCATCATTCCACAAAGTATTAGCTCATTTGCCTTTCCCTAGTGCACTATTACCCTAGCATATAGTTGGGTCTTGTTAGTTGAATCTGAAAAAAACAAACAAACCTGTGTCTTAGTGTGTTTATTTTTGTTGAATGTACTTACTCATGTTTGGATTGTGGTCTGCATTTTGTGTTTTCTTCATGCTTGTTTTTTGTTTCTTTTTTCCTGATTTGTGTGTATTGTTGGATTATAATTTATTATTCCTTTTTATTTATTTGCATGGCTTTTTGACTTAAGACTTTAGGTTTTGTGATTGCTGCAGACATTATAATATACTGATTTTTCCGTCGTCTTATTTAAACTCTACCTTACTTTGTAGCTGTCATATGTATTATATATGCCAAGGCAGGGAAGGTGGGGAGGAAAGAAAGGAAAAACTAAAAAAGAAATGAACAAGGGAAGGAGGGGCTGGGGTTATGGCGCAGTGGTAGCGTGCTCGCCTAGCACGTGGGAGGCGCACTGGGTTTGATCCTCAGCACCACATAAAAATAAAATAAAGCTATTGTGTTCACCTACAACTAAAAAATAAATATTTTTTAAAAAAGGGAAGGAAATACAAATTGTAAAAAGGAGCAATGAAAAAGTACCTATCTCCTTAATATTTTTAAGTTCTACAAAGGACAAACTCAATTTTTAGTCTTTTGTAATATAGAGATTTCAAATGAAATTTAAAGCTCTTCTGTTCATTCTTCCTATCGAATGTACCACTATCTGTATTAAACACACTTATTCATTTATCAATATGACTTGTAATTTTGGTCATGGCTAAGACAAGCTTGAAGGCTGATGAGGTGGTTTGGAGAACATTTGTATAGCTAAGATCAGAAAAACCGATTGAAAACTCCATCAAACAATTTTATAAATGTTGTTTTCCATATTTATTTCCATAAATGTTATACATACTTTCAAGAACAAAAGAAGATAAAAGGCTATTACATTTATGTATTTATTTTTTGTTCTTCCTTTTGAAGTTCCGAGTTTCCTTTTGATACCATCTTGCCTACACAACTTCAGTCTTTCAGGAAATGTCTACTAAAGATGAATTCTCTTAATTTTATCTTAGAATGTCTTTGTCTCCATTTCTGAATGCTATTTTCTCTGAAGAGGGAATTCTGGGTAGGTAGTTCTTTTTCTCTCAGTATTGTATTGTTTCACTTTTTTTTTTCCCACCCATAATTTCTAAGGAGAAATCCAAGGTCACTCAAATTGATATGAGTAACATGTGACATATTGCTTTCATCTGGCCAATTTTAAGATTTTTCTCATTTTTATTATCTATCAGAATGTAATTTTCTTTGTACTTATCTTGTTTCAGTTCTGCCAAATATTCCTTCTATTTGTTGAATAATGTTTTTCAGCAAAGTTTGGAAATTTTAAGCCACTGTTTAAGAAAAGTTATCTGCATTATCTCTTTCTGGGATTCTGCTGGTGTTAAGATTAATATTTTAATATTATTCCACATGTCCCTAAGGTTTTGTTCATTTTTTTTTTCTAACCATTTTCCCTTTCTTCAAGATTGGAAAACTTCCACTCATCTATCTTTAACTTACTTTTCTGCTATATCCATTTTGAAAGTGATTTTAAAATGTTATTTTTTTCATTTAACTTCATTTCTTCTTCCTTCCCTTCCTTCTCTTCTTTTCCCATTATAGTTTCTACATCTTTACTAAAACTTCCATCTTCTCATTTTAGTGAAAAATACTTGCTTTTACTTTATGAAGTGCAATTATAATTCCTGCTTCAAAGTGTTTGATAATTTCAACATGTGGGTCATCTCAGGGTTAGCATCTGAATTTTCTAGTATATTTGAGATTTTTTTTTAGGCGGAGGTATATCATGTAACATTTCATTGTATCTTTGTAAATGCCCAGATTTAGGTTTTATCATATTCCTGAGAATGCTGGCATTTTGTTTTAGCAGCAATGCCATTTGATTCAGGTCTAAGTGTTGATCTGTCTTCTGTGGGCTGTAATTTAGATGTCAATTTAGTTTCCAAAAATGTAGTACTATTTGTGCCTATCAAGGATCTGGTCATGGTTTAACTTAGTAGGAAAGTACCTCAGGCCAGTGCTAGGCATGGGTAGCTCAGGTGAGGACCTTATATGATTTAGGGATCTCTTACTGGATTGCTCCTTTGTTATATTCTCCACATTACTTCCAAGATTCTTTTCCAGTCTTTGGGCTAGTAAGCTGAGGTATTCCACACTGTTACAAGTTTCTGTGACTTAGTCTACATAGCAGCAAAATGATGGTAAGAAAAGAGAAAAAATTACTTGCTTTTACTTTATGAAGAATTTTTCACTCTCTTTGCACCACAGGAATTTCTTCTCCAAGTTCTTGGTCAGAGGATTTTATCTCATGGTTTTAGGTACCAATATGGTTACCACCACTATCATTCCTACCCGAGTACAAATTCATTTCTGGAGCTTGCATTGGGTTGATCTGGCAGAAATTTTTTTTAAATTGGAATTTTCTGCACAACTATTCTAGATGCCCATTTTCTTCCTCTGACCAGAAGAAAAAAAATTTTTTGTTCTTGGACATTTTTCTGTTCACACTGATTTGTGATACTAAAGTGAGAGATATGGAACAAAACATGAAATTTAAGGCTACTATATTGGTTAGTTTTCATTTTTTATTTCCTTACCAAATGTGCTATTACTTTTCAGAGTTTTCACTTAGCAGCATTATGAATTTTTCCAGGGATTTTAGTTGTTATAAGTTGGAGAGAAAGGATTAAGTGTACACCAATTTTACTGGAACTTCAGTCTCAAAGAAAGTAAGTTTAGGAGTTTTTCTAAATCTCACAAAAATATTGGGCATTACATCATCACTATTCTGAGAAATTAGGGTCATGACTTCTAAGAACACAAGCAAAAAACCCAGCAAGAAATAACTAATAGTCTTTTCTTATTAGATTATTTCTACTTGGATGGTTGTGAATTATCCTGTAGTTTTGAGTTCTTGTCATGCATTAAATGACTTCACTACTCCTTGACATAAAAAGAACTTTTAAGTGTTCTGCCTAACAAATGATTCACTTGACCTATTTATGAATGAATGCAATTATTTGGCATTTCTACTACAAAGTGTAAGGACCTCTTAATTTTTCTTCCTAAGTGAAATGACTCTAAATGTTAAAGGATGTTTTAGTCTTGTTAGAATAAATTACTTCCCAGCAAAGTTTTAACACATATATTTCATAAGTTATACAATGCCATTTGCATGCTCTTATGCACAACTTGTGAATTCTAAGATGTTATAACAAGAAAACTGACCGTAACACTATTGCATGATGCATTTAAGTTCTTATGATGAAACTTTACTTTTAATAACATCATTCCATCCTAATCATCATAATGAAATCTAATTTAAAAAAAAAAAACTGTCTATTCTGCCTGTCATTCCTGAGCAAGTTATTTCACCTGCCTCTGCTGCAGCACCTATTATAAAATTGGAATAATACATGATTGTTGCTAGGACTGAGGAGAAAGTATCTGTAAAATTGATGGGCATACTAATTTGTAATTTTTAGAGCTTAAAAGGTATTATCTCTCCATACTACCACAACATCTACTCATTATCAAACTCATCCAGTGTCAATAGATGACATCTGTATTACTCTTTATATCCAGGGCTGCGAGAGGTCCCATCAAGTAGGTGCTCTTTTCAGAGTCCTCATGTGTTCTCCCTCTAAAATGTTACTAACACATTGGGCCAGGTTCTAGTGATTTTTTTTTTTAAAGGCTATAATGACAAGTTTTGTATTGATGTTATGAGGCTGAAATTAGTCAAAGGGACAAAAAGTTACTTTTCAGGGATACAAAAAGAATTTTTGAAGAATTCAATATATATATTTTCTGAAATCAATCTGTATCTAGGAATTAGACTAAGATCTACAACTCAAAAGGGAAAAAAAACACCTATCCTCAAGTTTGGGAAGTCAGAAATTCCTGAACTAGATTGTCGATCTTACAGAATACTTTGTCCATTCATCTTAAAATTCTCACATTTTTAGGGTTTCTAATATATAAGGCAGCAAGTACCTCTATTCAATGAATGCATGAACCAACAATTAGAATACAATTCTAACAGTTTTATAATAGAACTATGTAACTTTAACCTAGTAAATTACCAAACTCACCCATCAATCAAGACCAATTTATAAATCTCTTCAAAGAAACAGCTCTACCCCTGTGGTTTTTCAGCCCTTTTTGCATTTATTGAGGTATGCAGTCAACACATATGTATTACTTACTATAATGTATTACAAGTATTTGTTCCCTTTCTTCTCCAATATATACCTTCCCACTCCTGTATGCTAATCTCCAATAAGAAAAGGATAGTCACAGTCTCCTCTAAGTGCTAACACTATTGATAATAGCTGGCACTTCATAAGACCTACATAGATATAGAATAGATTAAAATTTTGAGTCAACTTTCATGACTACTTTTTACTTTTAGGTAACATTATTTTTAGAATATCCTGGACCATACTCCAATAATCTAAATAGAAAGCCAGAATTCCCATGGATTTCTCATGACTAGGGTAATAACCAATATCTCATTCATTTCCCTTTTTCGTGGCACTGTAAGATAGGAGATAACCAGGCTCACAGTTGCACTATATACTATACCAATCCATTCTAAAGTAGTATTTTAGCTTTCAAACTTTATTTGAATATTTTTAGGGTCATACATTTTCTACAAACTATAACCTGATAATAGAGTAAAACTCTGGTAGGACCAGAAAGTCCTGTCACCTGGCTCCTCTCAACCCTATGGGACATAATTTGAAGTCCCACTGCTTGTAGCTGTGATGACTAATTTGATGATTGCTCCATGGGCAATGTACTTTTTCTTCAGTGCCTTTCATTTTCTCTTAGGTAAAAATGTCATCAGAACATGCTGTCACTTCACCCAACAAAAATCACAAACCCTAATCTGCTACACTATGGTTAAAAACAGTTAAGAGTTAGAGGTTTGGTATGGAACAAGAATTAATGACCCTACCTGCCTTAAAAGCAGCTGTACTCCTAACAGACCCTACAAAATGCCATCTATTATGGGAGGAGGTGAGCACTTCTTTGGAAGATTTGCTTAAGCCTCTCAGACGATAATGAATTCTGTTTCAGTAAGATGTTGTAAACCTAGTCACATCTATTTTTTTATAGCTCAGAGTTCTCCCCTTTATGTACTCTATATAAGACAAAAATATAGAGTAGGGACAATTATGCCCCATTGTATAAAGTAGTAGGAAAAAAATGAGTTTGAAATGGTGTAGATTAATATCTCTGACCAACACTACAGAACCAAAGAAGTAGACAAAACCCTATAGTTTAAGAGTCAATCACAGGCTGAGTTCATCTACCAAACCTGGGGACCCCCTTCTCTAGTTCTCCCTTCTGAGATTTCTCCCACACTTTCTGGAAGCTGTGCTTATCCCAGGCACCATCCTATAGCTCTACAGTCCAGAAAGATAGCATGTTTTCTATTGTCATTTAACTGTCCCACAGCTGCATTATGGCCATCCAGCTAGTAATTAGCTCAAAGGTTCTAAAACATATTTAGCTTGTGCCTCCAAATTTTCTCTCACATCTATAATCTTCTTACTTTTGCTTAAGTACTCAGAGCTTTAAGTACCTCATAGTTGTTTTTGGTTATTTTGCTCATAATCTCTGTTATAATCTGTTGATGTGTCTGCTTAATAGATTACTCCACCATATTGGAAGATGATTTTTCAAGTCTGTGCTTCACATTTGCTATTAACTTACCTGAAATATACTAAAACAGCAGCAAGAATTGCTTTCTTTAAATGTTTCAAGTTCTTGAAAATATTCACATAATTTTAATATTACTCATACAGGGATATCTATTAAGTCTGTGCAATAAATGTAAATGTTCAAGCTGTCAACAAGGTAGTATAGGTCAAATATCCCCAACTCAAATATCTAAAACTTTTGAGCACTGAAATGATTCTCAGAAAAATTCAGATTTTGTAGTATTTTGTATTTGGGAATTCAACCAGTAGTTTATGAAATACTCTCCAAAATCTGAAATACTTCTGGTACCAAGCATTTCAAATAAGGGATACTCAAATAGTATATCCATGACTTCTGGGAACTAACTGCCACATCCATGCTTGGCACTGACACTTATGATCATCACCATGAGCAAGTTTAACTTCTTTGCTCAATTCAGTTTCCTCAATTATATGATGTCAAGAACAGTTTTTTATCTCACTGGGTTATTATAAAGATTAAATATGAAAATATATACAAATAAAAAATGTTTGATCAATTGTAGTCATGTAAATAAATGTCATTTCCCTTAATGTCTTCCCTCTAATTAAAGAACAACAACATTACTCACAAAAATTTAATATATTTGAGAATCTTCATAGTGAGAATATATATAAGACAAAAACCAGGAAAGCACAGAAGCAAAAAATTGCAGCACATTAAAGGAAACTGTCACATAATGGCAAAATTTTTAACTTCATAAGTTATTGTTAAAATGCTGTCTAAAATAGTATTCAAGTACCATTTTAGAATTATTTAATCAGAAATATTAAAATAAATAGCACTGGTTAGTTTTGCTGGTATACTTATTATACTTTGTTGGTGATAATGGGAATGGATACTGCTATTTTGGTCAACAGATTATAATACTTTTTTGGAAGGAAACAAACTCTGTAGGTCTGTTACCTGTGATACTGGACATTTTGTATTGTAACTCAGTATTTATAGCTTTATCTCCTTTCCCTCCCACAGTAGACAGAACTCTTTCCAAGTTAAATCCTTTCCAATTTGTCCCCAAATATCAATTACTTGGATATTATAACATCTGAGATATGTACGGAGAATGAAGAAGGAGAAATGTTAAACCCAGGGTCAGGAAATACAAGCATGTTATTGGGGAAAGGATGATAATAACTGAAGAATTAAGGCTCAAGTATCAGGAAAGAATGTGGGCCCAAAATAATGCATCCACAATAAGATTAGATCACATCAGAACTTGTACGATTCATAGTTTGGAGACACTAAAAAACTATAGATAGTAGTTTTATGGTGTGTGATAACTTTACCTTTCCAGTTCTAAAGGAATTTTACCTCACCCCTTGGAAATGGAAAGAAGGCACCAAGAATTATGATAATCATCAAGCTCTTGAGTAATTTAATAGGACAGATGGATCTATTTATTCATATAGCTATCAGACTCAAGAAAAAAATCAATTTGATTTAGTCTCCTGGGTCTTTCACTCTCATTCACCAATAGGTCACTGATTAGAATATTAAATATATAAATAATCTTTGAAAATATATTGGGAGAGTTCACATAAATCCGCAGAGAGCACCATACAACACACCTCTTTCCAAACTCCCATTAAAATACTCAAAAAGCTTTAAAACAAAAAAGCAACTTACCGTTGCAGAAACCAATTATTGTGCATACAGAAACATGATATTTCAACATCATTAAAATGAGAAATCTTTTCAAGATCTGTTTCGTATCCTAGGATCTGGCCTTGTGTCCTCAAGAGACTATCCTCAAATAGCTTGGTACATACATAATAGCTTTCTTTGTGTTCCCTTTGTTGTTTCAGCTATTTGCTTTGCAATTTTTCCTTACCTAAATGATTTTTATCAGCAACAGAATACTGCCTTAGGAATTAAACTAATTAAAAGCTGACTGTCAGCTATATTTATCCTGTAATTTAACTTCATCTGTTTCTTTATAATTTTGCTTTTATATAGAATTTACTACCAACTAGATATCTCAGGTTCCCTAATACAAATATATTAAAAAACTTGCATAAGAAAAAGCATTTGCTGATGTATATAAAATCACCACCACACTAATTGGACCAGAGTTACGTTAATTCAGAGATAAATATGCTCATTTATAAGTGATAATAAAAAGGAAGAAAAATATGAGTTAGGTAACAAAACAACATTACATAAACAAATTAAATCCCAAGTTCTTAAAAGGTTATGTTTGAAAAACAGGTCAAGATGCAGCTTTGTATTTTAAACTTCCACCATATGCTCATTTGGGTCCTTTTGCCTTGGATTTTGTTTCCTTGGAAATCCTTCCATTTTGACTTTGAGTAAACCTGGCTACTGTAGAAACACCATCCACAAACTTGGTTTTGAAAAGAACATTTGCATTGTTGAACATACCTTCTTTTAGGGACACTACAATGAACTTAAAGGAAAAGAAAAAAAAAAGAGCATTAAAAAATGTTTGTAATACTCTTGAAAGAGTTCATTCCAATACCTGACTCAGAGAAAATGCATGCCCTTATGTGCCAAGGAAAAATATTGATATTAGACTAGTTCCACATTTGGTTTTAGAAGTCTCAATGTTACCTTGTGTGCATCACTGCTCAACTTTACTACTTCCTGGTGGTTGACAGCTTGCTGCTGCTTTTGTTCACTGTTCTGCTCCTAGCTCTAACTGTCTTAGTGAAAACTTTTTTGATATTTTAATAATAACAAGGCAACAAGTTCCCACAGCTCCACCTCTAACCCAAATATAACCTGTATATAATTAAGACACCAGTATATGCCCCAAAACTGCCACCATGAATAATCTATAACAACAATGATGAATGAAGCCCCCAGAGTTGTACAATGCATAATTTATACAACTGTATTTGGCAGACACAGTTCCTATAGCAATAGTACAATAAAAATAAACTGTTCTTGGCTTCAAGGGACTTTTCTTCAGCTTTTAGGCATAAAAAATGAAAGTTACCCCATTGAAAATCACATGATTTTCTGATTTTTCTGTTAGTATCTCCTTAAGAGTTTTGTTCTGAGTATCCTATGTCAGCTAGACAGAAAATAATTACATCAACCATCAATTCTAAATTGAATTCTCCCTTATGCTACAACCAACAATTTCAATACCTGGTTCTTTCTTTATAGGGAAATCTTTTTTCCTTTAATGACCATTTGAACTCAAGCTTATTTAAATAGATATATAATCCTTTAATATCCTTCAATACTATATATCTCACTGACATTGGTTACTTACTAAAAAATTATTTTAGAAAACCAAATACTCAAACTATTATTGAGATCTTTTTTTCCTGGTTACCTGAGAATGAGTGAAATGAGTACGTAGCATCTGTCCAATATTCTGTGTATGAGAAAGATCCAAGGCTGCATCTACCTCATCCAAGATATAAATTGGAGCAGGTTTGAAGAGGAGCATAGACAATATTAATGATAAAGCCACTAAAGACCTAAGAGAAGATTGGTGGAAGAAAAGCCATAACATTTTACCATTTTTTTTTTTTTTAGCAAAACACTGAAGCAAATCTGTACTCTAGTTACAATATATACAAATTTATCTGAAAAGTCATACAAAAAAATCGTAAGATTAAAACAGCAACATTTTTGTTGTATTAAAATGTTTCTTTAGCTTTTCATTTTTCCTTCCTAAGTATACTATTTTCATAGCACAATCTTAATATTGTCATGTTATGTTTCACACTCGTCCCTAAGTAAAGATCATGTTAGTTTTAACAATTTTTTGTCCCAACCCCAAATGCTTGTTCACAGCCCAGACAACAGGTGAATGCTGGATATATATTTGTTAAAACATTTAAACAGTATAACACATAGGTGCCCTCTTTTAAACTTTTATTATGTATGCATCCTTATTAATGAACATACACTACATATTTTTTCTTTGATTCCATTTGCAAGTAACACAGATCATGGCTGATTACCCTAAATACTTCATAAATACTTCAGAAATTCAAACAATCCTTATCTAAAATTTGTAGTTATACCTACTCCCAAATTCCACAGCTTTATTTTCAGTTCTCTTCTAGTTCATCATCCCTTTTAACTGCAGCTGTTTTCATTCTAATCTGGTATAAAGAATCATAACAATTCTTAAAATATTTTTTCTAAAGAAATATACATTTTATTTAAAAAGCCTTGTTAATTTTAATACAAAGCATTTATAATTATCTAGCAATAACAGTTACAATAATGTTTGTAACATTTATTTTATAACTTCAAATATCCCCTGGCAGCAGTACTAGAATAGCCAATTCTAAGCTTCCCACATTCCAGTATAAGTGGGAGAAAAAAACATGTGCACAATCAAAGAGAAATCAAGATTTTTAGCAAAGGAAATAAATGAAACAGCACAATAAAAAAAAGCATACTGAGACTGATAATCACCTCTTTAGATAGGAGTGAGTTCATTCACGTAAACAAAAATTGTATTTCATTGTCTTTCTGTGCCAATGCACTGAGCTTTAACATTTTAAAAGAAGCCACTTTCATACTATGACTTTTAACTATTATGTTGTAGAGTATGGTGTATCTAAAAATAATTTTGTAGTATTTAAGTTACAGAAATAAAATTTGTAGATCTCAATAAGAGAAGTATATATTTCCTGTTTTACCCAAAACATTTTCTAGGACTTTGTCAAAAATAGTTAGATACTGAGACTTAAATTTTAGAATTAAATTTTAAGACAGCAAGAACTATCGTTTAGATTCTTGAAACGTTTAGGAATTTATCGATTTTATCTAATATATTAGAAATATATTTCTACTCATAAAATGGCAAAAGAGTTTATAAGGAAAATTAATAGATCTCAATGTTTTCCACAAACATAAAGAGTTACATATGGTATTGCAGAAATAGAACACATGAAAATAATTCAAGGACTATGAATTTTATACCTTGAAAGAGAAAAAGCAAATACTAAAAGAATCAATTTTAATTATATGACTAGTTGGAATTCTCACTCAGGAGGCTTTAATTATTTGACTGCAGGCAAAGAATCAGACAACACAAATTTTTAAGTTTCTATCAGTATGCTGATTTTTTGAATCACTGTTAAGTTCAAAGAAACTTCCCTTAATTCCATTCATTTTTTTCCCAATATTCTTCATTACTTTATGTGGATGGAAGGCTCCATCTAATATCACTTTCCTTTTGTCTGAGAATTTCCTTTAAGCAATAGGATAGTTTTGTTGTATTATATTCTTTCAGCTTTTGCTTGTCTGAAAAAGTATTTAAAATGTCTTCAATATGAAGAATGTTTATTTTAGCAATAATTATATAGGTTGACATTTTATTTCAGCACTTCATAGATGTTCTAGACTTCTGTTTTGCATAGTTTTAGAAGTCTAAAATCATTCTTATCTTTATTTTTCACATTATGTCTTCTCCACTGGCTGCTTTTAAAATTTTTCTCCTAATCGTGAGTTTTCAACAACTCTATATATGCCTTGTTGTGCCATCGTGTATATGGATGTGTATTCACATAACTCTAGTGTGTAGAATTCATCACATATGGAAACTTTGGGGCCATCATTTCCACAAACTTTTTTTGGCTTCCCTCATCATTTCTTTTTGGAACTTCAGTTACATGTATTCAGGTGTCTCTCCACAGGATACTGTTTATTCCCTTCCAATTTGTTTATCTATTTACAGTGCTGAGGATCAAATCCAGGGCCTTACATATGCCAAGTAAACAATCCACTATTGAGTCATATCCTAGCCCTTTCAGTTTTTTTTTAAATTTCTTAGTTAGGTTGAATAAATTCTATTGTTATGTCTTCAGGTTTGCTTGTCTTTCTTTTATAGTATCTAATCTGTTATTAATCCCATGCAATGAATTTTCATTCCTCTTGATTCCTTTTAATAACTTCTATTTCTATTTCTCAAGAATACCAAAAAAAAAAAAAAATCATCATCATCATCATGTAACTCGTCTCCTAGTTAAATACTTTCTGTCATTCCTGGGTCTATTTCTAGTTACTGATTTTTCTCCAGGTTAGCATTACATTTCCTTGATTTTTGTCTTGTAATTTTCATTAGATGTTGGACATTATAGTTATCAAGGTTGTTTAGTGTGTTAATTTTGTTATCTTCCTGTAAATGAGAACTAGACTTTGTTCTGATAAACAATTAAATAACATACTGGTCAACTTGATCCTTTCAAGGCTGCTGTCAAGTTTCTTAGGGTCTGTCTATAGTAGCCTTCATTTCAGGGACAGTCCAGACTTAATGCTAAGGTATGTTTTCTTGTACTTTCCAAAATTCTAATTGATGTCTCTTCAACTTAGTAAGAATACAGAGCTCTATTTGAGTTCTCTTCCTTGCTTCTGATACCCAGAAACTGCCACCAGGGAGCAAGTCAGGGTAAGCATTAGGCTCAGTACTTCACCTTCCTTTTTCACGTATCATAGCCCTTAACTACTTACTCATTTTCCCATGATTGAAAAGTTGTTTTTCATATATTGTTTAGTTTTCTAGTTGCTTATTCTCTCTTCTCCTTTACTGTCTACTAATTTAACCAAACAGTTCAACCAAATTAATAATCTTATGTTAGGATTCTTAAATTCTATATATAAAGGTAGCTAAGCAAATCAAAACTGAAATAAAGTTGGGAAGTAATGAAATGAAATGAAGAATTATAATAAAGAGATTACTTACCTCTGACCACCACTAAGCTCAGTTAGGTTTTCTTTCCAGGTATTTCCTAAAGCAACCTTAAACTCGAGACCATCCAAAACAGTCTGTCCCTCTGGTGGTGCAAGCATAGCATTTGCACCAGGCAAAAGAGTGGAAAAAATAGACCCAAAGTCTTTGTTCACCTGGATTTAAAAAAATCATATTAAAACATCAGAATGCCTTCCAACAAGAATTAATTATTGGTATATGTACATGCAACTCATCAGGTCTATTTTGTTATCTGTTATTTTAGTTTAGAGGTTGGCAAGCTATCTCACACGACATCTGCCCACGTCCACTCATTTAGAAAGTGTCTATGGCTGTTAGCACTATGGTAGAGACTGGCTGGCTCATAACAACAGAAATATCTGGACATGAACTGAAACAGTTTACTTAGATATACTCTAGCTTCCAGGGGAGAATTAGAGACTATATTTCTACTTCTATTCTAAAGTTTTCATGCTTTTATAGAACATATTATAGAAATTCTCAAGAAAAACACAATTATTTCACATAGGGGGAATAAATATAAAAGTTGGAGAAGCAAACACAACAAAAAAATGTTCCCCTAAAATTTTTTTCTCGTGTTGATTAATAGGGTAAGATGGGCCAAGGGTCATCCACTAAATGCCTAAGTAAAGCAAGGTAAAAGCAAGATGAGGTCCAAAAGAAAAGAAGAAATAAAATCAAGGAAAATATTTGTTGAAGGGGTTAAAGAGTTCTTCTCTATATGCTTCATCTCCTAGTCAAAAAGGACAGGTGTTATGAGCCAAGAATAGCACTGTATCCCAAAAGAAAAAAGATGAGGAAGCTACTTGGTATTCCCCTGTCTTGCCACAGTAAGAGAATACTATACAGGAATTTAGAAACAAAATTCTACTTTATAACAGGGTAAATTTTGTGCATACACACCTCATCAATGATTTGAGAATTTGGTCTTCTGTCTTCAAAGACATGACTAATAATCATTAAAGCAAATTTAAGTGTATACATACACACAAACCCACACTGCCCTCCCCACAACATACATCCTCAGAATCTGACAGTCATGTTCTCTAGGGAAATCTCCAAATTCAACTGTAGGTACACAAAATTGAAATGTAAATATACTTAGGAAGTCTTTTGGAGACAAGTGGTACTTCTAAATACAGTCTTAACTAAGGAACAACATCTAAAGAACAATTGCTCATGTAATATCCTACACAGTAGAAGCTGACAGTGCAAAAAGAGGCCACTTGTGAAGCAAGCAGGCAGATGCCCTTACTTATCCTGTAAACCAGTCAGATGGGCCTACCCAACACCTCTCAGTCCCAGGAAGATGATACACAGGCTGCCCTTAGATTGTCCCCTAGATTCCCTATAAAGTCAGCCATGCACCGAAGGGTACTGGACTCACCAATAGGATCCACTGAGAAGTGCCCTATTCACTGTTGGGCACACTGTACTACACCAATCTGGGCCCACCCCACTGATCCTAAGAAAATGACAGATGCCACATCTCTGCTGCTGTAACCAGCTGTGCCTTGACTAAAACTGTCCACCAGAGCAACCTTACCTCTACACACCCTGCAGAAACTGATGCTTACACCTACAGTGGAACACACTGTGCCCTGTCACCAGAAAACCTATCCTACTTAGATGAGTTGCATCCCAGCTGTAAATGTAATCCCACAACCCCTGTAGCTTAGGTCACCGGACATCCACCAACACCACTTACACTGACTACAACTGAAGAAAGTACATAAACACCAGACCACAACACCCATGTGAAAGCAATTTCAATACACCCTATTCTACCAACACCCTGGGAAACATTGCCAGGATAAAGTCTTATACCATGAAATCCACCCAATAAAACTAGTACAGGCAATTGATCCACCAAATGCACAAATATCAATGTACAGACATAAGAAGCATAAAAATCATAAGGTAACATGATGGCTCCAAAGGAACACAATAGCTGTCTAGCAATGGACCCAAAAGAAAGGGAAATCCATGAACTGGCTGAAAAGGATCCAAAATGATTTTTAAGAAAATTAATGAGATACTACAGAATAGAGACAATACAACAAAATTAGGATGATAATTCATTAAACAAATGAAAAATTCACTAGAGATCATAAAGATGCATAAAATAAATCTTGGAGAACTCAATAAATACAACATATGGTTTAGAGTATAAACAGCAGGCTAGACCAAGCAGAAGAAAAAATTTCTGAGCTTAAAGATAGGTCTCTTCAAAGAACCTAGTAAAACAAAAAAAAGAAAAAAAGAAAGTTTATGAGATTTATGGGACACCATGAAATGAGCAACTATTCACCTTATAGGTGTTCCTACATCTATAGAAAAGAAAGGAAAAGACACTGAAAACCTATTTAACAGAATAACTGCTGAAACATTCCAAGACAGGAACATCCAAACCCAGTAAGCTCAAAGGACTACTAATAGATTTCACCAGAAAAGGTCCTCTTAAAAGCACAAGATAAAGAGAGAACTCTAAAAACAGTAAGAGGAAAGAATCAAGTCAATGAATAAAGAGATTTCTCTGCTGAAAGAAACCTTACAGACCTGAAGAGAATGGGATAATTTATTTAAAGTCCTGAAAGAAAAAACTGTCAACCAAGAACACTATAACCAACAAAGCTACTCTTTAGAAATGAAGGTTATAATAGGTACAATATTTTTCAAGATAGAACAGGAAATTCATCACCACCAGCTCAGACCTGCAAGAAATGCTTTAAAATTCTATACTGGAAGTCAAAGAAAGGGAAGTACAATCATGAAAACACAAAATTTCAAAACTTAACAAAGTAGATAATGTGATTAAAAAAACAAAAACAAAAATCTTACCAATACAGAAAACCAATGAACCACAAAAATGAACAAGAAACAGAGGATATATAAAATGAACATAAAAATATAATAGGAGTATAATGTTATTTATCAATAATACCTTGAATTTATAAATGAATTCCCCAATTAAAATATCAACTGGCTGATGGATTAAGAAACAGAAACAAAACTAGACCCAATAATACGATGTCTTAAAGAAACTCACTTCATCAGTAAAGGTACACAGATTGAAAATTAACGGAGGCAAAAGTATATACCATGCAAATCAAAACCAAAAGTGTGGAAATAGCTATACTTCTACCAGAAAACATAGACTTCAAATCAAAAAACTGTAGAAAGACAAGGTCACTATATAATGATAAGGGGATCAATTTCACATGAGGAGATAACAATTATAAATATATAGTTCCACACTGGAACACCCAATTATATAAAGCAACATTACTGGATCTAAAACAAAGAGACTAGTACAATAACAGACGGGGACTTCCATACTGTACTTTCATCAATGTACTGATCCTCCACACAAAAAACAATCAACAAAGAAACATCAGAATTAAATCACACCATGGGCCCTATGAACCTAACTGAGAGTTATAGAACATTTCATCCAATAACTGTAGGAAACACATTCTTTTCATCATCATAAAGACCATTCTCCAGGACAGACCATATTAGGCCACAAAATAAGTCTTAACAAATTCAAAAAACTGAAATCACAGTATGTTATCTTCTCTAACCATAATGCAATAAAACCAGAAAATTAATGAAAGGAGGAACTTTAGAAATGGTACAAATACAGAAACAAATGAAACAATTTCATGAATGACCAATGGGTCAATGGACAAATTAAAGGAATATAAAAAAAATTCTTAAAACAACTGAAAATGTAAACACATATGAATAACTAAAAGCAATATTCAGAAGGAAGTTTACACAGGAAGTACCTACATCAAACACAAACAAATTTAGATTCCAATAACATAACAATGTGCTATAAGGAACCAGGAAAGCAAGAACAAACAAAACCCCAAATTAGTATAGGAAAGAAATAACAAAGATGACAGCTTTTACAAATAAAATAGAAACTAAAAAAACAAAGGTCAATGAAATAAAGATTTTTTTTTTTTGGTACTGGAGATTGAACTCAGGGGCACTCGACCACTGAGCCACATCCCCAGCCCTATTTTGTGTTTTATGTAGAGACAGGGTCTCACTGAGTTGCTTAGCGCCTCGCCATTGCTGAGGTTGGCTTTGAACTTGCGATTTTCCTGTCTCAGTCTCCCTAAGTGCTGGGATTACAGGCTTGTGCCACCGCACCTGGGTAAGATTTGTTTTTTTAAAAAGATAAAACAAAATTGACAAACTTTCAGCTAGAAATCAACCTAAGCATGTATTGATGAATAAATGGATAAAGAAAATGTGGTTATATGCACAGTGGAATATTAATTCAACCATTAAAAAGAAATAAAATTCTGTTATTTAAGGAATAGCAGGACATATGTTAAGTGAAATTAAATAGGCCCAGAAAGACAAATATAGCATGTTTTGACTTTTATATGAAAGCTAAAGCCGATCTCAGAGAAGGAAAAACTACAATAGTGGTTACCAGAAACCTGGAAGAATATGGGTAAGGAGGGATGGAGAGAAGATTGTTAATGGGTATAAGGGTTACAGCTGGAAAGAATTAATTCTAATGTTCTATATACAGCAGGATACAATGCTTGACAACAATTATTTTAAAATTGCTAGTATATAGGATTTGGAATGTTCCCAACAGAAAGAAATGTTAAATGTCAGAGGTAATGGATATGTCAATTACCTGGGTCTAAACACTACATATAACATGCATGTATTGAAATGCCCCAGTATGCCCCCTAAATATATTCAATTACTACATCAACTGAAAATATATTGTAAAAATTGCTATGGAAATATTTTAGAATTAATATTTGACTTTTATGAGTCTGGGGAAGAGAAACTGAAGATGGTAGAACTGAATAAGTCCTTGGAAGAGAGTTTCTGGTTTCAATAATTAGAGCTTCTACCATGTAAAATGGCTACTGACAATTTCTAGTTTCAAGCAGAAGCTGAGTAGAGTACAACAGATATTGAATAGTATCCAAAGCTTCTTCCAAGTGTTAAGAGCCATGAGACTCCTAAGAAGTAAAGAAAATAAATAGAATCTCCTTCAAAAGTAACACTGTCCTGGTAAATGAGGAAAAGAGTAAGAAATAGAGAAAGCTAGAAAATCAGGATTTAATACAGCTTAAGAACCATAGTAGTAGACTTGATGGAGTGACAAAAACAGTCAAGTCCAAAATGATAAAATACCTTTAAAGTCTATGAAGTTTTAATTAAGGTGTGAGCAAAGGCCTCATTCAAACACAATTAGTCATATCAAATTCCTCTTAGAATATATACTCAATGATGACATCCTTCATCTTTGCCTTATATAGAATGAAAGAAAGCATTTTAGAGCTCAAATACCTTTTGCCAAGCAATATTTAGAGCTTGGTTTTTCTTTTGGTCAAGGTCTTCTATAGTTGCAAGAATTTTGGATTTGTCATTTTCTACAATTCTCTTCTTTTTCATCAAGTCGTTATACTGTGAGATTAAAAAGCATACTTTATTTGGCAAATACAAAATTTTCTCTATATTCTCAAATTCAGGAATAAGAGGTTTCATTATTTTAAATATAATACATACAATCCTATTTAGCAAAATGTACAATGTACTAAGAATTATAATGCAAAGCAAATCATGAGTAAAGCAAATATATCACCCAAATGTTCACAGTAAAATTCAATTATTAGAAGTGAGAATTTTTAGGAAGATCACTCAAAATATTTTAACCACTAGTATTCCCTTATCTTCCTAGCAATCAAAGCAAAAAGGAAAATGTATCATATGTAAACTCAAGTAATAGCCCTGAATAAAAAAGGAAAAAGTCTTAGAAGTAACATGAATAAAATTTTAATTCTTCACCATGATGTATAGGTCCCAAAGAAGTTGGCTATTATTTTCTCTGACTTTAAAGCATCAAACTCCTCCCAAGGGTCTAGCCATATGGTTTATTTCAGCTTCTTGAACATGATAAACTTATTCTGATTTTTTTCCCCCTGGAATGCTTTTTCCCTGTATCTACATTATGGGTGCCCTGACTTTTAACTCAACATCATCTCTTCCTTCGAGGGAGGATGCAGTGGAATAGTTACATCATGAACAGCAGTGAAACATTCTAAAATGCTCCCTATTGTATTATTCCTCCAAGCTGCACATTTCAAGACTTCTTATTCTCTCTTAGTAACTCCAACCAGTCTTGTTCTTTCTCATTGTCCCAATCCTTACTGGCCAACCTCCCCAAACCTCCTCTTTACATTTTTATACTTTTTCTTGCATATACCCATGTAATTTCTTATATGAACAGATAAACAACCCACAAGAAAAAAAAAAAAAAAGCCACCTGCTGATCAACAATAGAGCCTTCCTCTCTGATAAGGAGAGAAGACCTGATGAATTCTTACATTTTTTTTTTTTAAAAAGGCCTAGGTATCATTGTTTTTAAAAAGTAAGTAAATTCTACAATACTGCATAGCTCATATGGAGACCAAAGATTTCCTTCCATAAATATGCCATACATTTCAAAGATGTAATGCAGAAAAGTGAAAATCAGCATTTTATTGAGAAGATCACAGCACTTGCACTGTTAGCCTGTTTGGTATGTAATCTAATACAGATTCCTTGTATACAGAAATGCCACTAATAGTTTTTTTTAAAGACTCATAATGACAAAATTTCTTAGGAGTAACTGAGTTCATATATACTATCACTTTTGCAGATCTCGCATTTACTTTAATATAAAAATTCAAACAGAATTTTGTAGAATTAAGGAAAGTATGAGACATTAACACAAAATTTCTAAGATTGCTTCTTTCTATGGTGTCCCAAAGAGCAAGGATTGTGGTTCCCACTGGGTTTTTCTAGTGGCAACACTTTCCAAGTTCATTACTAGGAGACATTAAAATTCTTCTAGTAAGAGTTTTATCAGGGTAGGAAAAATGAATAACTATCAAGTAATCAAGAGCATTATGACCTAGAAGATGCTGCTGGAGAGTAGTGAAATACTGTTTATGTCAGAAAAAGGAATTAACAAGGTCTAAAAGTGTTTTTATTTACATCAAGAATAAGGGTAAAACATGTTTACAGCAAAGACCAAAAACCAATGGAAATATCACAAGGTATAGCAGAACAGAAAAACTAGTAAAAAAATAAAGTCATAAGAATTGAAGCAAAGGGAGAAAACGGGAAATAGAAAACAAAGTACCTAGGGCATTAAGCAAAAGTTGGATGAAATAATTTCATAGAGGTATATAGAGCCATCAATGCTACTTTGTTCAAAACACGGTTAGATATCCATAGGAAACTGACTTACTCGCTCTTCAGCTTCTGTCAGTACGTTCATAGCTCTCATATTGACATTTCTTCCTAGTTTCTCCTTCATTTCTTGCAACTTCTGAAGTCTCTGACCAGCTTCTTTGGGGTTGTTAGTTTTGAAATCATAGGCACTATTAGGTTGACCAAAGAGGTGTTTCTCTGCATTAATCCAGTCATAATCTTTCAACATTTTGGATACCTAGCCACACATGAAAACAGAAGGACCTATGATTGTTTAAAAAACATTGATAAAGCAGTTTCATAAATATTTACTAATTTTAAATCAGATATCTGGGAGAAAAACATAAAACAATCATCTGAAAAATTGAGGTTCACCACTGACAGGAATAAAGATGAATATTTTTACCTGGAAGACAGGGTCAAGAAACAATAGATCATATAGAAAAAGATCTTCCTATTACTTTAAGTATTATAAGAGGAGTCAACTCACAGAAATTTTTACAAGGTATGGATTGAATATCACTTATCCAAAATACTTGAGACCGGAAGTGTTTTTGATTTTTTAAAAATAATTTGGAAGATTTATATATACATAATGAGATATCTTGGAGAAGGTACCTCAGTCTAAAAACAAAATTCACTTATGTTCTATACATACTTTACATAATCTGAAGGTTAATTTTATGTATTTTTAGTGTGCCTTTGTTTTGACTATGACACATTACATAAGGTGTGGAATAATGTCAGATTTTGGATTTTGAGGCAGTTAGGATTTTTGGATCCTTAAAGTATATATGCAAAACATCTCCAATTAAAACAAAA
>CM053399.1:158592135-158776894 GCA_028644305.1 Xerus rutilus | reverse complement strand
TTGTAATCCCAGCACTTAGGGAGGCTGAGACAGGAGAATCGCGAGTTCAAAGCCAGCCTCAGCAATGGCGAGGCACTAAGCAACTCAGTGAGACCCTGTCTCTACATAAAACACAAAATAGGGCTGGGGATGTGGCTCAGTGGTCGAGTGCCCCTGAGTTCAATCCCCAGTACCAAAAAAAAAAAAAAAAAAAAAACAAAAGGTAAGTGAGATGAGGCTCCTTCAGAGGCTCTTTCAGATTTTACCAAATAATCTATTCCTTCAAAAAACAACTTGTGACGAGCTAAAATTCCTACGAAATACTTAAGTCACAGGTTTAGTAAAATCATGGAAGCCTCATTCTGACTATGTAATAATGTTCTCAAGATTAAAATCTGAAAAAAAAATTGTCCAAATGCTGACTTTATATTATTTCCACTAGCTTCAGTGTAATACATCTTCATATAATACAATGAAATAAAAATTTCAAAGTATAGTACTTCAAGGCTTTCTTCTACGAGTATTAAGATTCATGCTAACTGGTAGAATACAATGCTTATCAACTTGTCAACCATTACTAATTTCATGGGTATACTCTTATCTTTAGGCTCCAAAGTAAAATTATCATTTATAAAAGTCTAAGATCTGTGCTGACTTGTAAGTCCTGTGAAATTACTCTATTTGTGTGTTACTCATTCTTATATCTTTAGTGCCCAGTATAGTAGCTGATATTGATAGGCATGTCTAAATATTTTTCAAAGAAAATAGTTTTCAAAGTTATTAGCAGCTGCACTGGCAAGCAAATCCTCCCTTTTATCCCCTAAGTAGCACAAACAAACAAACAAAAAAAACCCCAGCAATCACCAATATTAACAGTTTCACCAAAAACTATTAGCAGTAATACTGGTATTGGTAATATCTCAGTGAGTCCACAACCATTCACTACTATGCTAAAAAGAAATCAATAGTAATAAAGTGGGAGATTATGATGTAGCCATAATTTTTTTTTTAAGCCAAGTAATGGACCTACATAGGCATATATAGAATTCTTTCACAGGGTGGGGAGACTATTTTGTATGTTTTTGATGATCATTTTGAAGTTAAAGTTTTTGTACTTTCAGGATGCTTAAAAAGATTCCACACTGAAAAAGGCAGCAAGGTGTTATACACTTATAAGAAAACATGATGAATAGTTTAATCAAAAGGCCACATCCATGTGGTTTTAACAACAAATTTCTGCAAAAGTTTGTATTCTCTTAAGTAAAGGCACTATAACACAGAAAGTTAGTTTTAAAAGTGACCAAAAACTTTGGGATAATTTAAAATAACTATTTTTGTAAAACATCAGATTTTTAAATAAAACTGCAAAACCCTGACCCTTTTATAAGAACATTTGAAAGCCAATTAAGACTTCTTTTAACAATGCCTATGTGTCCATGTGTATATATATGTACACGTACATATACATATGAACATATTTATTTCAGTGAATTTTTTAAGTTCAATTTGAAATAAAGAATTTATCATGTATGTCATTACTAGTACATTAATAATTAGTTCTATCAATATTTAGGGATAAAAGCAGTTATTCCCAAGGGAAAACATTAAACGTTAAGGAAATACATCTTATAGATGGAAACAAATATCTGAAATTAAATTTAAAAATAGAACATTTGTGACATTTGTTCAAAGTATTGTTGAGAAACAGTTAAAATAGTGTGTGCTCAAAATTATGTTAGGCTGTTGTTCTGCCGTTTATACCAAGTTTTTCATTGAGCAGTATACTAGAATTTCTCAATGACCCAGAAACAAAAAACTTGATTATTAATGGTAAAAATGAACACAAACATGCCTTTGCAGCAGCATCTTCTGCTTCCCGTTTATGTTTGCTGATATTGTGGTCTAATTCCTTAATTTTAAGCTGAGAATCATTGTTTTGCTCCTTATGTTTTGCCACCTCTGCATATTTAGCTTTAATTACATTGTCTTGGGCTGTTATCACCTCTTTTTGCTTGGTCAATTCTTCTTGAGCTTTATTTACTGACTCCTAAAAGAAACAAAAAAAATTAGAGAATAACATAAATGTTTTTATTTTACTGAAAGCTTCTCTGACAGACTTCTGGCAAGATGTCAATGTGATTACAATCTGATGGTCATCTAACATTTTACATTTTATATCCCCATTAAGATGGCAATGAATTGACACACAGGAGAAAGTGAGCTTTACTACTGAAAGTAAAACAGATTGGGGAGCGATATTCATACACAAAATAATAGTTATTTAAAAAAAATTTTTAGTTGTGAATGAACACAATACCTTTATTTTGCTTATTTTTATGATGGAATTAATTGGAAGGAGGGACAACTGAAAGCTGACCTATGAGGTCTCTCAGAAAAGTAGCATTCTGGGTAGTTAACAAACTCCTAGATGACAAGAAGGGGAAAGATCAGAGAGAGAGGGGAGGCTGGGTCTTGCTCCTTTCCCCTTCTGTAATATAATGCATCTGAATCTTACCAGAGGGAGCAGAAAGTCACAGCATTTGATTTTAACACAGGGGTCAAAACAGAGAAATGGAAGAGAAAGCAAAACTTTTATTTTTTGGCACTTAACCACTGAGCCACATCCCAGCCTTCTTTTGTATTTTATGTAGAGACAGGGTCTCACTGAATTGCTTAGCACCTTACTAAGTTGCTGAGGCTGGTTTTGAACTTGCTATCTTCCTGCTTCAGTCTCCCAGGCCGCTGGGATTATAGGCTTACACCACTGGCCTGCAGGGGAGGGGGGATTGCCCTTTCACACCCTCCTGCTTCCCAAGGTTGAAGCTACTTAACTTCTGAAGTGATAACTGCCCTTGGGATTTACTCTATCACCATTCACAAACCCCTTTGCTTCCTCCTAGATCTTAAAATTATCCTTTTAGATAAAGATGTAATCCCAAACTCACACAAATGTGTACCTAAAACAATAATAAAAAAACAAAACAAAAAATACCAACAGAAAACCACTAGCCCAATTTATATTTAGGCTGAGGGGAAAAAAACAGGCAAAACCAAGTAAATAGAACAAACTGTCAAAAAACTCTAAGGAAGAACAGATCTCCTTAAAGTAGTTACAAACACCAGTAAAATTTCAGGTATTTTTTAGGCATACTTATCAGAAAACAAGATAATTTTGAGCAATAAAAATGCTCGAGTCAGGCTCTTAGATGGTCCCAGCATGATTTAATGTCTTGTCTAAATTGTGCCATTAGAGGTCTTTCACAGGAGGAAGGCAAGTTTCAGTCTTGTTTATCTCAACATGATTAGTTAGTAGGCAGTTAATTTCTGTTTTTAGCTTCCCATTAGTGTGATTATCTACTTTTATCAGCAAAAGGAAAAAGGAAATAACATAATGCAGAGGCTGAATGAACAACCTTTAAAAAAAAATGATACATTTTATAGTTTTCTGTTAAAAGAAACAAATACTCTCTTAATGGAACTAAGTACATATTTTGATTTTGGTTTTTAGATCAAGAAAGGAAGGCATTATTTTCACATTTCTCTTTGGAAACATAATACATCATTTTTAAAAAATTCTACAACATGATGCTGATGAAAGGTTAGCAGAAAAAAGAGGAACAGAATGAGATGAAAAAAATATGAGGTTAAATATCAAACCAAAAGGAAACTAAAAAAATAAAATTAAATTTAAAAGTTTACTGTGAAAGCAAAAAAATTGAATAGAAACTGCAAAACATTTAATCACTAACATAAAACAAAGTGAGATGAATTGTGATTTTATAATCAGAAAAGGTGTAGTTAAAATTGTTACTCTGTTGTTCTATTTGTACAATAAATGTGTTAAAAACAAAAAAGAAATTAAATGTAGCCAAGATTAAAACCAAGAGGAAAATGTACTTTCCAAAACACTGCATACAACAATTAAAACAATTATCTCAAGGGGAAAATGTAAAAAACATAGAAGCATCTAACAAAAAGGAAAGTGTTTATAAATGAATCAAAGTCCCCTGTTGACTGCCAGGTACATTTAGATAACACGAACTCAAATGAGATATACTACTTATAAAAAATAATATCTATAGTTGATGAAAGAAACCTTGAAAATGAAAGTGGTATTACAAAAGGAAAGCATAAACAGAAATCAACAAAATTAAAGATACCACAAAAAGTGGTAAGAGAATATTCATTATTCATGAAGGACAGTCTCTAATAAAGACAATGCTGTAACACTGATTTGCAGGTAAAAGAATGTCTTTATAACATTTGAAATCCTCTCATCTCTAAACCTACCCTTCATTATCCTACTTCTGAGAATGGAACATTTCTCCCTTCCCAGATGCAACCATATTAAGTCTCATCAGTAAATGTTACCATAGGGACAGTGTAGGAAAAAGGGACTCTGTACTTTCTGCTGGTTCCAGCATGCTTTTCTCAAAGGCAGCTGCGAGGCTTCACAAGTCTCCAGGATGGACATCATCTTGTGGCCAGTGTTCTAGAAATTTATTTCCCAGAAGGTACCACATACATACAGCATTTCACTGTGGACAGCTTCTAACGACATTCCAGAAAACTTCACCACCAATGGGCCACAGCTATGCCTTCTGCAACTAGATCTGGTCCTCAGCCCTGTGAGTGGAGTGGGGCTCTTTACCAGACTTGTTCCTAAGCCCTAAGGGCTATTTCCTCTTTTCCTTGTCTCTGCATTTTTTAGAGTTCTTTTGATACCTTAGTGATCAATTCCGAACTTCTATTACAGTTAATAAATTTTTCTTTAAACTCTGCCTGTTCAAATTCCTGTGTGTTTTGTATTCTGAGTAGACAGAGACTTAAACAATTATTATTTCAGGATCTGTAATCGCCATTTTTTGCCACATGCTCACATCGTGACAAAAGTGAAAAGACAGAAAACACTAACAAGTATCTTAGTTTCTCCAATTTGATAAATCTTACCTTATTTTTAGCTACCTCAGCTGCCATTACTTCAATTTGACCTTCATAGGATTTGATAGCTTCATTTACAGCTTCAAGCTGTTGTTTATATGATGCATGCTCTCTCTTGAGCTCTTCTAGCTCCAGAGTAATAGCTTCAACTTCCTATAGAAACACAAAATCTAGGTATTCACACAAGTAATTAACTGTTGACACAAAAATATATATAGGGCTAAAACTTTACATTAATCTCATTGTTAACTAACACACAGCTTAGTTATCAATGACTCAACCACCAAAAACACATATTAAATTGCTCCCGCAGAAAAAGGGGAAAATGGAAGTATGATTGCATATTTAAATGATGCCAAATGATTACAATTTTATTTAAATTATAAATCCATAATTTATATCGATTTAAATAACTACTGATTTCCTTGTCTTTTTATTCCTATAAGGAAAATAATACAAAATTCTACTTAACAGATGAATCAGTTTTTTTAAAACAAAATTATTCAATGTTCAAAAAAAGTCAGCTTCTTAATTTTCGTTTTTTCCTTTGGAAGTTTTCAATTCACTAGAAAATGCTTTGTGTTGCTATTTAATAACAGAATCTTAAGGTAGGCTAAAATAAATTGAATGGTAGAGTTGGGTGGAAATTATAGGAAAGATTTAGTGTTTGGATACAAAAACAGAGGTTCAAATTCTAGCTCTGACACTATTCAAAAACTGTGATATATCATCAGTCTACAATTCGATGTAAACATAACATGCTTTGTCTTCATTCATACAGTTACTTATGAAACAGAAACATCAACTCACTGAGTCTCTGATATGATACAGCTCCACTGTATCACATAATCCACTCCTGAAAGAAGCAATTACTAAGAGGCAATTTTGTTCTTTCCCTAAAATTAGTAAGTTAAAGCACCTCAAGCTCACAAGAGACACTCAATTACAGGGTTTTGTTTGGCTTACAAGATGCACAATTTTTTCCTAAAGACACAACTCACTTTTAGATTTTGGGATCAATATTGATGAGTAAAGTCAACCCATGATGTTCTACCATTTTCTGCTATATGTGAACTTTAAAAGATTTGTTCCATTTCAAGAAAGCTTATTACCTGTTGTTTTTCTTTCATTTTCTTACTAGATGCATCTGCCTTTGTTTTGGCACAATCCAGTTTTATCTGAGCATCTTTTAGTTCTCTCTCTCTTTCAGCTTCTGCATTTTTCATTTTATTCTCCAACACTTCATATTTTTCTTCTGCTTTTTTTTGAATTTCATTGGTGTTTTTTAAGGTCTCCTCACTTTCCTCTGGATCATAAAGTAGTTAAATGTAGCTAAATTAACAATTATAGATAAAAACTTATAAATTCAACTTTTAATATAATAAATGGCCTGGAAAATTAGAAGCTAGAGTTTAAAAAAAATTAACTATTATAACCATATTCTAAAAATGGTATATTGAAGCCGGGCGCGGTGGCTCAAGCCTGTAATCCCAGCACTTAGGGAGGCTGAGACAGGAAAATCGCGAGTTCAAAGCCAGCTTCAGCAATGGCGAGGAGCTAAGCAACTCAGTGAGACCTTGTCTCTACATAAAACACAAAATAGGGCTGGGGATGTGGCTCAGTGGTCAAGTGCCCCTGAGTTCAACCCCCAGTACCAAAAAAAAAAAAAAAAAAAGGTATATTGAAACAGAATACTATATAAAAGCCATATTTCAATTATCCAAAGATCTATGAAATTATTTCCAATGAGTAACATCAATTTTACCTACAACTTACCTACTTCTAAAAGGTTTTTGAGTAACTAACCAAAAAGATCACAACTCATGTATACATACATGTACATATACATAAATGTATATGTACATGTATGTATGTATATTTATGTATCTATGCATATAAATACATATATAATTCTCACACTGTGTGTGTGTATCTGTATTTATCCCCCAGTGTTGGGGAGTGAACCCAGGGCTTCATGCATGAAAAAATACACATCCTAACACTAAGCTATCCCAGCCACAGTTCATATTTTTAGTATAACTGATTCCCAAAACCAGAACTAATAGGACAGCCATGGTATTTTTCAGTGATTTTAATTGCCAGAAAGCTTACAGCGTTTTTTTGCCCACTCAAACACATTCAAGGAACCTCTCATTATAGAAACACTAAGAGAACATGTCTAGAATAAAGCATGGAAAAAATATTTAAAAAAATAAAAGAGCAAGTTGGGCTCGGCAGCACACGCCTGTAATCCCAATGGCCCAGATGGCTGAGGCAGGAGGATTGCAAATTCAAAGCCAGCCTCAGTAATTTAGCAAGGTCCTGAGCAACTCAACAAGATCCTGTCTCAAAATAAAAATCAAAAATAAAAAAGTGCTGGGGTTGTGGCTCAGGCTAATTGCCCATGGGTTCAATCCTGGTAAGAAAAACAAACAAAAAAACCCAGGATAGAATAGAAATCTTAATGTTACAATTGAAACACGTATTAGTGTTAGGTCCTAGGTGCAAATACAACTCTAGAAGCCATGAATGGACAGTGGTTTACACTACTTTCACTACTTTTCAATGCAGAGTAAAAATACTAATGGAGAAATAGGTGTGTAGATATTGTCAGAGGAATCACAAAAATAAACTTTCATACACAAATCTGATGAAAAATGCAAGGTTTGCACTTTTAGTTTGCATAACTGCAAGTTTGCATAACTGAATACATTTAACATTAAAAAGTTTTATATGACAAAAACTATAAACAGTTAAAGGGTAACCCAAAAACATCTACAATGCATACAACTTACAAGACATTATGAGAAAAAAACACATCCAACAGAAAAAAAAATGGGCAAAACAGGAAATTCACAGGAGAAACTCAATGACCCAATAAACATACAATAAATAAACATACAAAAATGGATCCCAAATTTCACCAAAATTAAATACTAATTAAAATGCTGATGTGCTATCTCTTCCCAACTATCAGACTGGAGAATTTTAAAAGTCTGGAAATGACCTGAAGAAATGAGAACTTTCACATGCTACTGGTGGAAATGAACAGTGCTAAAGATGGACAGAATTCTGGTGATATATAATGAAGATGAAGATGACCTAAGCCCAGAAGTCTCACATTGGGTTTAATCTAGAGAAATATTCCCACATAGGCTGGGCATGGTGGCACACGCCTGTAATTTCAGAGGCTCGGGAGGCTGAGGCAGGAAGGTCATGAGTTCAAAGCCAGCCTCAGCAAAAGTGAGGCACTAAGCAACTCATGTGAGAGATCCTGTCTCTACATAAAATACATAAAAGAAAAAACAAAATGCTCCCACGTGTGTCTTAAATGTAACACAATCTTCAAAATGTAAAGTAAAGGATTATTAACATAAACATGTTAAGCTCAGAATGTTTTGATATTACCAATTATTCTTTTAAGGGCATCTAATTCTTCTTGTTGTTTGTGATATGAGCTTTGCTGGAGCTTGGTTTGTAATAAATCTGCCTCCTCTGTTTTCATCTCCCACTGTTGTTTTAGTTGGCGATACCTTAGAAAAAGAAGTTTGTAATAAATGTTTTTCTTGGTGTGTGAGACATGCATTCAAACTCAGGTTCTCACCTAAAATAAACTCACATACATTATAAACAATATTAGATATAACTGGTGATCAAGAAAAGTTAATGACTTTCAAGATTCTGAGGCATCAACTAAAGTCTGATCTGGTCACTAATCTATAAAAATAGTCTTAATATCAAAAAACACTAAAAATAACTTTTGAATAAATAAGTTTCCTACAAATAATCCCTCCTGGTGATTCTTACCTAAAACTACCCACAAAGTACTTACCACAAAAATAAGACTATTCCTAAAAATTACATAAAGTTCCAAAAATCTGGTTACCTACTCATTTCCATTTTTAAACAGTAATAATAGTAATATTCCCTTTTCTGTAATGAGATAGTTTATGAAGACATGATATTGACCTTAGTTATTTGTAATGCACTTTTTGGAAATCCTATAATTCTACTTTGGTTCTGACTGTTTAGTCATCTCTTTGGAAGATATTTGGCTAATTCAGTTGTAGTGAAATTGATGAAGTGTGAGGGAAAAGGAAACAATGCATAAAATATTAACACTATCTTGAATATTTGTGCTTGAAACTCTGCTTACCAATAATTAAAGTAATTTCAAGACATGTAAAAAATGTGAGATGAAAATCGGAAGAAAAAAGTATGCTTACTTCTTAATACAATATGAGAGATGGCTTTAGCTGATCCTTAACAGTCTTATATTTTTCTAAATCTATTTCCTATCCTTTACCTCAGTGCCACATTTGTTGCAGAACAAATGATCTAATAAAACTAACTGAACAAAATTAACAGCTCCCAGCCAAATGTAACCAGACTCATTGCCTTGAGAAAGATTCTACATAGCACAGAAAAAGTTCATTTACTTTATCGTTAATTTTTGTTAATAAAGGTAAAATGAAGAAGGCTTTACATATTTGTGATGTCCAAAAGAGGGCATTTTAATACAATCTGTATTTTGAAATAGCCAATTTGAATATGAAAATTTCTTTCCTATATATTGTGTCTCAAGAGTCTTGGTATCAAAAATTTAAAAAAAAAAGTCTTGGCATCATTCTAAGCTTTGATAACTTCAAAAATTAAATAATAACAATGTACCACCCCCCCAAATTGAACATATATTTAGATTTTTCACACTTATTCAGTACTGTGAATTCTGATTGTTTTTATCACTTCCTATTTGTCTTCAGAGAGACTAGAAAAAATTGCAATTAAACATTCAAACAATGCACTTTCTAATTTGCAGCACTTCTGATGAAACTATAAAGTGAGTGGAGACACTTCTGGATAACCACAGGGCTTGTTTACATTTATCTTTTAGGTATTTACTCAATAGTTATGTTCATAGTGAGCTTTTCATATCCATCCAATGAAAATGTCAACACCTCTTTCTCCTGAACATTTCATACCTCCTTTCCTGATTTACCTTTTTCTTCTTAGAACTATCTAACATATTTTACCAATTTGTTATTTCCCCAACTATATGAAAACTAGATAAAGAGAGATTTATCTGATATACTGCTATGAAGAGTACATGGTACATACAGAAGGCATTCAACAAATACATAACTGAGTGAATAATGTTAAGTGACAAAAAGATTACATTAAACATGATTCTAATTTTTAAAGTGAAAATATGCATACACCTGAATTATAACTGAAAAGAAGTAATGCTGAGTATACATGCATATCTTTATCTACACTCACAAAGAAGAAACACTTGTAAAGGAACATTAAAATCTTAGTGCTAACTCTCTGACATGAACTTTACTTCCTCCTCCAGCAACCTCATGATCTTGAGACAAACGCTGCTAAACTTAGAGCAGACACCTTATTCATGCTCCACTGTTTCAAGTAAGATAAAATCAAGAACTCAAGTATCCTCTAATATCTGACTCCAGAGTACCTAAGGATTTCCTCAACAACCCCAGGAGGAGACCAACAGTATATATCAGCAGGGAAAGCAGAATATTTCATATTTATTTCCCCCTTTTGCTTAATTAAAATTTGCAAAACATTCCTATTATCAGGAAAAGAGGATATTACAGATAAGCTATCAACTCACAATTTATTCAAATATTTAAACAAAACCAAAGCTATGAATTTTTTTAGATAAAAGTAAATTTTCTATCATTTTCTGTCACACAAATTTTTGAGATACATATATAGCTTAATAAGACATAGGTCTTACTTTTCAGCAGTACTTTTAAGACCAGCTAATTCTTCCTCTAGAGTTCGTAGCTCATTCTCCTTAATTCTCAGCTCATCTTGAACATCTTTGAGTTCTTGAAACTTGGTTAAAATAGAAGCTGCCTGAGATCGAGCACCTGGTAGAGGCAAAATGAAATAGGACTTGGACATTAAGTTACCACATGTTTATTAAACAATAAAATATTTCCTAAGAGAATTATAATGGGAAGAATTCAACAGCAAATACTTCAATGAACTTATGAAACTACAGACTTCATTCCATCACCAAAACTCAATAATATACACAAGAGATAAGAAACAGTTCTAAGTAGGTGTTATATTATTTATTCTAAATAACCACTGCCTACCCACTTTCTACCTCACTGATATTGGGCTTGGCCACGTGATTTGCTCTGGCCAATGAAATGGGAAATTTGCCTCTACAGGCAACACATAATTAACCATTTGCTTTCCCTTTGCCATTAGAAAAATATGTTCAAAATAGGGAGTACTTCTCTTTTAGTGTGAGTCATAGAAGGAAAACAACATGGAACAGAGGCAACTGACCTGCAGTAAATGTAATACAATTACAGAATAAACTATTGTAAGCTATTAAGATTTGGGGGTTATTTGGTGCCACATGATAATCTGGTCTAAGCTCTGATATAGCAGAGCAAACAGAGTACACGGAATTTACATTAGGGTGCAAGCGACCATAATTATCTGTCTTAAGGCATTACATTGATAAGAAAACTGTTGGTTTGATGGGAGAATGCTGAAGTCAACTAGTAATGCTATTATGATATTATGTTAATAAGATATTATGTTAATAAGATATGGGATTATATACTTCACATCTATTAAGTAGGAACTTCTAGAACATCTAAATCAATGGGATCTAAAAAGTTCTGGTTTAGATATTTAATAAACATATTAAATTTATCTTCCATTTCAGAGACAAGTCATTTCATTGTGTACTAGGTGTTAGAAATATTCAGTGCCACAAGGAATCAGAAATGTAATCAGAAATAGCTCAGCAAGGCAAACTTTACTTCTGCAGAAGAGTATACTACCAAACAGTCTGGCAAGCAAGCACAATTGGGTAGGCAGTCCATCTGTTTTTATTACTAAAACAGCACAATCCCTTGCTCTATTAGGAGGAACTTGAGGTTACAATCTGCACCACTGGCTAATTTTAAAACTGGGGAGGGCATTTTAAAATGGAAGGGCTATAGTTCTACTACTGGTACAGGTTGGGGAGCTCAAAATGGCTAACTGGGTTATTTAAGGAAATATACCTTTAATTGTTCCCACCCTCCTTTGTTCTCTTGTAGGAAAGTCTTCTTGGGGTGAATGCATTCTGACATATACACAGCTCTTACTTCTTTACCTAAGTTACTATTTCTCAACAGAGAGATTGCTATCTCTGTTGGTTACAATGACTCCTCCTCCCATCTCCTGTTTCTCAAAGGGCTATTCAGGTGTATGGACTTTGGATCTGCCAAATCCATAGGCTATGGTGCTATTTGTAACTTTCCATTCTGCTCTATTTCCCTTCTGGCTACCTTTCTTACATCTCAATTTTACATTTAAGGCTAAATACTACATTCTGAAAATGAACTACCAGTCTTTTTATTTCTCACACTGGGGAATCTGATACTTAAACATGGAATTAATTTAATTCACCTAGTAAGACAGTAAGCCACTGATATCTCAAGAGGTGTTATGTAGCTTACTGGGTTAAAAGCACAAACTCTGCAATCAGATGGCCTGAATTTGAAAATCAAGTTTTGCTATTTACCAGCAATTTATTTAATCACTGTTTTAATGTTTTCAACTGCATTTTGGAGATGATAGTAATATGCTCACCTTATAGTTGTTATTAAAGATTAAATAAATTAAAGCCCAAATAATAGAGTTTTATAAAGTGATAAAAATGTTCTATATATGCATAGTCCAATTACCCATTAACCATTTGTGGTTTCTGAAATCTTGAAATATGACTAGTGCAACTGAAGAAATTATTTTAAGTTAATTTAATTAACTAATTGTAGAGTCACATGTGGCTTGTTGCTACTGTACTGGAAAACAGTATGAACTCTGAACATTGTCTAGTATAGAGTAAGTATTATTTCCTGTTTCTTATATTATCACTTGATACAGATCTAGAAAATTGATATGATAAATATTAGAACAAGAAGATATTCACTAAGAATTCCTTTCTTTAGGCATTATGGTACTATGTTAAGGGTTTTTACTTTCACAGGAACAGTAGTAGCACTGACATGAGTTAACAAGTTTCCTAAAGTGAGTGGTTAGGCTAAAAAGTTAATTAAAGGACTTTATTTCTCTGTGAGTGCAGATGGGCAAAAGGTAAGATGCAAGCAAGAACATCTTAATATTAATATCTCAGTGACTAGAATACCCTGATAAGACAAAAAGCAAGAATAAAGAGGAATAGATTTGAGACAAGTAAGTTATAAGGTCGATTACTACCCATAAGCTCCTGAGGAGTATGACATTGTATAATTTCCCAATATTATTCTACCTATCACATGGTCAGTAAGGTTAAACTCGATCCTTGGATTTACATTAATTAAGGCTTCAGAAATAAGTATATATTTTATCTTAAGTGTTGAACCTAGGTGCTATAATTGGTTGTGATTAAAGACTAGGAATAATCTCAACTCTACTATTGCCTATTTTAAAAATAAAAGGTGGGTGGGATCCAGAAAGCCTCATCCTATTTACCATATAGAACTGTAAAAAAAAGATACAAAACTTACCTCCACTCAATGTCCCATGAGGATCAAATATATCACCGCCTAGAGTTACAGTTCTAGTCATTATTCTTTTATCAAAGGCCACTTTTTTGGCGTTATCCATACTGTCACAAACAAATGTTGTTCCAAAGACAAATTCCATTGCTTTCTGAAGTTCTGGTTTGTATTCAACCAGAGAAAGAGCCACATGAACATTATCAGGACCAACCTGTGGGCCAAACAATACATATGCTATACATACCCTACTGTTTTTCCTTACAAATATTCTATAAGCTAGTAAGAAATACTATGAACTGTAGAGCTGGGAGAATAGCTCAGTGTTAGAATGCTTGCCTAGCATATGGTCCTGGATTCAATCCCTGGTACTGTCAAATGACAAAAAAAGAAAAGTTTAATCACTAAAAGATCTATTACTAAGTAAAATATTTAGCTAAACTACCAAACATTAGGAGAATTTCTATCAAGAAGAAGCCAATACCAGGTTCCTAAATCTAAAATGTAACAAGTAAACACAACTTTCTTAAACTCTTGGATCAATACAATTATACGTAAAATGTTTTGTTTCCATTATTAGTAACCTGGTTGGTACATAGTGAATATTTTTTCATTCAAATTAAACATATTAAAGTAGCCACTGGCCGGTTATAGAAATAAAAACATTTAATAAATGACAGAGTAAAAGAGAATAGAAAAAGTTGTCAGTCTTCTATTTTGATCCAACTGCCTTTTCACAACCTGTTAAGAATGTCAAACTCTGCTCATCTTTTCAAAAAAGAACTAAACATCCTTTACTAACAGCAACAGAAATGCCAACAAAGGCAGCTCTAGTTAACATTATGTTCACTTCTTTTCTTTGACATAGTAGATACCATTCAACAAGTCTGGCTATAGGATCTGAGAAGTGTTTTTGCTGTTACTTGAAAACCCAATTAATTTTTAACGCAAGGACTTGACCTATAGCTGAATTTACTTCCAAATCCAATGGTGACTTTTTAAAAATAAAGTACAAACCCAAAAACATCATCTTTCAATTACTTTGTGCATTCATCTTTCCTCTTTTAAGAGTACTCAATATTCTGAAATCATTTTCATTGAAAACTTCTTGATTTCAATAAGGACAGTAGATATCCACTTACTATCTTAATTACAAATGTTATTTCTGGGTTTTACAGAACTGTCTTTTTAACTTATGCACTTCAAATGCCTGTTCAGTAACTTATTTTGCTGCTAAATGTTTTTGATTAGCTTCATATTTAAGTATTATACATCCATGACAACTTTTTAAATGTTTCCTTGTACACATCTGTTTTCTTATTAGCTGTCGTACCACTTCAGATCTACCCTTAGCAGTTGAATGAGATCCCAGCCACCTGCATTATATGTTCAGGTGAACATATAATATCGCTGAATAGCAATCTAGAAGAACTCTCTAAAAATATATATACATAAAAGCACCTCTGGAATACAGAAGGATGCCTTCCATAATGGCTACCATCATGAGCAGATCAAGTATATCTGGCAAAAAAATATCTTAGAAAATTTCAGAATTTACCTGAAAGTTCAATTCTACCTATTCAGAAACCAGGAATGGAATTTTCACTATCTTCTAATAGTCATGTGACTTAATTTAAGGTTAAAGACATTCTAACACTAATTTTTAAAGTATCAAAGGGAGTTCCAGCCTTCATTACTTCTATTTTCTTGCCATCTAAATGCACAAGAGTCAATGGTAGGTTTTCTCCATCTTAATTTTTTAAATGGTAACAAAATTAAAATGTTGTGGTTCTGTATGACTATATCCTCCCAAAGTGATGTCTAACTTAAAAAAAAAAAGACAGATTAAATATATAAATACACAAAATAAGACTTACAAGATTCTGAGCAACCCTCAGAGTTTCTGGAGCAATACATCTGGCTGAAATTTTATTGAGTGGAATTATAGTGTAACGTCGCTTCAATTCTCCCTTTTCTAGTAGCTTTTTACCTGTAACCTAAAACATGCATTTGAAATTTTTAAAAAATTAATGAAGACAAAACCATTAAAATAGGGTACAAGATTAGGAATCCATAGTCAAGTAAATGTTTAGTGCCTTCAATCTCAAATGAGAAATTTAAAAATATATAAAATGAACTATTATTCAGCCTTAAAAAAGGAATGTTGTCATTTGCAAGAACATGAACGAACCTAGAAGAATTTAAGCTAAGTGCTACAAGCCAGAAATGGAAAAATACTGTGTAATTTCTGCATATGTAAAATCTTAAAATTAAAAAAAAAAAACAAGAAATGTACTTAAGAGTAGAATAGAGGTTACTAGAGATGAAGAGGGGGAGAGAATGGAAAGAAGTAGGTTGTAAGGCAAAGGGTATATATTTGCAGTTATATAGGATAAGTAAGTGTAGAGATTTAGAAATATAACATATAGCATGAGGACTACAGTTACTATGTAACATTTACATGAATAAGAACATTCTAAAGAGAAAAAAACTAAAAAAGTGCAGGCAAATCCAATATTACCTTGATATGAGGGCTGGTGACTGACATTAAAAACAGGTTATTCCTAGATTATTTTACAAATTTAAATCAACACAAATTTGCGCAGGGGAAAAAAAAAGCTGATTGACAATGTGCATTCTGAGTTCCTGAATAAACATGAAACTTCTTTTTTGGAATATAGTTATCAAGAAGTCATTAACTTATTAGCCAGGAGTAGGGGCACATGCATATAATCCTAGCTACTCAGGAGGCTGAGATAAGAGGATTACAAATTTGAGGCCAGCTTGGGAAATTTAGGGAGACCTGTCTCAAAAAAAATAAATAAAAAGGGATGGGGATGTAGTTCAGTGATAGAACACTTGCCTAGCACGTCCAAGTCCCCAGTACTACCAAAAAAAAAAAAAAAAGTCATTAGTTTCACCGTATAACTGCTGAAGCAGCATGTGATTTTTCAAACAAAACACCTATTTTAAATTTTACTTTAATTAAAATTAATTTACCTCTGTATCCACTACAACATTGTAGAGTCGTTCTCCAGCCACCAGTTCTAAAGCTGTGGTTGCAGAACTATCTTTAACACTAATCAGAGAAGCTACAAGTCCTTTCACACAATTTCTGTTCCAGTTCTTCTCTGGATCCCTAACAGAAAAGGTGACAAAAATTAATCTTAGGCAAAAAAAACCAGAAAAATTTAAACATTCCTAGTAAAGAGCTCTTTTGGACAGCATATTAAACTGAAAGCAAATCACATTTTTACCAAAACAAAAATTTTTAAATGTCCCAGATGATAGTTGACCACTGTTTTTAAATCAAAAGATCTTGTTTTCAATGTAACCCAGAGTTTTACTGTTCTAATCTCTGTAATATATGATTACTCCATAAAAAACCCTTGTAGTAAAACAAATTATAAGATATGAAAGTACATATTTAACAGTAATAACAAAATCACTTTAAAGGCACTGAACTGAGATCAAATTCCCTTCATTTGAGTCTTAATTCAAGATTAGTGAAATCAGTAACCATTAAAGTACACAAGAATTCCCTTTACTGACACATGAAACATTTCAATAAACGTTTAAAGATAAAAACCAAAGAAAAAAATGCCAATTAAAGGAATTTTCATACAAAAACCTTTATTAAAATTTTTAGATGGTCTTCCAGCTTAAATAAAAACATCTTGGTTATTACTGTACTAAAATACAAGGTCTAAATCTCTTACTTGTACGCAAATCGAAGATTGGGAAATCTGGCCAAGAGAGCTTCATATGTTTCTTTCAATCTACTGACATCACGAGACAGTTGCCTGCGCTTTTCCAAAAGGCTTTCCTCCTTATTTTCTGAGTAAATCATAAGTACATTAATACAAAGTTTTAGAAACTCTACAATGTTAAGGAAAATATAAGTAACCTCTATTTCCAACGCTTTCTAAGAAGCAAAATATAAATCTCCAACAACATTAAATAAAGCATTCTTAACATTCAAATTTCTATCAAGTGTCAAGTAGATATTATTTCCATCAATAAACAGTGCAATTTTCATTTCAAGAAACATATGAATTGAATGCTTACTAATATAAAAATACACAAATCACATTTCTGAGTTTCAAGTTACTGAAGCAAAAAATTCCCAATACTGAGTTCTTGAAAATTCAAAGGGATGTTTCATACTTAAGGTATTTTTGTGACTGTGTTTACAAATACTTCTTATAGTAATGCCTGTTTAATAGGGTAAAAAATGTTTCCTACTTGCTTATTTCCTTTAAGTCAGTTTCTATTAATATTCACTACTTCCTACTAATTTGATTATCATGTCTTTAAAGGCAAACCTTCATAATTTAGCTTCTTCATTTCAGTTTCAAGTTTTTCTTTAAGTCTTTTTACAGCTTCTAAAGCTTCTTGATCCTTCCTGTAGCCACTATCCATCTTCTTAACTTCTGCTTGCTTATTCTTTAATTCTTGTTGGGCATGTTTCAACTTCATTTGGGCCTGTTATAGAAAAATGTAACAGATTATATGAGATACATCATGCCAATAATTAAATGGCCACAGAGTTCAACTGGTTCACTCAAGATACCTTAGCCTTGAAAATCTAACTGTTTGGTCTCTTGAATTAGTATTTCAAAAGATTGGTCACTTCCCAGTATTTTCTCCTCAATTAATTGGAGATAGTATGATTAATATGTCATAAACAATTTCTAATGAAAGTCCATTTTTTAAATTATAAAATATGACAAACTGTTAACAAAGTTGACAAGTACTGTCAGTAGCTGGTTAAATTAAAAACATATCAGAAAGCTAGAAATCTGAACTCTAGTTCCCTTCCTTTCCATGTAAGTGTTCCTATTTGTATTTGTGTATCTTTGTCTAGTAACAGTAGAGGAGCTGCACTGAGCAATGAGAAATAACATTTTATGAACTAGAAATGGTAGGTAAGGCAACAGAGAACAGTTCTGTTTTCCTGTTAAAGCTTAAGACTTCAACTTTACGATGTCAATAAAACAAATAAATTATAGCCAAAAAAGATGAGAAATGACTATCCTTTAATATTCCAAAAAAGCCTACAAAATGAACAGTTATTTACTGCACTTACAAATTGAATTATGGAAATTCATGTTTTATAGCATCTTGACAATCTGAAATCATCAATATTTAATAATCAACATTTAAATTTTGTTGTATTAGGTATACAGAGTGACAGAATGGTGTAAACAAGTTTCTTGACACTGAACTGATTATTTTCAACATTTTTTAACATAACCACATAGTGCTTAATGTCTTTATTTACCTGTTTGGCCTCTGTCTGAGCTTTACTTATATCATTTTTACAGGCCATCATTTGACCAGCAAGAGTTGCTTCTGCTCCATCTTCATTACTGGACAAGCCAGCAGACACAGCATTGAAGTGTTGCTGTGCAGCAGCCAAAGCTTCAGCATCTTTATTACTTGCTTCTTGAAGGCCATGCAGCCCATCTGTTATCTTTTTAACTTCTTTTTCTTTTGCTGCTAAAGTTTTAGAGTCCTTTAGGGAAAATTTCAAATTGGAAAATATTGTTATTTTAAGAATATATTTATATACACACACTCTTACATCATTAAATTTTGTAGCAAGTTTAGTAACAAAAAAATAAACATTGTAACTTTAAGTACTGAATTCTCATTCTGAAATCTACTGTTCTGGGGATGTAACTCTCCCACTACCCCAAATATTTTCATTCCATATGTAGTAGTAAAATCTAGGCAATAATGGGCTAAAAAATGATTGCTTATTTAAACAATCCACCTGAAGAAGCTAAACATCAGTCCCTAAATTTTTGAATTGAAATAATAGCCATCCTACACTAAAGTTAAAGCAGACATTTTCGGATTAAGAGCATATACATGAAAATACTTTATAAAGTACTGAGGGGGCATAAGATTTAGTATTAAATAGTTGTGGAAAAGTACTACTATTAATGAAAACTCTTTTAGGTAATATTAAACAGATATCTGACACGGCTTAAGACACCAACAGCACTGAAAAGTCTAGCTATCTTGTTTACATAAAAATGACCAGGAATTTGGGGCTACTTGCATAGTTCTTGATTTATCAAATATTTATTATGTGCTTACTATGTACTGAGTATTGTTCTAAGATATCTAAAACACAAACTAAGACCCTATCCTCAGAAAGCCTACATTCTAGGGTGGAAGGCGTGGTAAAAAATAAAGGTAGGTCAAAAGACAGAAAGTGAGGGCAACTACTAATTTAAGAAAAAAGGAATCTGCTGTGACATTTAAGTGGAAGACTAAATGAATACAAGTAATCATGTAAATAGCTGTGAACACTGTGCCTATAAGCCCTGAGAACATTTGGGTGTTTGAGGAACTGTAGCTGCAGTAGAGAAAGAGAATGTAAGAGAGAACCAGGAGTCATAGCATGAAGAGCATTGAAATACATAATAAAGACTTTATATTTAATTATACACATGACTTTGAAACCATTACAGGATGTTAAGCATAAGAATTATGTGATCAAATTAATATTTTAGCTTCCGTTAAAAAAAAAAAAAAAGAAAAGAAAACAACTAGAAAGTGTCAGTACCAAAAGTAAAGCAACTAATAAATGTAGTATTGCAGTTGCCCTTATGAGAGGTGGTGGCTCAAATGAGGTTGACAGTGATGGAGGAGATAAAAAGTGGTGGTAAGCCAGGGGCGGTAGTGCACACCTGTAATCTCAGCACTTTGGGAGGCTGAACAGGAGAATTATGAGTTCAAAGCCAGCCAAGCAATGGAAAGGTGCTAAGCAACTCAGTGAGACCCTGTCTCTAAATAAAACACAAAAAAGGGCTGGGGATGTGGCTCAGGGGTTGAGTGCCCGAGTTCAATCCCTGATACCAAAAAAAAAAAAAAGTGGTTGTGTTCTGCATATCCTTTAGAGTCAACACAACTTGCTGATGAACTCATTAAGGAGCCTCAGAGAAAAAAGGAAATTCAGAGGGACCCTAGGATTTCTGGCCTAAATGATTACGTGAATGATGGTGTCATTTACTAACATGTGAAAAATACAGTAAATCTGGGTTTGTGTTGGTGGGGAAAATTTATAAATTCCATTGTGGATATGTTAAATTGTATACTTGTTAGTTTTCTGGGTAAAAATGTTAAGTGGCTAGTTGGACAAATGAATCTGGAGTTTATAGGACAATTTTCCAGGTGACCTTGGACCGACCGACCCAATTCTATTTCCTTTCTCAGATGTGGTTCTCAAAAATAACCGTTGAATGTGTTAGAACAGCAATATCCTAAGATAGGAAGGAAAGGGCCTAAATAGCCTATGCTCTATTTTAGTCTCCACCCCTCCAGTCTAGAAATGAAATATCTTTAATGCTTTAACCCAGCAACTCATATTACCTTGTGGTATAAATCTCAGGGCAGGCTACTTTCTGGGGTCCCTTAGATATAGGCAGAGTGGGGCATACATATGAGACTCCATCTGCCCTTGGCAGCTTTCCCACCATGAATCCTAGGATTCTACTGTCAATTACTACCTATCTGTAAATAATAAATTTGTTTCACATAACTTGTATATAAATATCTATTATGAATTATATATGAATGTCTACTATAAATTATGAATATCTATTATGTTTATGAATATCTACTGAACACAGAGAAGTTGATAATCAGGTGCACGGTAAACCTGTTTCATAAATATTGGCACAGTTGAGTAGGGTGCAGTCTGGCCTGCTGACAAAGTTAGAGTGGCCTTACCCCCTCAAAACCCAGCTCACAGCAGAGATGTAAGCTAGCTGGCAGAGTAAGGAGAGATTTAAGAGCTAGACATGCACCTGGATGTTTTATGGGAAAGGAGACATTATAAGTGGGTCATCTCTTATAGATGGGAATAAGCTGGATGCATGGATTAAGGCAGAGAGAAATACAGAAATGGGGCAGTTCAGCACATGATCCCCTGATTTGGGGGCATTTAGGTAATTACTGATGCCAAGTGACAAAGACCCCAGGAAATAGGTAATCAGATGAACCCTGAGGCAGCTGAGAGAGAGGAAACACACACAAAAATGCAGGCCTTCACGGAAGACGACAGTATATTGAGGACAGATATGCAGAAAGGCTGGGAAGCCCTATTTAGCCTGACTTAAGTGTTGAATTGATAAAGGTACACTATGAATCTAAACCACTAAACAGTACAGTTTGGAGTAAAAGCAATGTCTCCAGAGGCCTATTGGAAGACTTATACTCCTGTCAAGAAGATAAGGGAAAAGAAGGGAATTTCAACTTTTCAGAGGTTCTTGTATGTGGAGAATTATAACAGTATTTCCAGATCTCCTTTGGGGAAAACATTAAATTGACTACATCAGGAGATTCTGGGATGATGTAGTGAGCCAAGGTGCTTACTGGTTATGGGTGGGGCCCTTGGTTGGGGATCATTTTGGGTGCTTGTGGCACAAAACATCACCTAAGAGGGCATGTTCCCTCATAGCTAAGAACTCGAGTCGTAACAATGGGGCATAATCACTTCTGCCTGACATCTAAGCTAACAAAGACCCAATGGTTATTTGGCAAAAGTGCCACCACACACTAAGTAGAAAACAGAGCATAACTTTATTAATTCAAAATCTGCTACAGACAAAAATATTACAAATCACTCTATTACAAAGCACCAGCTAGTGTCTCTGGTCAAAAAGGGCTTCAAGGCATGAAGACTAAGAAAAGAAGTCAGATAATCCCAAATTTGGGATATATCCCAAATATAATTTAACAAGAATTTTTCACCCTGATGGCACATATAGAAAGAAAACCTAACAGGTGGTAGGCCACTTAGGCACAGTACATGTACCACACATGAGTATTTTTTGACCATTTAAGTTAAGCTGCCAATATTGAGCAGGGCTCTTTGAAGCAAGCCTGCTAAGTAGTTCAACAGGACATACCCCAGGTGCTGCTTTAAAAACCTTCAGCCAGCCAGCCAGATGGAATTCCAAGTTACCTTCAGTTTCTATGTATGCTGACTGGAGTCTGTGGCAAGAGAAAATTACCACAGAGGTTTACTAGCCTACTGGATTTGGGGACATATAATTTGCTTGATGCAGCCAGCACATACATCCCTTGTTGATGGGTAACTTGCTTGCTAACATGCACTGGTGGAGAATAAACATCTTAAAGCTGCAGCACCACATGTGACTGTGAGACCTGAACTGCCTGTTCTTACTTGGGTCCTTACAAATTCCGTCAATAAATTTGGCAGACTTAAGAAAGCTCAATTTTCAAATGAAAATGGTACATTCAAGATCAGGCCCAGCAATCTCCACAAGCTAGCTGATCAAGTTAGCTTACAAGAAGAAGAGACCAAGTAACCCATGGGGGATGTTTTGGCTCCTCCTCTGGCTACCTGGGGACTAAGTCTGGAGATAAACCTACTAATAAAATGACATGGTTTACTCAAGTATCTGTGAAACAAAGCCGAAGGAATCTACAGGATAGTGATCAACATTAGGCCAATAGATGGCCATCTTCTAAGACTAAAGTCTAGATATTCTGCCAATGAGCCAAATTACAAGCAGTAGTGACATCCAAACCATCTTGCTATATTTTCACCAACTCATAGGCTACTGCTAGTAGCCTAGACATCTGGCCAGGAGAATGGCAACTGAGTGACTGGACTATTAAAGGATTCCCTATACAGAGACAAGGAATACATCAACAGCTTGCTGCTTAAAGAGACAAATGTATCTTATTCACATGGACAGTGAGGCTATCATAGCCATTCATCTTTTTTTTTTTTGGTACCAGGGACTGAACTCAGGGGTACTCAACCACTGAGCCACATCCCTAGTCCTATTTTGTGTTTTATGTAGAGACAAGGGTCTCAACTGAGTTGCTTAGCAGCTTCGCCGTTGCTGAGGCTGGCTTTGAACTCATGATTCTCCAGTCTCAGCCTCCCAAAGTGCTGGGATTACAAGCGTGAACCACCGCACCTGGCTATCATAGCCATTCATCTTTGAGAAGAACTTACATGTTTTTGGATACCCCTTCCTACTTTGAGTCTGACCAAGGAACATACTTGACTACACAAGATGACAACAGGCACTCTCTCATGGAATACAATGGACTTTCCAGGTATTCTGTCATTCACAAATGAAGCAACTGACTAATGGGACAGCTGACTCCTGCAACAACTGAAAGACATCTGGATGTCCTAGTTAGTATGACCTGACTAAGGCAGCATGGACACAAACACTGTACTCTAGCACTAGGGAAATACAACACTGTAGTGCATATTGAGAAATACTGAGCTTGATCGGAGTAGAGAAAGACCAGGCAGCAACTGATTAGGATAAACCTATGAAATCCCAACCTGTTATTACTAACCATTCTTTTGTACCTATGAAATCCCAATATCATGGCTGGGTCTGGTGGTGCACGCCTGTAATCCCAGCAGCTGGGGAGACTGAGGCAGGAAGATTGTGAGTTCAAAGTCAGCCTCAGCAACCTAGCAAGGCCCTAAGCAACTCAGTGAGAACCTGTCTCTAAATAAAATATAAAGTGTTGGGGATGTGGCTCTGTAGTTAAGCGCCCCTGGGTTCAATCCTTAGGGCCAAAAAAAAAAAAAAGAAGAAGAAATAAAGTAATCCCAATATCAGTGTTGCTAAACATGTCCCACCCTTTTCACTTTAGAGTGCATATCCTAAGTGTGTGTGGTTTACAGATTAGGCTGCCATATTACCTCAGACAGGGGATCCTAACTAAATTAGAGATGTGTCCCCAGGGGTTCCTCCCCTCCACAGGATCTCATAGGTATGAGGGATAGGATTAAGTACATCTGATCCTACCAGTGGATAGGGCAATGTGATGAGACATGTCAAATTTGTACAGTATGTGATCTCCCCTAATGGACTGGATAATTAAGGCTGACCAGTCTGGGTAAAGCCACATGGGCAATGGGTGCTTATAGAGGTGCTCACAGCCTTAGGACAGGGTCCTATGCTATGTCACTATACCAACTCAGCTTTATCCCTATCGAACAGGCAGAAAACACTTAAGATTGTGAGGGATATCAGGGGTACAGGGGCAGTTATAATGCTTTTTCCACAGAAGGCAGCTGCACAGAACTAGAAATTTAACTCCCCTAAGCTGTGGCTAATGTAGGTACCTAACAAAATGTTGGATATGACATTGCATACCTTCTTCTATCACAGACCTTAGTGACCGTTGGGTCCTACAAGTAGTAAAGTATACCAGCATTCCTAATTCCACAGTGTATACCAATAGACTCCACACCCTAGTTTACCAAAAGAGAATATATCACCAGTTACCTGGAAGGGAGCCAGAAATATTTCATTTTAACTTAACTGACTGTGGCAAAACGACACAACCAAAACTAAAAAAAACCTTAAAGGGCTGGTATTTTAGGCCAGGCATGGTGGTGCACACATACAATCCCAGCAGCTTGGGAGGCTGACGCTGTTGGATAGCAAGTTTGAGGCCAGCCTCAGCAAGTTGGCGGCACTCTACAACTCAGCAAGATCTTTTCTCAAAACAAAAAAGAAAAAGGGCTAGGGATGTGACTCAGTGGTTAAGTGCCCCTGGGTTCAGTCCCAGGTACCAAAAAATTTTTTAAAAAGTAATTAATTAAAAGATAAAATAAAAAGGGCTGGTATTTTGAGGCATCATGCTTAAATGGTTAAATGTCCTAGCATTAATGACAAAAACAAGGACTGGCCTTGTTCTAGTCCCGTGTGTAGGAGCTTCATGAACAATTCTATACAAAGGAAAGTGAGCTTTTGCAATTAGGTCATGAATGAGATTTAGCTAGTAAACACCAATGCTTTCATATCCATATGTGGGCCATTGAAAAATAAAATGGGGGAAAGGGTGCTATGTAAAGCCCAGAGCTACAACGTTCTTTGTGGTCAGTCTAGGGGTTACGCCATCCTATAATGTTCAATGCCATGTCTGAAAAGCTCAGAGTGGGATTCTGTACATTTGGGTGTGTGGGGGGGTGCCCTTAGATATCAACCCTAGGAATGACAGGCAGCATTGAGTCAGCAGCCTAAAGCTGAATGCCAGGCTTACAAGGGGACCTACCAGGAGGTATAAACCACTCTGGGTTTATATGCTTTATGAGATCTTTGGAATCACACATGGGAGTCAGTGCTCATGAGAAAATAAGAAACCTGTCCCCGACCATGGCAGATATTGCCTTCCCCTCTCTCCCAGCCTTGGCAATCAAGGAGAAATACCTCAGTTCACTTTTAGACAACAGATCTGTTCTAAACTTTTTATTAAGCTGAATGAAAAGTATATTCAACTGCCAACATCTCCTGCTGTATCTGGATGGAGACCTCAAATATTGTAGAAGCCCAAGTAGAAGAGATCCAGAAGCAAGCCCACTGGCTGCAGACAGTGGTGTTACCAACAGGATCCTTCTGTGACCTCTTCCACAACTCAGTACTAAGATCCCCAGGATCTGGTTTGGGTCAGTGTCTCATGCAGGCCTGATCTTCCTGCTTGTGGCAGTATCCTAGTGAAATGTATTCTGGCTATGACTTGACAATGTTGTACTGTGTATTAGTTAAGGTATTACATATCAACCCAAAGAGACAAACCTCCTCCTCCTCTAGATTCTGGGAGATTCACTGGCATATGAAATGAATGAGCTTTGCTCAGGGGGTTATCTGGATCAAGAGGAATGCAGGATGGTTTTCCAGGTGGCCTTGGACTGACTTAATTTCTCCCTTTCTGACTTGCAGTCCTTAAGAATGTGATGGTCATGCAACATCCTGATCTAGGAGGGTACTGGCTGGAACACTCAGGGCTTTGTTCCAGTCTGTCCCCAGAAACAGAATGTCTTTCAATTCTTCAGCCCAGCCCCACACATCACCCTAGGGCATAAAATCCATGGCAGGCTACTTCCTGAGGTCCCTCAGTTGTGGCTAAGAGGTGAATAAGATTTCATCCACTCTGGGGAAGCTTTACTGAGCCTTGGGAACTACTTCACAATAAATTCTAGACTTTCATTGTCCATTGCTGACTATCTTAAGCAATAAATAAACTTCATATAGTATTTTGTGTATGAGTGCGTTTTTTGGGACTCAGACAAGCTGAAAAGTAGTGCACAGCAAACCTGCTTCTTCACAGTTTCAGGGAAATAGTTAAGTCTAGTTTAGATTTGGAAGGCATCAACATATAGACAACATCTAAAGCTATAGGGCTGGAATCAGACTGTAAGAAGTGAAGATGTCTGCACTCTAGCCTGGGGCATACTAACATTTACAGATCAAGAAGAATAAAAGGATACAAAAAAGGAGATGAAAGAGGAACAATCAGCACACCTATCTGAAACTTAAGGGCCTAGCAAAATTAAAGAAAAATCAGCCCAAATCAAGGCAAGTCCACACATATAGAGCTTTATAAATCTTATTAGAAAAGGAAATAATAAACTGACTTCAGCTACTAGAAGCCAAAATAGAAAATGCTATGTCATATTCACACTGCTTTGACAGCCCTGTTTTTCTTAAGTCGATAATTGTATTTATATGCAACAACACCTAATAGGATAATAAAAAGAAATAGTAACTTTATTTTCATGAAGTTAATTCTTTCCCATAAGAAAGGCAAATGCAAATTTCACTGAGACAACAGAATCATACTCAAAAGAACTCTCATAAGCTGTATCACACACCTAATGGTCTGTCTGCATGGCAGTACACACTTGACTCTTGTTACTGAGAACAACCTATTTCTGCCCCTTGCAGAGACTACCTATTCTAACTGCATACCAGTTTCTATCCTACTCTTACCTTCTCAGGGAGCTCATTTTAACAATTCACCAATTTCTCTCTTCTGAATCACCAATGTTGCTTTTTCTACTGGATTTTTTTTCCCATCAATGTATAATTTATTCTTTATAAAATCAGGCCAAAAAAGGCTTATTTCTAGCTGGGCACGGTGGCGCACACCTGTAATCCCAGCACTTTGGGAGGCTGAGACAGGAGAACTGTCAGTCCAAAGCCAGCCTCAGCAACGGTGAGGTACTAAGCAACTCAGTGAGACCCTGTCTCTAAATAAAATACAAAAATAAGGCTGGGGATGTGGCTCAGTGGTTGAGTGCCCCTGAGTTCAATCCCCAGTACCAAAAAAAGGGAGGAGAGGCTGGGGATGTAGCTCAGTGGTCAAATACCCCTGAGTTCAATGAATACCCCTGAGTTCAATCCCTGGTACCAAAAAACAAACAAACAAAAAAAACAAAAAAGCTTAGCTTATTTCTATATTACTTTCATATTACCCTTCAGTCAGTTCCTTCTTTACCTTTTCTAAAAAACTTCTCAAATGAGTTTTCTATACTCATGCATGCATTTTCTGCTGTCATTTTGTGGGAGTGTGAACATACTCTAATCAGGATCTCAGGGTCACTTCTCCTTGAAATATTTTTCACTTAGGCTGTAGGTCAACTTACTGAGTGGCATGGTTTTCCTCCTACCTTCTCTGTCTTTGCTCATTCTTCCTCATGTCCCCTAACTTTTACATGTTGAATTACTGCACTGCTTGAAGTTTAAACCTCTTCTTATATATACTCATACATTTGATAGTTTTATCCTATCTCATGAATTTAAATACCACTTAGATACTGATGACCCCCAAATCTGTACTTTAGCCTGGATTTAATATTCATATATTTTGCTACCTAATCAAGATCTTTGCTACCACTCAAGATGTCTAACAGGCATCTTAAGCCTAATATAGTCACTTACTTTCCCCATGTAAACCTGTTCTTTCTATTCCCTACCTTGGCTAATAGTAATTTCATACTTCAATAGCTAGCCAATTGAAAATCCGACATTAAGTCCTTTTTCCCCCTGAACTCTAAACTTTCTCCTCTGCTTTGATTTTTTTCTCACATCAGTTACCACTACATAACATGCTATACATTTTACTTACTTATTCCATTATAATCATTTTCCCAACTGGACCCACAAGGCTGGGAATTTTGACCATTTTTCACTAGTATATCTCCAGCTCAAACAATTGTTTTTAGCTCATAGTAGGGACACTAAATATTAATAGAATATTAATAAATGTACATTAGTGAGAATTAAATTAAGTGTTTTTATTTTTATTTTTGCTTACCTCAATCATATTTTTTTCCAGCTCCTTGTGTTTGTTTTCTTCACTTGCTAGATTTTTCTTCTTGAGGTCAAATGCACTTTGAGATTTAGTATTAACCCGCTGAGCTTCTGCAAGAGCATCTTCTAAAGATCGGAGTATACCTCCAATTTCCTATAATCAAATATACACAACTCAAATTACTTAAAATATATTCATGTTTTAATTTTCTTGTATTTCCATATAAAACATTTATTATACAAACCATTTTATTATCCTACATTAAGATTAACACATCCATCCATATAGAAAACAATGCCTAATAAATCCTAAACAACCTACTAATAGTGAGACCCTGTTTCAAAATAAAAAATAAAAAGGGTTATGGATATGGTTCAGTGGTTAAACACCCCTGGTTCAATCCCCAGTATATTTTAAAAAAAGGAAAAAACAAAACAAAACCTAAATAATAATTGTATCTTTTTTCAGAGTATATTATTCAACTTATATTTTCTGACCTTATCTTTTTTTTTTTCCAATTCTTCTATTTCATGACTAAGTGCCTTAATTTTTTTATCATTCTCAGACAATTCTTCTTGAAGTTTTACAACTTTATCCTGCATTTCTTTTAACTCATCAGCTGAGCGTTCTTTGGTATCTTCAGCCAGTAAAAACTGATAAGCAATGTATAAACGACTCAAATGTTCTATTTCTCGTATTACTTTTTGGTATTCCAAATAGGAAGATCTTTCCTGAAAGAGAAGTCAGAATAAGTAACTCAAAATTCATACTTTTCAAAACAAACTTGGAAAGAATCAGACTATAGTATCATGTTTCAAATTTCCCATTACATGATACGATGTTTTTGTCCTGAATGATCATGGCATTTTAAGTTTTAGGAAATTTTAAATAGTATCAGAACTCTAATGTTTTAGATAGCTTTATACCATTTCTAATGAATTCTATGTGGCCAGTTTTTCTAATATAAAATGAGGCAGTTGGAATTACCTAGGAAATATGAACATATAGTTCAAAAACTGGCAGTAATAAGAAGACTACAGACAATCTAAGAATTCATGAGTGACACACTGTTAAATCCCTAATGTGCAGATGAAAAAACAAATTATGAGTGGGTAAATGGCCTGTTCATGTTAACAGATATAGAAAGATTATGCATATAAAGAGGATACCTTCAAGATTGTAATTTTTGAATTTTTCCAGTATATACTACACAGATTCTAGTCTACAGAAGTATACTACTATATGAATTCAGAAGACAGCTTTGAGCAGTGCCAAATTTTAATGAGTATTTAATCAATTCCTACATGGATATCTTTAAAAACACTGAGTTTTATAAATGTATTCTTTTTGAAACATTGGCAAGTTTTATGCAACTAAAAATATTATAGAGAGCACTTGATTCTGTTTTGATTCCTTTCACATACAAAATGCCTGAACAGTAATAATTCTAGCAATAGTTAGCACTATCCTTGAAGTAATCCACTCCAATGAAGGTTACTAAGAGTGGCCACATCTTTAATATATGTTGTTTCAGTCAATTTCAATTATCTAGGAAAATCAGACTTGATCTTCTTCAATAAAACATTAAAATCTAGCATATCACTTTCCAAGTTTATGGAAGATTACTGTCCAAAATCATGACTTAAGAGATGCAGAATACATATTCTCTGTAAGCAGAGGCTGTTATGGAGCACTTAAATTCCTTATTCACCTCAAGGAAAATCCCCAAGAAACAGTATACAGTTCATGGATACATCATCAATTTTAGGAGACATTCTAACTGGCTGTCCTTACATACAAAATACATACCTCTTTTAATTTTTGAATGGTTGGAGTAATCTCTTCTTCAAGTATCTGAAAAAAAGAAGGAATATCAGTATTTTCGTGTCAAATACCACTTAACAAAACTTTAAAAATTAGGTTGAAAGACTGGAAAACTGAACTTAGAAAAAAATATTTCCTTCTTTACAACAGAAACTCCAAATGCAAAAGGGCACTCTTTTTCAAAAATATTTTATACAAATTTAATTACCGTCTTAATTTCTTTCAGCTTAGCTTCCTTTTTTTCTATAGTTTTCTGGGCAGCTATTTTTTTGTATTCATACATTCTGGTTCCAGCTGCTTCTTCTATCATAGATAAAATCTGGAATGACAATTGTAATAATGTCATAAGAGCCCCAAACAGTGCATCTCACTGGAATTTACACTAATTATATCGTTTACAGATTGACATTACTAAGCATCTTACCAAAATAAGAGCTTAAAACGATCATAAGCTATCAGATAAAAATGCAGCATTAACTATAACTCTTCTACTAGAGAAACATTTCTGGCCTCCCTGCTATTCTAAAGTCAAATCTGCTACACTAAGTTTCCAAAGTTTCTCTCTTCTAAAACTGAAGCCAGTAATTCCTCCTTTTGTCCTTCAATTACACACTTAAAAGAGTAAAAAATAAAATGAATGCCCCTTTATTCTTTCATTTTAGAAAGTTTCTATTGAAAATTCATTTAAGTCAGACTTTAGCCACTTTGCCAACAAGGCTAAGTATGGCACATTAGTCTTCCAATTGTGGTACATGTGTTAACAACTGCTGCATATAACTTAATTTCCTCTGTGCTTCAGTTCTTCCATCCAGAGTACTAATAATGTCTTGCAGCAGCACTGAGAATTAAACAAAACAATGCTGTGAAAACCACAGTGAAAAAGGAAAATATGAATCAATCATAATATCATAAGATGGCAATTTTGCCAGCACTCCTTTTTTAGAAGCCTTTACCATTAATCCCTGTCTCAAGAGGATTATTTCTTTTCTGGATCCTACTATGTGTATTTGATAGATTTCAAATTAGCAGTTTTCTCCCTCAGATGTTATCTAAGAAAAATAAGCATAACCTATACTCAAAAAGACTAGTGTTGGGGCTGGGGTTATGGCGCAGTGGTAGCGTGCTCGCCTAGCACGCGGGAGGCACTGGGTTCGATCCTCAGCACCACATACAAATAAAAATAAAGATATTCTGTCCACCTACAACTAAAAAATAAATATTTAAAAAAAAAAAAAGACTAGTGTTATCAATTATCAGTCTTACTGACTCTTCTCAATAGAAAAAAATATATGAACAGCCTTTATTCATATATGTAATATTCATTCCTTCACACCAACTGGTTCAAGGTGGTTCCAAGAGAAAATTGAATCTCAATGCTCTAAGTAACCTATACTACAAAATGAACTAACTGCAAATTAATCTTTTTCTTTTAAACTTTTCTATAGTTTTAATCCTGACATGGAACATGAATTGAGCAAGGCTGATTTATGCAGTCAGAATCTCTTAATATTGAGCATAATGCTAAATTTTCAACAAACTACTTCCTTTACTAATCACTGAACAATGTTTCCAAGAATTTTCATGCAAGAAATTATTTTTAAAATTTATTTCCTAGATTAAAACAATATTTATGATTAATTACTACTAATAAATGGTACTCTTACCTCAGGAGGTTTCATATTCAATACTTTTGTAATTCGACCCTGAAAATAAAATGACAAAATTACTACAATGATAACAAATTACAAAAATGTGAACTAATGGCATTCATTGTTTATCTGTAGAGGGGCTGCTATATATCTCAATATACCAATTGAGGAGGTATTTTTTCATAAAAAGATGTTACTTTTGTTAGGAGGAACTTTATAATTCTAGAATTTCAGAAATGTGTTATTTTGGAATATTACATTACCAATAATACAAATTACTTGAGCTATTAAATGATACAAATGAAATAACTTAGTAATTGAAACAAAGTTAATTCAGACAGTTTCTGAGACAGTTAATATTAAAATTGTAGTAGTATCCAATTCTACAGATTAAGTATAAATATAGATTTTTACATAATTGTGAATGTTTCTTGATATTTTTGATAACCCTCACTAAATAGACTAACAAACCTGTACACCTCAAATAGAATATTTTATTTCAGTGCCAGAACATTAAATATGTTCATTAACAAAAGCAAATAAAACAAAAATCTGCACATCCTGTTCTCCCAGAATCAAATTAGTTAGGATACATATACACTAGAAGTAAATTTTCAGTCTTGAAGTTGATATGTAATGAAAATATTTTTATTTTAGTCTATAGTTTGAATATATTCCCCGAAGTTTATGTGTTGGGAACTTCACTCCTAAAGCAACCCAGTGTTTAGAGGTAAGACCTACTAAGAAGTGATTAGGTCATGAGGCTCTATTCTCATGAAGGAATAAATGATGTTAGGAGGATGACAAGCCCTCACCAGAGGCCTGTGTCGTGCTCACGGACATCCTAAATAAATTTCTGTTGTTTATAAATACTCAGGCTGTGGTATTGGTATAGCAACAAAAAAAGGACAAATACATGGTTCCATTACGGTCCAGCCAGTGACCTTGCTGTGGCACTCTCAAAATACAGCTCCACGTTACCAGTGACAATGGTAAGTGTAAGATTGTATCAGCCTTATTTTTCATTTACATGAGTTTCTAAACAGAAAAATTATTCAGGTTTTTACACCTTAAATATTAAGATGCTTTAACCCAATAACTTAAAGAATATATAATGATAGCTTATCTACAGTTAGCACTATTGTCCTTATAGTAATAAAAAAAGTCAAGAAAAATTATCTCTAAACATTCTTTAAAATTCAAATGTATATAGAATGATACATCGAAACAATTCATTAAGCTGCATGTCTTAACAGGTGCCCAAATACAGTAAAAATTCTAAAAATAAAAAAATAAACACAAACAAAATAATTCCAAAAAGAAAGGCACTTCTATTTCAATAACTTAAAAATAAAAGATGGTAAAACTATTACAAAAGACATAAAAGGGCCACAAACAAAATACCTGCATGATGAGAAAGTGAGGGTTATTAACATTCAGACCAACAGAACAGAAGAGATCCTGTACTCTGGTGTTGTTTGCATTTACTCCATTGATTAAATATTTATTTCTGCCACCAATAACCACCTAAAAAAAGAAGCATTTTAAAAAATATAAATGTACAAGCACATCTTCTTCTGAAATGATAAATTACAAATATTACCTTGCATTTATTTGTTCTATCCAATTAACAATAAACAAAATCAATCCCAAGAATATGGTAGAAAAAGCATGTCATGGTCAAAACGATTACTAACTGTATTCAGGACAACTAGCTTCTAATTCAGGGAACTTTGCTAACTACTATATAATCATGCACAATTCTCTTAACCTCCATGTGTTCAACTGTTTCTAAGGTCACGTCTAGCTTTATGCTTCCAATGTGTAAAACATACTTTCTTTTCCTGCTCTCCTTTCTGCAATTTTTCCACACTCAGAGGTGAACTCCTCTTCTTCTACATTTCAAAGGGAAAAGAAGTCAGATACTTTTAAGAAAGCTATACAAGTGGTTTGGAATTATTTCTGACCAAATTTTAAAAGAACTAAGACAGCTGGGTGTGGTGGTGCAAGCCTGTAATCCCAGCACTTAGGGAGTCTGAGACAGGAGAATCCCAAGTTCAAAGCCAGCCTCAGCAATGGTGAGGCGCTAAGCAACTCAGTGAGACCCAGTCTCTACGTAAAACACAAAATAGGGCTGGGGATGTGGCTCAGTGGTTGAGTGCCTCTGAGTTCAATCTCCAGTACCAAAAAAATGGAATTAAGACTTGATTTTTGACTACTTAAAGATAGCAATGGAGCTTCAGCATGGCTTCATATTAAGAACAAGGCATGTCAGAAACTAGCTTGCTCATACTTTACCATAGCATTTAAATTGTCATTTATGATTGTCTCACCCCCTAGATACTAACGCCTTTACTCAAGATCTTTTTATCTCATATTTCTTCCTATGTGTATATTACAGTGTATTCAAGAACATCCAGTACACATCAAGAAATATGAATAAATGTTACTAAATAGATACTGAATAAATGTCTTTCCTGGCAGGATTGTTAGACTGATAGTTCATATATTAATATAGCTGAGCAACAAACTGAGTATGGTCGCTCCTAAATAAATGTGACAAGGACTTTAGGACAAAATTTCTGTAAAGATACTTGAATGAGAATAGGAAAATTAGGTAGATTAGTATTAAATTTAAGGACAATTTTCCAAAAGGATTATTACTTGATGAATGCCTAATAACAGAGTAACATTGTATCCCAATGTAGTCAATTTTTTAAAAAATCATAGGCCTTTATCAAAATAGAGGAGAAAAGCTACCAGTGGCATAAAATTAAGATATAGAATAAGTGTCAGTTAATGGAATTTTAAAAAACAAAACTTTGACAAGCTGAAAACATTGACTATATGAAAAAAATCTAAGAGACAAACGTAAACTTCTTATTAGTTTCAAAAAACCTGCGTATATGCAGAAATGCCAGTAACATGGCACACATAAAAAAATTTAGAGTGATTTCAAGTAAATCTGTTATGAAGCCACAATTTATTATGAATACTGCAATGTCAAATTGGGAAAAACAAAAGTAGAGTATTGAAATGCAAGAAGTCTTAATTCTGTTCTTACTAAACCAATTCTAGCACACTGAACTAGAGGCGTCATGCATTAAAATATGTAATAAAAATATAAAGATTGAGGGAGGGAGTCTGGTGAATACTTCATGAGATCAGGCAAGTGAAGGAAGTAGAAACAAACATCAAATGAAAGACCTGGTAAAATTCTGCTAAGAAAACATTTGACTGGCAGATCACTTAAATTTTGAAATATAGAATAAATCAGATTTGGTCTTGGTGCTCTCAAAAGCACCAATATTAAAGTGAAAAACTATAAGGCAGTACACTTCACATTTTTAAATAATTTTTTAACAAGATTGATGCGAAAACAAAATGGGTTATTTTAAAAGATAGAAAGATCTCAAGTTTTTGGAATATTCAAGTACAGCCAGAGATGACTAAAGTACTGTTTACAATTCAGGCAAGGTTGAATTCTTAGATGGAAGACTTTCCAGATCTTTTTTAATCCTCTTAGTTAATGGTGAAACTTGCATGACCCAATTTTTAATACAGTTAAGAATCACATAACTGACTGGGGATACTTTCTGAGAAATGCATCATTAGATAATTTCATCACTGTGCAAACTTTAGAGTGTATTAAACTAAGTCAGCTACATCATCAGTGGGTGATATAATCTTATGGGACCACTGTCACATATATGGTTCATCACTGACTGACTTGACATTATGCAGTATATGACCACATAAGAAAACTATACTTAAGGACTCTATTCAGTATTTGATGCATCAATTTTGCTCATGAACTTTGTCTCCAACACTTTTTTGGTACTGGGAAATGAACCCAGGGGCACTTTACCACTGAACCACATCCCCAGACCTACTTTACTTGAAGACAGGGTCTTGCTAAGCTGCTTAGGGCCTTACTAAGTTGCCCAGGCTGGTCTTGAATTTGTAATCCTCCTGCCTCAGCCTCCCAAGACACTGGTATTAGAGGCATGTATTTCTGCACCTGGCTTGTCTCCAGCACTTCTTGCAAAGTCATATTGCCAAGTAACACATCAGACCATCAAAGTTCTTAAGATATCTAAATATTTAATAATCACTCACCTGCCTTGTTACTGTGATTTCATCATGAACTTCAAATCCTAAAGGACTCTGCTTTTTGTCAGAATTATCAAAGGTGATTGACACTGAGGCTTTGGTAATTCCAGCCTGCCCATTTTTGTAAACTAAATCTTGTAAATTAGAAGCCCGAACCTATAACAAAAGAAAAAAAAAGTTTATCAACTACAAATCCCTATATTGTATAAAGCAGCACTAAAAATAGGTTTCTTGCAGTTGGAAAACTTATTCATGGATAAAGATAAGCAGTAGCATCCACTGGCAAGGAAAGCAAGAACAATGGGCAACAACTCAATGAATGCCTTTCTTGATAAAACCCTTAGAACTCTTTATTCATTCTTAACAAAAGTGAACTTGCAATATTGAAGGGAAGACAGTGCCTATGATTTTCACTTGTCATTCAATCCATTAGTATGTCCTTAAAAGGCATTATAACACAGGAGGGAAGGAATAGAGATTTTGGAGTGAGACTCCCTCAAATTCATAATGCCTAAGTTTGGGTGTTATTCCCAAACACTTTAGGCAACACCTCTGAGTTTCCATTCTCTCATCCTTCATTTTGAAGGGGCTGCAGTGAGGTATGGTATAATTCACATTAAGTATAAAAATATAAATGAAGAGATTATTGGCAATAGTTTCAAAGTGTTGTGAGGATTCCCTTGCCAAATTTAAATTCACATAAATCAGAAAGTCTGCACTTTACCTGAGACAGGTTGGAGATTCCCAGCAAAAAGCAGATGGAGTCCAATATGTTGGACTTTCCACTGCCATTTAAACCAGTGATAGCATTGAAGAGGGGGTCAAAACCATTGACTTCAGTCCTCTGAGCATAGGACTTAAATCCCTCCAGAATGATTGATTTAATATGCATTTTTAATACTGTCTTGGGCCAGTAAACCTCTGTGAGGCATCAAACCACAAAACCAGATCTGTACAAAATAGAAATAACAGCATGTAAGTGAAATGTAAACCTAGAATCATAATGAGTATGAGAGACTAAAACAGGTATGACAGGGTAACAAATAAAACAGTTGTCAAACCACCCTATCTGATATAAAGGTATCATTCTCCTACTTGAAATTAAACCACTTAACCTGTTAATGACCACTAGTACCTACAGTGTCTTACACTTTTATCATATTCTTGCTAACAAAGACTACTGATTATTTCACATCCCATTCTTTTAACCCACAACGTACTTCTCTGATGGTGGAATGGTTCACTTTCCCCTTTACTGCACTCAAGCACGAATATCACCTTACTGGGTGAAGTCTTTCCTATTTAAAAAACAAAACAAAACAAAAAAACACACCTCTACCCAGCCTGTTTAGGCTTTCTTTTTCCTTCATAGGACTTACCGTTAACACTTAAAACAGCATTTGTCCACCCAACTTACTATAATTCAAGGTTCTGTAGCATGTTCGCCTATGTCCATCGTTGCATACCCGAATAGTGTCTGACTGAGGGGCGGGGAAGTCAGCAAGTATTTACTTTAAAAGAGTAGATAAACCTCACATTCTCTAGCTTCTTGCTTTTATCGTTTCCTCTCCTCCCGATAGCTTTCTTCTACACCTCCTAGGCCCACTACAAGCCTGGATAGGAACCAGTCTTTATCCTAGATCATCGCCTGGGGTCTCTTCTTGCCACTCCTCCTCTTCAAGCCCCTTATGCCCCAAGATACAAGGCCGGGCCCAACCGGCCGCGGGTAGACACCTGCCGCTGGTACGCACCTACCTCGGTACCGCCTCAGGCTGCCTTTGCTTGGGGCGCCTCAAAACTCTCTCAGGTCGCGAAGACAGAAAAACGAGTAAATCGCACCAGGCTTTGAGTGCTATAAGGGAAACTGCACCACAGCAGGTACTACCCCAGCGCCTTTTCCAGCACCCGCGCCGGAACTATTTATGCCTTTGAATTTCGGCGCGAGCAAAGGACCCCACCTCCGCGGGTTATTTCCTCTGCTGGCGCCTAGGACCTGCCTGAGTTAGGAGTTTCATCTTTTCCCTCCATTTGAGTGATCAAAGTGACAGGGAGATAGTAAACATAATCTCGACAGTGGAAGCTATGAAGACTCAAAGTCGTGAGCACAGAGATTACAGGACAAGGAGGTATATGTTCACACCGGCGTCCGGCACACTCTGGGCAGCCCCAAGCCTCTGTCTAGGGGCCTCGCGCTTCTCCCGCCCCGCCCCTTCTCAGGCCCCTTCCGCCAGCTCCCTGCAGACTCCGCCTTCTCAGAGCAGAGTTCCCCAGGATTCTTTAGTGCTTGACTTTGAAAGTCTCCGCGCATGGGAGCGGGAAGGAATCCTCTGTTGTCATTCTATTTCAGAAGCCTTAGTTTCTTCCTGGATTGCTCAGTTTCTTGGGAGATGGAAGCTGTATTTTGTTGGGCCAGGGACGCCCTGGTCTTCTCGAGACTCTGGCTCCGCCGCTGGTTGGCTTCTGACTGGCGAGTCTTTTCAACTGAAATTTCCACGTCTACAGGGGAACACAGTGCTCCCAGACTCGAGCTAAGCCCGGAGGAAATATTGTGTGGGTCGGGTAGTAGGTGCTAGACCTACTTGCTGTTCAACTTACCCTGAAAAGCTTGTCACCATAAGCAACGGAAGGCCTAGCATTTCAGGAAGTTTTATTGGAGGCCTCTCAGGAGAGCTTGCGCTTACTGAGTTCAGTGTGTCAGGCTGTGATCCTCCGGCTTTTAATGATACGCATTAGCAACGCTATGAAATCCCTGAAACTCTTTTATTATTTTTTGTTTGTTTTAGGGTACTGGGAATTGAACCCCAGGGCGCTTTACCCCTGCGCTACATCCCCCATCCTTTTTAGATTTTCAACAGAATTTCGCTGAGTTGCTGAGGGTTTCAGTTGTTGAGGCTGGCCAGAAACTTGCGTTCATCCTGCCCCACCCTCCACAGTTGCTGGGATTACAGGCCTGCACCACTGTGGCAGCTTGACAGTGTTGCCATTTTGCACATGAGTAAACAGGCACAGAATGGTTAAGCAACTGTTAACAAGAGAAATGGATTTGTTCCCAGGCAGTATAGCTGCAGAGCAAGTGTTCTTAAATATTATTTACAGAATCCAGTACTACTGGTAAATGATACTGTTACAAGTGTATACTGTTCTTTACTTAAAAAACATAGTTGTCAGCTGTGTTCACTTTTGAGCATATTGATGCTAATGCATTAGAAAGGATTTAGATTGAAAATGGGTATGGTGCTACTCAAGGCGAGGTACAGAAAAATGGCCAAAATACTATTTTGGAGTGCCTTAGTTCTTTTGAGCTAGTATAACAAAATTAGTTAGTTGGTGAACAACAGAAATTGATTCCCCACAGTTCTAGAAGCTGGGAAGTCAAGAACTAGGTGCTAGTAGTCAGTGTTTGGTAAGGAGTGCTTTCTAGTCTTTTTTACCAGTGCACTTAACCAAAAGGCCTCCTCTGCTAACACCATTATTTTAGAAGTCAGAATTTCAGCATATGAATTTGTAGGGGAAGAGATAACACATTTAGATCATGTATTTGAGGACTTTAGAACATGACTTAAGTTGCTTTCTCAGCCCTGAAATGGCTTTGCAATAATCTCAACCAGTTTTAAACTACCAAGAATTGGCCTATGTTTTGAAATTGTTTCTCACTTTAAAGAAGTGAAATAAGGTTTTTATGTTTTTGTTTTGTTTAAGAAAGAACTTATTTATGTAATTTGATGTACTACCCACTTGTGCTTGGATATCAACTATGGATAGTGGCCTAATATCAATTTAATTAAGCATACACTTTGTCCTCCCTGACTCCTGCATCTCCATGGCTATTCACTTATATTGGCTGTATTGAATCTTATACATTTACTTTCAGCTCTGTGCCTTTTCATTACTTTTCTGAATAAAGAGTTTTAACCTTTTTTTACCAGCAAATCCTAAACTAGATTTTAATATTGTGAAATAAACTATTTTGGGGGGATAAAAATATAAGATAAACATTATTAGTCCTTACATTTATTTTGATAGATTAACAACTGATATCCTTAAATCAAATGGATGAAAACTTATATTGAAATGCACTTATGCCAAAGGACTTTTGCGTATTTTAAAAATGCACACATCTAAATACTCTCATTAAAACTTTATTAAAATTGTTAAGAATAAAGAGAGATCTCTATTGGTTTTACATACAGTATATGCCAGATATACTAAGGAATTTCTGCTAAATATAGTATAGAGGTACTTGAGGAAATCACTAATGGCCGACTTATATCTGGATCCTCAGATATCTACAGGTAAGTAAAGAACACAAAGGCACAAAGCCAGTGTTACCTGCTAATTTGGAGAGGTGAAGGCAGAAACAAAGACTGTAGAGTGGATGCAGTATAAGAAAAAGTACTGTTCTTGTTTCATTATCATGATAAAAAGTTTTGAAAACTTCAACACTGGCAAGCAGTGGCTAAACTGTCAAGAAAACTGGACAGCTAGTAGAGCCTTAGTTATGTGGGAGTCAACTGCACCAATAAGGACTCAGATAAAGCTAAGCTATAAATCAGGACCTCAGAGAAAGATTTGGTCTTCTACTCCAAGGCATTATGAGGGATTCCCTTGCTCCCCGGATGTGTTTTTGTAATTTCAGAGTGTTGAAGAAGCTCTTATATGGTCCTGAGGTCAATCCTCTTGCCCTGAAACTTAGGACAAGAAAAAAATCAAAGGACTTGCAGAAAAAGGAAAGGTTGCTGCATTTGTTGAGAGAATATTTGGGTTCAAGGAGATGAACTGCTAGTGATAGGAAGTTCATATTTTTAAACTGAAATTACTAGCAGCACATATTGAATATTTCATTTCTACTACTATGTTATTTGAACTTCGGTTCATCAAAAATAACCTGTCAAACTTTGAAAGAAACACAACAAAGCATAATTTAAAATAAGGAATAGAAAAAGAGGTGATTATATTTGTTAACTCAAGGGATCCAATTAGAACCATGTATATTAATTTCAATGACAATACTATTTTCAATAAAACTATGTGCTCTGGTCTTTGTTAAGCTGCCTATGTTGCCTCTTTAACCAGGTTAAATGCTTTATTTTGTCATCTTTTTCAGGTGGTTCTGTTATTTCTAGCTTTTGAATTCCTAAACCTTTTGTTTACAACATTTTCTAACTCTTTTTTCATAGTGATTTATTTCTTCATGTAGTGATCTTCAGTGGGGTTGTTTTGTTTATGGAAATCCCTTATGCCTTGAGTTGTGAAAGAATCCCTTTTGAGAAATTATACATTTATTTCTGCCAAGGTTCTTTGGCTCTTAAAGATCCTGGAGCATTTTTAAATTACAAGTTCTCAGCTCGGAGTTCCTGAATTATGCAGGTGTTATAAATCGAGATGTGTTACAAGAGTTTTGGAATTTTGTATTCTCACAGGTACACTTTAGAGGATTCTCCCTCTATCTGAAGCCCTATGCAAGGAACAAACTCCTTTGCCTTTTCCCTAGGCTAATAGGTTGCGTTTCTACAGTACCAGTGGGTGACACTACTTTAGGGCCTGGTTTCAGTTCCTCTGCCTCATCAAAGCCTAAGAACTTGTGTTTGAACATTAAAGCCTAGCTACTAGCAGTTGGGAGTATAGTAAGTGGTAAAAGCAGGAAGCTGCCCATTCAATCCTCAACACCAAAACAACAGCAACAACAAAAATGTCAGTACTACCTGCTAACTCCTGATAGCTCCTGAGGCACATAACAGAATAAGTGTTAGAAAGCCACCATGGTGTCAATTCCTGTTTTCTACTTCAATTTTTTAATTTTCTTCTGTCACTGACAATTCCCTTTTTATTTATTTATTTATTTTTGGTTTTTTAGGTTTATAGTTTGTATAACAATAGTTACATTTATTCCAGCATTTCTATGAGTTTGTAAAGGGAAGTCAAGCCAACCACATTAGAGGAGGTCTTCTCACTGATGTTCATAAAGAATATCATTGATCTTTGTTTTGTTCCTGCTGATTCTTGCTTATAGTTCTCACATTCTATATTCAAAGTGACTTTTTATAAAAACCAGTAATTACTTCTCTAAAGAAGTCTGATACCAGCTCTTAAAATATTTTTGTACACTATTCATAAAACATCTTCATATTAACATGTATATAGTATTTATTCCTTCAGTTTTTCCAGCTATCATTGACTTATAGCCAAAGCTATCCATTTCCTCTTTTGCTTTGTCTTATCCCTTTCTTTTATGAGAATGATTATTGGCTCCTCACTCAAGTGTTATTCTCATGTCATTGTCTGCCCTGTCATAGTGTTTCCCAATTAATTTTTATTTCAAAACCATATATGCATGGCCGATCCTCCTCTAATTGGTTACTTTTATCACTTACGCCATTTTTTACCAGATAAATAAATGCTTCACTCTTAATACAAAGACAAAAGAGGGATACTATTTGGACCTGTCTCCAAGCAGTCTATAGGAGAATGCAGAAGACATGTATGAAGAGATTAACCAGAGGAAGAGAAAAGTAAAATGCAATCTAGGCTAGGTTGCACAGAAAATGGAATAGAAAATAACATTTAATGAAGCAAAAATTAGCAAGATTTTTTCCAAGAGATGCACAAAAGCCATCTTAACTTTACTGTCTACCATCTTAAGATGTAACTTAACTGTGTTACACCTGAAATATTTATCTCTGCCATTGCACATGCTGCACTTTGAAATGTTCATCCATTCTTCCACATTGCCCATGTGTATTTCTATTTCTATTTTAACCCCAAAGTCTGACCTATTCTGAGAAAATTATAGCCTCTTCTGTAATCCTTTAATCCTTTATCCACACTCTTCTGACCCCTATTCCTCTTGTGACATATCTTTGTGATATACCTCAGTGCCTAACACGTAGTAGACAGTAAATATTAGTTGAATATGAATAAGCTCAGTGGTTTCATTTGCTGCTTTCTCACTTAGGAAAAAGAAGAACAATGTAAAAGAAAAAAGACTTAAAAATGCTGAATGCTAGAATTCATAATATATTCCAAAAATATCCAATATTTTAAGGTTCAGCAACTTGATGAGAGTGACCATTTCTCACTAGTCTAACATTAAAGACTTAAAAAACAACTTTTATAAGAATTTTATTGGTGCTTTTTAATTATACATGACAATAGAATTCAATTTGAAGAAAAATAATCTTTTGTGTCTAATATCGTCATAACTACTGTGACATTCATAAGGCTGAAGAATATATGTGACATAGCTTTGTGATATCATGAAATACATCTTCCAGGTCTCTGTTTTAGAGGGTTCTCAGCACCATATGACTTTTCACAGGTCATGTTTTTTCATGTGTTTTGTTTTATGTTTTTTGTTTTGTTGACCTGTAAAGTACAAACAAGCTTCTGATATGATCTAGGAAGAATTTTAGTTTCAAGTTGAAAAAACTAGAATTCCAGTATCTTTCCCTTAGTTGCTGTCAAAGTGCTTTGTGCTCCTTTATTACATACACACACTCATTCATGTTTGCCTCTCTGCACTGTAAGCATCTTGACATCATTGCTCTACACTTATTAGTGTCTGGAGACCAGACAGTTCCCAACAGAGCTGTGCTCCATCAGTGTTATTAAAAGGATGAATGACTACAAGAACAAACGAATATACAGATGGTTTTTCTTTCCAAACCAGAAGATACCCATTCTATGATTTTTTCAGATGAAAGTTGTTTTTCAGATAAAAGTTGGTAGTCGTTTTGTTATTTATTTCTTGTTGACATACATAAATTCCTAAGTAATTACTTGCACACTCCATCAAATATTAACATGAATGGAAACTCAAGGATTACCTTCATTACTGTCTTCCTTCCCTTTTCCATTCTGTCCTCTCCCAACATTGATTTCTACTTAACCTCTATCCCACTATGGGTAGGTGAGCAAAGGGAATTCATAAATTGCTGTCTGTTATTTTTTGATCTCCACTTTCCCTATACTTCATTTTCCACAACCTCACTTCAATCCCTTCAATGGTTTTTCCTTTGAGTCCCAAGGGTCTTACAGACTATAATAAGTGGCATCTATACATATCCAATAGTCTGAGGATTTTCTTTTTTTCTTAAATGGCGTTTATGCGACATGAACTGTGGAGGTCAGGTGAGACTTTAGCAATCCAAATCTGATTCTCTTTAGGTATGATATATATATGAGGTGAAGATTACGTCTCTAAGACATTTCTGCCATTTTCAGGTAACTTCTCTCAATTTCCCATGGGCAATTTATAAGGAAAATACATACTTTATAAAGATAAGTAATAATGTATAAGCATAGTATTGTCTAGATACATACATAAGAAACAGATGATTTTTAAGTGTTTTTATTAGTACATTATAGTTATATGTAATATTGGGGTTCATTTTAACATAATTATACATACATTGAATATAATTCATTCCACTTTAGTCCTAAGTATTTCCTTTTCCCCTTCCCTCATCCCTTCCCTTGGTCCCCTTCCTATACTCTACTGGTCTTCTATTTATTTATAGTTTTTAAATTAGTGCCTTATAGATATAAAGATGAAATTCACTGTGGCATATTCACATGTGCACACAGAATAATTTGGAAAATTTCATTCCACCCTTCCTCCCTTTTGCTATCCATCCTTCCTTTCCCTTAATTCCCTTCCTCTACTCTACTGATCTCCCTTCTGTTTTCATGGGATTCCCCTCCACACACTTCCCCCACCTGATTTTGGTCTACACAAAAGAAAACATTCAACTGTTGGCTATCTGAGTCTGGCTTATCTCACTAGCATGATGCTCTTCCAGTTCCATCCATTTACCAGCAAAATGCATAATTTCCTTATTCTTTATCGCTGAATAAAACTCCATTGTGTATATATACCACATTTTATTTATCCATTCATCTGTTGACAGGTATCTGGGCTGGTTCCATAATGTGGCTCTTGTGAATTGCACTGCTATAAACAATGATGTGGAAAGAAAGATAATTTAAAAGAAATAGACTACAACTATTTACATTAAAACCAATATGTTACAATATTAAGCAAGTGGTTATTTCTACAGCAACAGAGAATTATTTTTGTATGTCCAAACTTGAGTATCCATTCAGATGATTTTGTGAAAACAAAGGCTTTTTGTGCCTAAAAGTTTAGTTATTCACATTTTAGGGGAAAGAACATATTTTAAATAGTTTAAAATATGCGTGCATATTTTAAACTGTTTCCCTCTCATTGCTCTACAAAGATCTAAAACAATGTTTTATTTCAAATTTAGCTCGAGCTATCTTATTTAAGATTGTTATTAGTAGTAATATTATTACTTAAAATATTGACATATGCTGTACCAAATTCCACATATTTTCCCTGAATTACTTTATGAAATACAAGTGTGTTATTATTGTAGATGTTATTATTACAGGTAGCTGTTTTATAGATGAATAAGTTGGATCTTGACACTAGACTTTGAGCATAAAGCTGGGTTAGGACCAAAGTCCATTCTTCAACAGTCATTGAGACCTTACAATGTCAGTGGACAACTTCAAATATTTCTGCTGTATGCACTTATAGTAGATATCAGCTCTTGTTGATTATAGAGCACATTTTTACAATAATCTCATACTACCATAGGAGTAGCTATTAGTTTTTGCCTGAAGTAATTGTCCTTCACATGTGACTACTAAAACCCTCAAGCCATTGAAACCCCAGCTGACCCATTTCTCAGATGTTTGAATATTCTCAGTCAAGCTTGGATTTATAGTAGGTACTCAGGTTTCAATCAAAAACATAAAATTTGAACCTTTATAAGCACTATTCATAGGGAGTGAATGCTTAGTGAAAAGTCAATGTCCATTAGGAGCAAACGCTATAATAGGCAAAAAGGGAGATTTGCAAATATTTATAAGAAATGGATTGGATTTAGCATAAGTTGCAGTACTGGGCAGGGGGAGCAGGAGGAGTACATATACCACAGTGAATTTCACCTTTAAATATATCTGTAAAGTACCAATTTTTAAAAAAACTATAAATAAATAGAAGGAAGACCGATAGAGTGGAAGAAGTACATGGCAGGGGAGATATGAGAGGAAAGAAAGAGGAAGTAGTGGGTACTAAAAGGGAGCAAATTATATCCCAGGCATATAGGATTATGTCAAAATGAACCCCAATATTATGTATAACTGTAATGTACTCTTTAGTAGTTCTGTTTAGTTGCATCTTTTTTAATACAAAGAAATGTTGCCAACATGCTACTTGGAAGACTAATTTGAGGTAATTTTTATTTTGTATATTTTTTATTAGTTAATGGGATCTAGGAGTATAATAACCTGGTGAGAATTTCCCTGAAAATGGCAATCAAATTAGTCTTATTCATGAAACTCGTAAATAAGCTATAATTCAGCATTTTATGTGTAGGGAAACGAAAACTGGGATCATGCTGTTTAAGAGGATAAGGGAATTTAACAAAACACTAGGGGACTCATAACAGATTTATGATGAAGACATATCCTAACTGGAAGCTTAATTGTGATTTAAATTACAGGTCAAGCTGTGTAATGTGTTTTCTGTTTAGGGAGAAATCTTTGGGGAGATAGAATGTACTTGCTTAAAGAGAAACAGGAAGCAAATGAGAAAACAGATTACATTTTTGTTTTTCCCTTAAAATTTCAAGCTGCTTTAAGTCAAATTGCCCCTGAGTTCCTGATGATGGCTTTTGTGAAATCTCTTTGTTTTACTTTGTGTTCTTCTGGTCTGTCAGAGTAGTTGTTTTACCTGATGGTAACAAAAAAGATATAGGCAGCATATCTGTCAGCAAACGAACATGGAAGCCAGAGATAAGGTATTCTCAACTTTTACAGAATTGTGACATCCTATCATTTTAGGCTTGAGTCCCATAAAATTATCAAGTTCTGCGGATGAAAGGGGCCTGGAAGAATTTAATAGCCACTCAACTTGCAAATGGGCAAATTAAGGTTTCTTGTGATTTTCCTAAATTTACTTTTTATCTCTAGTAAGTTAAAATCTAATGAGGAAATAAAATTTGTGTACAAATAATTTTTTTTTTGGTACTGGGGATTGAACTCAGGGGTACTCAACCACTGAGCCACATCCCCAGACCTATTTTGTGTTTTATGTAGAGACATTGTCTCAATGAGTTGCTTAGTGCCTCGCCATTGTTGAGGCTGGCTTTGAACTCGCGATTCTCCTGTCTCAGCCTCCCAAAGTGCTGGGATTACAGGCTTGCACCACCGCTTTAATGGAATGAATAACGAAATTGCTTCCTTGAAAAATGAAACTTAAAACAGTCAGAGGTGAACTCTGTAGGGAGGATTTCCGCTAGGAAAATAACAGTTTAAGAATTGACAACTCAGACTCTGCCTAATATTGCCTTTTCCCTTGGTGAAGTTCCTCAAAAACTAATACTATTACTAACATGCAGACTTCAGCCATCAATGGGTATAGAGTCAAGTGTAGGAGACAAAAGGTCTGAGAAGAAATTAAAATGACCTGCCTGTTAAAGTTCTGAAGGAAGACCATGATGAGAAGGATTTTTAAAATATACTAAAGCTTTGAGAATAATACTGGGGAAATAATCCATAGAGTATTGTGAAAACAGGAATAATCTGGCTTAGAAGACACTATAAAATATATGTTACTATAAAATACTCTGGGACTCAGAAGCCTAGTGTTATCCCTATGGGACTCCAGAAAAACAAAAGAACCTAGAGTGTCCCTATCTTTCAAGTTATTCTCTCTCTGATCCCACCATCTTCCATTTTAGTTTCTCTGTTTCTCAAATTTGAGGAGCAGCCCCACAGCCATCCACTTAGAGGGCCTTGTCCTCACATAAAGCAACCTATAAAACAGAATTGGTGTACAGTGCCAAGAATGTCAACAAGAAGAAACACCCTGGGAGGATTTTCCTAGATGATGTTTGAGCTGAATCCTTAAGGTGAAATAAGCTTCTAATAGTTGGAGACAGAAACAGCAGTTCAAGTGGACAAATCATGGCAAACAAAAACTGAAATAATGGCTTCAATGGAAAGTTGCCCATGATTTTATTTGGAAATGTATATTACTTATGTAACAGATGCTGTGCTTTGTTATGCAAAATCATCCATAGGACAGAAGCGTAAGTGTCCTCTATGCAACAGGTGTGTTGGCTGCTAATGTCACTCGCCAATGACTCCCTTCCCAGGCCTTGCTCTCCACTGAAGGAAGCTGGAAGGCATATGAGTTTCATGGCTTCCCTGTGGTCACCATGTCCAATAACTGGTTAAAGCAGAGACACAAAAGTCTAGGCCCTTACCTTCAACTAGTACAGCTATAAAAGTTTCTCCTAACAGCTCCTTATACCATCAGCTGAGGCCTTTGTTCTGACTGCATCACACTTTAGCTCCCCCCTCTGACAAATTATTTTTTCTGAACTAGGTTGCAAGTATTCTGGATGGTACTCCCAATTAAACTTTGTGCATACTAATCTCTGCCTCAGAATCTTTTCTCTGAGGAACTTACCTATGAAAATTCTAGATGTAACTTGAGACACAATTTTAACAGAATTTAACATAGAGTTTGAAGAGCATAAAGAGTACATATGATTCAGTCATTAGAAGTGCTGGCTCGTGGTTTCTATGGTAACAATTTGGTATATCAACTTAAGTCCTGAATTGCTAAAGCAATTTAGATTCTATTGAGAAAGGGGTGGAAAGGAGAGAAATTGCACCTGAGTTATGATTCTTCTGTTCTCAAGCTTTGCCAAACTTCTCCATCAGTTCTGGCCACTAGGTGTAGCCTTATCAGTAAAGCTATGCTGTAGAGGGCACAAACAAATCTGAAAGGTGTAAAAGTAATTATACTTTATTTCTTATTGATGCCAAATGTCTATTTTAGGTCAGAAGAGGGAGAAGATATTTCTGTTTATAGTCACTAAGGAAGCCAGACAAATGGAGCAGTTCCTACCCAGAATCTTGCAAATCTCTGCCACAGGGAACAAAAATCTGGGGAGGGCTTAAAACCATAATTTAAATGCTCTACACAAAGTGACACACATCACTTACACTTACAATTTACCACAACTGTTCATCACAAGGGGTTCAGAAAATTCAATCACAGCATGTTCCTGCAAGGGCAGTAGTGGGGGGAACTGAAATATTTGACAGCTGGCACTAATAAAGACCAACGGCAAATCTTGGAACTTAGAAAATAAAATAAAAAAAAGAAAAGAAAAGAGAAAAATCAGGTTAAATTGGTAAATTTTCAATATTCAATTAAAATAAAAATAGCTTAGTAATATATAATCATTGTTTTTCTGATATCTTTCAAGACTGATTTGGTCTCTTTGGAGTTTATTTTATAAGCATGTAGTCATTATCTTCTATTTACAAAGTACTGTAATAGTTACTCTCAAGGTATAACTGAAGAATCCCTGAACTGTTTGTTCAATGACATTTATACTAGTTAGAGGTACAGGTATTCAAAATATATAAAGCAGAGAACAAAGATAAGAGAGGGTAAGGGCAATGTTTAACGAGTGTAAAAGTGGGAATTGTTAAGGACCAAGTTTCCATATTTGAAGCTGGAGAGGACAAAATTATGCTTCTACAAATATTCTTGAAAATATCCATTTGATCTGTGCAATATAGAAAAGATGGATCAAGAAAGACAAATATTATATTATTGCTTTTAAGTCCACTTGTTTTCCATTTTCCCTTTCCCATTCCAGTCCCTTCTGTTTACATTTTTTGTGGTTAGGATAAATTATTACAAACTGAGAGATAATACCATTGTTCCTTAAGATTAGCAATCATGATTTTTGGTATTCTATACAGTTTGTTCAAGCTAATAAGAATTCATGGCAGTAATTATAATAAATTGCACCTCTAATGTGTCTTTCAGCTTATAAAGCAAGTTTACATATACTATTAATGTTATTTCCAAAATATGCTAGTAAGATGAGTTCAGGAGATTTTGGTAAAATATTTCCATATCATAAAGAAATTGAGAAAGAAGTAAACTAATTTAATTGTTGCTGCAGTTATTTATAGCCATGAACAAATCACCCTAAAATAAGGGCTTTAAAAAATAACTTACTCGTTTTGCTCACCTGAAAGTTGCCTGGCCTGGTTAGTCAATTCTTGCTTAGGGTGTTTTATGTAGTTGAAAGCAGGTGCTGGCTAAGACTGAGGGTTCATCAAAGCTTCCATTCACATATTTGGTGCCTGGCCCAGAATAATGCAAACATCTGGGAGCTAGAACAGCTGGAGCTCCTCAGGCACAGCCCTCTCTGTGGTCTCACCACATGGTCTCTGTGAAAGCTTCAGGCTACAAGGCAGCTGGTTTTCTTACATGATAGCAAAAGTTATCCAGAGTGAGTATCCAAACCAGCAGAAGTCACATGCCCTTTACTCCCTAACCTTAGAGGTCACATACCACACAGAAGCCTTTGCTGCCACATTCCTTTGTTCATCGGATCTTTAACAAAGGCCCACCAGTTTTGCAGGTGGGGATGGAGATTCTATGTTTTGATAGTAGTGTCCAAAAGTTTGCTCACATGTTTACAAACAACTACATATATATTTACACGATAAATAATGAAACTGAGAATTCCCGTTTTTGTGTTGTGAGTTGTGCTCCCTGACAGCAGGTACCAAGACAGATCTTAGAGTGCAAGATGTTTATTAAGGACCGCCCTTGGCATCAACACCTGTGAAGGAGACCATGGCAGCAGGCCTGAGCAGAAGGAGAAGCTAAGCTTTGATCTAGGCCTGATGACAGCCAACCCTGCAGAGTGATCCCAAATCAGACCTGTGTGCCCCAACATTTACATGCCTACATAGATCAGTCATTGGATGTGGGGCCCCTCCAGAAGGGATGTGACCTTTGAAAGATGAATCTCTATAGCTAAGTCAATTCTGAGGGTGCTGACAGCTGAAAGTTGTCTGCTAATAGGATTTCTAGCCCTTGAAGCAATAAGATCTTCATTGAAGTAGGATCACCACCCTTAGTTCTAAATCTAGTGCTCTCCATTATACCTTACTATATCCACAAAACCTTAGAATTTAATAAATATTAATTGTGAAATTATAGATTGAAAATTATCAATAATCACACTGGGACATTATTAAGCAATCTTATAGCATTTTGCTTGTGCATCTATTACCCGAACATCCCATGCCTTACTAATTCATAGGTAGGTATCAATGAGATCACATCAACATTAGTGTTCAACTCTTGCTCGCTTCAAGTTCTCCCATCCTTTTCAAAAATTCTAATTTCTTTCAGAGCAGCCTGTACTTAAACATCATCAGTAATATCCAAGAGATGGGATATATGGACTGCAAATCAGCTCAGGCAATTACCAGCTGCCTACCTTTATTTTTATTCCAGGCGGCACTATCAATACCCTACCCCTAATTCAACGCTTATTGTAGTGGAGACTCATTACTGTGCTCCAGCTTACCTATCCAGACTACTATGCCCGACTACCTAATCCACATTTCCACTAATATCTTGTCAACATCTAAAGACTTTTCCTGTCTCAAACCAAACACTTGATTTGGGTGCTTTCATGAAACTCTTTGGCTTCTATTTTAAATGGCACAAACATACATCGAAATCTGAAAGTCATCTTTGATTCTTTTCTTTCAGATCTTTTTCAGGTTTGAATACCTGTAATTATGTAATTTATTTACTTATCTACTTGACTATTTTCTGTTTCCTCCTCCTAAATTTTAGCTCTATCAAAGCAGAAAATGCATTTGCTTATCTAGTGTTATGCAACACCTAGAAAAATTTAGGACCATGACTTGCATAGAATAGGGACTCAGTAAATATACAATGAATGACTCTTTGAAGAAATTCACTGATGAATTAATTGTATTAACCCATTCAGGATCACACAGCCATTAACTTCAATTGTTCTCCAGAGATGCTTATCCAAGAAGATGCATTTCTGCTCTAAGCAGAGACTGCTTTCATTGGCTGTCAATGATTGGCAATCGATCCATTTCTACCACCCCTATTACTGTATACCAACCACTTTTTGAGATTTGACTATGTCACATCCATTGTCACTAATCTGATTGGGATTTCCCATATGAAAACCTCCAAAACTACTTAGAGGATTTGACATTATAATGGCACTATTTCCAGTGGCTTATGATGGCATGAGCCAGCATCACTGCTGCCAACATGAAAACTCCTCTTCACTTATGAAGCATGGCATGTGCATTGGTGAAAAGAAGCATTCCAAAGCTGCCAATCTATTCTTCCTGTACCTGTATACGATCACAGGTGGGTTGGGATGGATGAAAATAAAAACTTAATGTTGAAAGAATCTAGTTTCTTTTTGTATAAATTCCATAAAGAAAATTTTCTTGCAAAACCTCAAAGATCCCTTCCTATAGTCTGATGCTACTTTATCGGAATATGTGTATGTATCACAACTCCAAATGTAAATAGAGTGGGACTAAACACATACAGATAGATAAAACGCACAATTTTCTACTTTGAACAGGGTGATATCTGAATAAGATCAAATTAAACCATGGAAATAATTTTCTTTTGATACATATCACTTGACATATATATTCTTTTGAGATATCTATCTATCCATCTATCTATCTTAGGGACTTTCATAACTCAGAAATTCTAAGAGCATGTTAATTATATTTTTGAATCAATAAGGTACTTGAGTTCTCTCATTCAGGAACGGTAGATACTAGGTGTAAATATTACCAATATTTCCAGTTATCCCCACTTCCACTCACAGTAACATTGTATTTCTTGGCCCTCTTGTGGTTGAATGGGGCCAGGTGAATAATTCTTACCAAAACATTTGTTTAGTAAAAGTGGCATATCTCACTTTGAGGTAGAACATTTCATTGAGGGCATGAAATACTTTTGTGTCCTCTGTCCCTTTGACCCAATGTTTGACATGATGGATTCTCTACCAGCTAGGTTGCTTAGAGTCTAAAATATATGGTCCTGTTGGCTCATACACAATGCAAAAACACAAATAAGATTGATTTGTATTAAACCACTGAGATAAATATTACCAAAATGCCATCTTTTATCTGGATGAACTCAGAAAAGTCACTTAACTTTTCTTTTTTTCTTCCACATACTTTCTTTTTTTTCTTTTCTTTTTCAATTTTTTAAAAATGTATTGGTTATTTTTAGTTATACATGACAGCAGAATTCATTTGATATAATTATACAAGCATGGAATATATCTTATTCTAGTTAGGATCTTATTTTTATGGATGTACATGTTGGTGGGATTCACTGTGTTGTTTTCATGTACTTCTCGGCATGTGTATATAAAAACCAGCATACTACAATGATGCAGCCACATCAATGTTTATAGCAGCTCAATTCACAATAGCTAAGCTATGGAGCCAACCTAGGTGCCCTTCAACATATGAATGGAGAAAGAAAATGTGGTATTGCCAAGCGCAGTGGCGCACACCTGTAATCCCAGCACTTTGGGAGGCTGGGATTTTTACACACAATGGAGTATTACTCAGCCATAAAGAAGAATGACTTTATGACATTTGCCAGCAAATGAATGAATCTGTAGACTATCATGCTAAGTGCAATAAGCCAGTCACTTTACTTTTTTGCACTTCAATTTTTTCATCTTTAAACTAGAAATGAGGATATTTAGGTCATTTGGTTCCTATGAGATTTAGCAAGGAATATATTTGAAAAGTGTATGAACATTTTTAAAAGCACTACACGGATGCTAGTAATTATGTTAATACAGAGAGGCCACAATTAGTTTCGTAATGTTTTGAATTTGTCCTGTTTTCTCTTAATCCTAATTTTTCAGCTTTTTATGCAATTATGTCTATGAATAGAAAAATATTAGTAAACTTGCTTCACATAATTTCAAAGAGTTGCTTCAAATCTACATGTATTCTTTATACAACACCAAACATTTACTTGGTTATTTCCTCCAACTCTCCCTATCACCCTCCCTTACTCGTCCTTCCTTCCCCCAACTGACCCCACACTTCTTGCATTCCCTCTTTCCTTCTTCCTCTGTCTCCCTCCCTTTCATCTTCAACAAATATTCACAGAGCACCTATTTGTGCAGTACTGGTTAAACAAAGATAATAAGGCAGATCCTCTAATCTCAAGGTACAGGTGCACACATGGGAAAGTATGTATTTTTTTTCACGTATCATGAAAAAATGCCTCAGGATTATAACAAACATATGTTCAAGCTATAAGGGGTCATAAAGGTAGGAGTGGTTAATAAGGGATCATAAAAATAGGAGTAGCTAATGAAGTTTCAATTTAGGAGGAGAAATAAGTTGTGTCTAGAGAGGTGGTTAAGTGGTAATGGAATGGTGGAAGCAAAGAGAGAAAAGAGGACACCAGGCAGTCAGAGCAACACAGGCAAAAACAGACATGTGGCCTAATTCATGGCAAACTACGATGCATTGATTCAGCCTAAGCTGGACACCCTAAGATTTGTCTTTGTCATCAATTAGAAAAGATATTTAGACTGAGCACAGTGGTGCACACCTGTAATCCCGGCACTCAGGAGGCTGAGGCAGGAGGATTGCAAGTTGAAAGCCAGCCTCAGCAACTTAGCAAGGTTCTAACCAACTTAGCAAGGTTCTAACCAACTCAGCAAGACCCCGTCTCAAAAAAAAAAAGTAAAATAAAAAGGGCTGGGGATGTGGCTCAATGGTTAAACACCCTTGGGTTCACTCCCTAGTACTAATAAATACATTAGTAAAAGACATTTAATTTTTGATAAAAACAGCTCATACAGGGAAGAAGACATCTATTTATCTTTGATGAAGTTTCTGATTGTGATGATATTATCGTGCATTGTAAGAATTCATAAAATAAAGTATATTAGAAAAAAAACAAAGAGAAGTAGTGATAACACTCTAGTATATTTTCTCCCAATTTAAACATATGATTGTATTTTTACATATTTTTAATATTCAAACAAAATTGTTCTTTTATATATAAATAAGGTGATATTTTATACACTTTTTCATTTTTTTCTGAGTTATAATGTGCATGTTGAATATGATGACACAAGGCTAAGGTATGGGTGAGTGTACATGTGATGGAAATGCTTCCACTGAATTGACTGTACTAGGATGGGACTACTCATTCATATATTTCTGCCTTATAGGATGTCAATTTCTGAGATAAAATTTTGGTCAACATAGCTCAAATTTCTGATTGATTTGATGAATCTTATTTTAAGAAAAGGAAAGGAAAATATACAATTCTCTGGATGCAACATATATTTTAAAAATTAGGTCATATACATCTTTATATATGTATGCGCATAAATAGTAGCATAGGATAGAATATCTATAAAATATAAAATACATATTTCATTTGTTATAAATGAAGTACAAACTATATTTCCACTAATTGAAACAGAAAAATGGCTATACCATTTTAACACTGATTATTGGCAGAAACAGTTAGATGTATTACAACTTCTAATCCTGGAAATAACTCTATTCCCCCCTAATTACAGACAGGGAAAACTGATGCCCAGGGAGAATAGTGAATTTGCCCAAGATAAAACATCTAATAAATGCCAAACTGAATTTAAACCCAAGATGACTATGATAATTTTTGTTGAATTAATACCACAATGTATACATTTTCTTCTTAATGGACATTTAGAGGAATATTCAATGATATTGTAAGAGTAGGTATCTTTGTGTGGTAGGATTTGTGGTTGATTTATATTCTATTCTTTATTGTTACAATCAGGAAAAGTTAGTATGATAGTGCTTCTGTTCCTTACTAGCAGCAGGATGCTGGGCGAATACCAACCTCTTTAGATTGTATAGTTTGACCTTGTCTCACCTTGAATGCTGAGCCAATATTGTGGTGGCCTGTTTATATTCTGACATTTTTGTGGTTGTGAGACTCATCGGTGAAAGAATGTTTCCCTGAATAGAATGTGGCATTCAGAAGACCAATATAATGCTTAGGCTAAAGTTCATGTTTATATAACATTATTTCTAGGAATGCATTTCAAGCCCCAATTTTGTCCAGCAAATACCAATAAAGTCTAAGAGGAAAAACTAGAGAAACTAAAGGGAATCTTTTAGAGTAAATTGTATGTAGAAAGACCATTTTGCTAAGAAGCAGAAAGAATGAGTGACATTCTAACCTTTACTGCTTTCTAGCTGTACTGAGAAAATACTTTCCTTCTCTGATACATAGTTGCCTCTCCTGTAACAAGTAAACACTTGGGAATCAGAGAGGTTATTATTTTGCTACCATGCTAGGCAAACGTGATGCTACATGGAAGATCAGAATCAGAGGAGCAGGCACAAACAACCTTATCACTTTGGAGTGATAGTGGAGCAAGGCAAAAATTGCTGGATCTTAAGCTGTAACATCAAAGAATAAAGGCAGCTCATTCTAAAAACAAGATGAGTTTTTCAGTATAGATACAGAAATAGATATAGTATAGATGCAGGTAGATACAGAAATGGATACAGAAATAGATCTAATTCTGTTATTTATCTGTCTTCTATTATCTGTCATGTAGGTATGTGTGTATGTATGTGTGTGTGTATGTATGTATGTATGTATGTATGTGGGCACCAACCTACCTACCTACCTACCTACCTACCTACCTACCTACCTTCTAGGAGAATTTATGGTAGAGGTCTGAAGATGTTTAACTACTAATTCTCAGGCTATGAGACACTAAGTACCTTGAAAACACTTTATGTACTTGTGAACTCTTTATGCCTATTTGCAGAGGACTTACCTGGATATAGCCAATCTTTAATCAAATATTTCCCCCATATATGAGCAGAGAGAGGTGCCCATTCTCAAACTTCCTGATTTCTAGTTCCTACAAAACAAATTCTTTTCTTGCTTTGAAGCATGGAGGAGGAGCTGATAAGCTTCTCATATTATATAATCAGGACTCATGATGTAAATGAGGAGAAAATCTGGCAGGATTCACAGTAAAATACTATATTGAGGTCTGAGTCCTGAGGAAAGATAGAATTACAGAAGACTATAGGTATCATTATATGATAACAAGAAAGTATATAACTTCTTTTAGAGGTAAAATGTGGAGAACATAAAATTTCATGCACAGCTAGTGAATTGCATATTGGTCATATCAATTAAAGTTGAAAATGTATCTATCTCCTCTACAACTCAGCAGAAAAACTTCCAGGCATACAAAAGGAAATATATTCAAAACTGCTTATGGCAGCATTGTTTGAAAAAGGGAAGACTTGGAAGTATTTAAAGTGCCCATCAATAGAAGAACAAATAAATTGTGTGATGTAGGTATAAAATAGAATGTTTTAAAAATAAGGCAGTCAAAATAAATAAGCCAAAGCAACACATATTAATATAGATGAAGCTCACATATATGATGTTAAATAAAATAAGACAATTTGAAAGATAATAACACTTACTAGAAATTTAACAAACCAAATTATCTGTTGTTTATAGATAAACAAAATATTAAATATTAGAAAATCCAAATATAAATTGAATTAGTAAGAGTAAATTACTTTTGAGAAAGAGCAAAGATAATGGAAATGTAAAGGATTTAGAGAGAACTCCAACTATAGCTAAAACAGGTATGGAATAATACAAGAATATGAGAATCACAGGGGCTGAGCATATGACTTTTATTATATTATTCTATATTATTGTCTTAGTTTCATGAACTGCTTTATAACTTTGCAACACTGATTTTAAAAGCTTAAATATTATTTTTATCATATTCAAGCCAGGGTATATTTTTATATGTTTAAAATATTTAAAATGCTGGGAATGCAGCTCAATGGTAAAGCACCCCCAGGTTCAATTTCTGGTTTGGTTCCAAAAAGAAGAAAAAATTTGCCTTTGACATATGTAAAAATTAAAATACCAATCAAATGTTAAAAGCACTGAAATACTATTTCAGGTCTCTGTGAAACATATAAACTTGTAATAGATTAGGAAGGTTATATTTTATTATCATAGAAGATTATATTCTCTCATAGCGTGAGAGAAATTGTGCCCGTTTTTATATGACCCAAATCCTAGCTCTGAGTTTTACTACATATAGAAACACTTGTATGTTTAATTTGCTCTAATTTATCCATTTATAAAGTGGACATACTGGCTTATGCAGATTATTGCTTCAAAGTTTTTTGACAAGAAAAAGTGACTTCTAAAATTATACATAAAGTCAGCATATTTGTTTGACTAGTACACATTGTATGTGCTTTATTTCAGCAAATAAAAAACTCATGGGAATGTATTCTCACCATGTCTATGACACATTGAGGCACTGAAGTTCGAAGGTGTTATGTTCCTATAGATTTCTATTATAGTAAAAGTCCTTGAAGCATGAGAAGTGTGTAGCCATACTGATTTTCTCCCAGCATGTGATGCAGAATTTATATACTCTGTTTTGCTCCCATAAAAGAAAATCTATTGTCAAAAATAATGGTCCTGCACAAATTATACATTGAACATGATCAAATGTCTCCTTTTAAAATATCTACTTCTAATATATGACAAAAAAATTTAAAAACTCACTAGTTTGAAGAAAAATGAATAAAGTTTCTATGGTTTTTATCATCAGTATTTTTTGATATATATTTTATAGGACTTGAATTAAATATAATTTTGTGGTAATAATGCATCTATTTGAATATTTATATTAAAAGTTATAAAAACTCTGTTTTCAAACCTCCTCTAGAAAGATTAGCAGAATAGAGGAAGGAGATTGAATGAGATGAAATGAGGACAGGGAAAGGGAGGAACAGTGGAATGAATCTGACCTAACCTTCCTAGGTACATGTATAAATATACCATGGTGAATCTTGCCATTAGGTACATCCATAAGACATTAACTCAAAAAAAAAAAACTATAAGTAAATAGCAGAAAGATCAATAGAATAGAGGGAAGGGAACTGGGTAAGGGAGGAGGGTAGGGAATGAGGAACTACTGGAGGCTGAATTAGAGAAAATTATATTCCATCCTATCATAATTATATCAAAATGAAGCCTAATGTTATATATAACTAAAAAGAACCAATAAAAAACCTCCTATAAAGTGTATATTTTTATAATCCATAAATTTGTTATTTTTTACAGATCTACTATATAAACAGCATTGTTGCAAAAATGTACGTAATTTAGCATATATTGATTATATATTAAATTCAAAACATTTGTTAAGGATGTTGTAATCAAATATTCTATTTAATTTCATAATAACTATGGAATTTAGATAACCCTTTATGTTAATATTTGACAGCTTCTATTATAAAGAGGTGAAGTTTATTTTCCTGCTACTTGGATATGAGCTATGATCAATTTTTGACCAAAAGAATGTGGCAGAAGTGACTGTCATTTTTGAGTTTAGGCCCTAAGAGGCCACTTGTCTTCTCTTGGAATCTTAGCACTGCTATGTGCAAAAAGCACAGACTACATTTCTGGAGAATGATAAATTACTCAGAAAATATCTCAGTTGTCCTTGCTGAGATCATCCTAGATCTTTATTTTCAGTCAACCACCAAGCACATGAAAGAACCTAGCCAAGATCAGCAGTGCTGCCTCCTTAATGCAAGGCTGATTGCAGGTGCTCAAATAAGCCCAGCCAAGACTAGAAGAACCATGTAGCTTACCCACAGATTTAAGAGCAATAAACATACATAATGTTTAAGTTGCTAAATTTTGGGAAATTTGTTACACAGCAGTAGCTAACTACCACACCAGTCTTTAGAAACATGACACAAGTTAGATGTGCTGAATGTTGAATCACACCTGTATGACTTCAAAACCCATGCTTTTTGTTATACTACATGGAATGCAAACAATAAAGTAGTAAAGTATGAAATAAATTCCATAGACAGAGGCATTTCTTTGGCTGAAGTAACTAAGAAAACTATCATAAAGCAAGTATCCATTGCACTAGACCCTTAATAACCAGAGAGGAGGTTTGCAGTTGAAAATAAACTAAGATGTAGAAAGAGAATGTGAAAATCATGCTTGATGAACAGCAAATGTCCCTTTTTTAGCCAGAAAGTACAACTGATGTATCACAGCATTGGGCTCAAAAAAGTGAATTTCATTCATACCAGTCTTTCATTCTTTTGGAGAAAATTTACAGAAAAAGAAAAACCTTGCTTACAATAAGTAACCAGCAATTGAGCATTTTGCTTATTTGGATTATAATTTATTCATCTTTTTGATTTGAAATGTACTAATGTCAAAGTGTAGTTTCTATAAAAATTAAGTTTTTAGAGAAGTAACTATACTTATCCTTTAGAATGACTAAAATTAAATGATTAAGTGGTTGGTCTTATGTTTAAGACAACATTGGACATAAAATTTAGCTTACTCATTTACCACATGGACTTGCATAAGATACTGATTTTAGTAGCAGATACTGAGTTCAGTTTCTTTACCTATAGAATGGAGACAATATATCTCTATTTTGTAGGATTGTTGGGAGAATTAAGGATAAGATGTATATAAATGGCTGACATACAGTGGGAACTTAACACATAGTAGCAATAAAAAATGAACACATTCATTAACAAGTTCAGAGGTACTCTGAAGTTCAGAGATTCCTGTATTAAATGATTTCTTAGTACATCATATAGAAACACCTGTGTTACCACACAATCATGGAGCCTGAAGCTCCCTCCTCCCTATATTAATTGCTATTCCTGTTTCCTTTATGAGATGAGATGTAAAATGATATCATGTTTTGGTATCACGGATACTGAACTAGTGATTTTGTGGTAAGAATGACATGTAATTAATACAAGTACCTTTCAGATATGGTTGAAGGACGAATCAGCAAATTAGAAATTGTCTTTAAGAGTGGTAAGATTGTCCCCTTACAAATATTATCAGCTTTCCTCATGATTTAGTTATTGTTGTAGGAGTTTTTACACAATAGAACTGCAGTCTAGAAAAGAATGAAATCACATGCAAACAGTCACTTGTAGAGCAAACTTCAATGTGACTATTAAAGAAGTAAAATAAAGTATCATTTTACAATTATTAAATTAGTATACCCATACAAGTGAGTATGTCAAAATTGGTCCATTAATCTATACTACTGAGACTAGAAAGTATAATAATGTTTAAAAAACAGAATTGCAAAACACATTGAAATTGTTCAGGTTTTTGACCTATTATTGCTATTGTGGAGACTTTACCTGGAAAAGAGTCTTATGCAAGAATACTCATTAATAACTTCCTTATAATGGTGAAAAATTGAAAGTAAATTGATGTTTGAAAACTGAGAAATAGTTCAGTAGATAACATAATGTTAATTTGTGAACTACAAGCCATCCAATAAAAAATATTGTAAAAAATGGAAATATACAAAAACATTTATAATGTCAAGAAAAACACATTAAAATACACTACAATTGTAAATGCAGAAACATGTTAATTTATGATCAAGAGAACATAACACTAGAAATCAAAGAGTTTGTTACCAAGGTGGTACTGTTTTAGAAATTTCTATTTATTTTGTTCATTGTTGATATGATGTTTCTTAAGCTATAAACAGAAAACAATAAAATAGAACTACTACTTTTGTGTCAAAACTTGGAGGTATATACAGGTTGATTCTTCACAGTTTATCAATATCCGTGTAATTGCCTATTTATGAAATGCTTTGGCTCCATTGTTTTTTTGAATTTATTCTTTTTAGTTATATAAAACATTAGGATACCTTTTAACATGATAACAAAAGCATGGAATATAATTTTCTCTAATTCAGTCCCCAGCACTTCCCCCTTTATTTCCTCACTCTGCTCCCTGTCCTCTCTCTGCTGATATTTATGCAATTTATTTAATTTTTTATTAGTTTCTTGTGGATATACTTGATTTTAGCTTTCACTGTGCTATATTCATGTATAAAAGTTTGGTCACATTGATTCCACTGTTCCTCCTTTTTCCTGTCTCTTCTTCCATCCTCTCAATCCCTTTTATTTATTCTGCTGATCTTTCCTCTATTTTAATGAGATCCCCACTCCCTTTCTTCCTTGCACCACCTTATTTTGGATTAACTTGTGCATATCAGAGAAAACATTTGACCTTTGACATTTTGGGACTGGCTTATTTCACTTAACATGATAGTCTCCAGTACTATCCATTTACCAGAAAATTCCATAATTTCATTCTTCTTCATGAATGAGTAATACTTCATTGTGTGTGTGTGTGTGTGTGTGTGTGTGTGTGTGTGTGTATGCCACAATTTCTTTATCCATTCAACTGTTGAAGGGCACCTTGGTTGTTTCCATAGCTTGGCTATTGTGAATTGCACTGCTATAAATACTGATGCAGCTGCATCACTGTATTATGCTGGTTTTAAAACTTTCTGATATATACCAAGGAATGGAATAGCTGGGTCATATGATGGTTCCATTCCTAGTTTTTTGAGGAATCTTCCTATTGTTTTCCAGAATGGTTTCATTAATTTATAGTCCCACCAGCAGTGTATGAGTGTAGCTTTCCCCCCACATCCTTGCCAACACTTATTATTTGTATTCTTGATAGTTGCCATTCTGATTGGAGTCAGATAAAATATCAGTGTAATTTTGATTTGCATTTCTAGAGATGTTGAACATTTTTCAAATTTTTGTTGACTATTTGTATCTTATCATTTGAGAAGTGTCTGTTTAGTTCTTTTGAGCATTTTTTTGATTGGGTTATTTGCTTTTGTGGTGTTAAGTTATTTTGTGTTCCAAAACCAGTATCATCCTGATAGAAAAACCAGACAAAGAAAACTATCAATGAAAAAAACTTTAGGCCAATATTGTTCATGAATATAGATGTAAAAATTCCTAATAAAATATTGACAAACTGCATTCAAAAACACATTGAAAAGATAGTGCACTATGATCAAGTGGGTTTCATCCCAGACATACAAAGTTGGTTCAACATATGGAAATCAATAAATGTAATTCACCCCATAAATAGAGGTAAGATCAAGCATCACATAATCATATCATTAAATGCAGAAAAAGCATTTTACAAAGTATAACACCAATTCATATTTAAAACACTAGAAAAATTAGGGGTATAAGAAACTTACCTCAACATTGTAAAGTCTATATATGACAAAACCAGGGTTAACTATTTCCACTAAAAACAGGAACAAGAAAAGGATGCCCACTCTCACCACCCCTATTCTAAATAGTCCTTGAAAATTTAGCCAGAGCAATTAGGCAAGAGAAGAAAATTAAAAGGATACAAATAGGAAGAGAAAAGCTCAAATTACCTGTCTGCTAATGACATGATCCTATATTTAGAAGACCCAACAATCTCCACCAGAGTATTTCTAGAGCTAGTAAATGAATTCAGCAAAGTAGCAAGATACAAGATCAACACTCATAAATAAATTGTGTTCCTATTCTTCAGTAAAGATTCTGCTGAAAAAGAAATTAGGAAAACCATCCCATTCACAATAACCTCAAAAAAAAAAATCCTTGGGAATCAATCTAACAAAACAGGTGAAGGATCTCTACAATGAAAACTATAGAACACTAAAGATAGAAATTGAAAAAGACCTTAGAAGATGGAAAGACCTCCTGTGTTCTTGGATGTGCAGAATTAATATTGTCAAAATGGCTATATTAACAAAAGCACAAGAGACATGAAGACCAATGAAATAGAAGAAACAGACACAAGTCCACCATATAATATATATATATAAACATAAAATATAAAACAAATATATATACTTTCTCTCTATATATATATGTTGTATATGTATGTATATCTCTGCTCATTGCCATATAAATTCTGTGTCTCCATGTCTCCCTGTGGGAGAAACAGTTCCCTATCCCACAGATATCCATCTTTTCAACTAGATCAGTGTTGACCAATAGAATCAATAGAATGTTTAGGATTTTAGAATATGAGCAGGGGTGCTGTGTACCAGGCCTAGCAGAAACTTTAAGAGACAATGCGTTGATCTGCCATTGCTCTTTTCCTTCTGTCATGAGAAATGCATGTTCTCTTAACCTCTCTTTAGGTTTCCGTCTTTTTTTATATCTATAGTTTTGAAAGTTAAATTACAGATTCTTCCTTCACTAATTTTCTTTGCATTTTGGTTAAAATCAGTAGGCCATCTATGCATAATTTTATAGATAGCATCTCTATTATGTTCCATTGATATTCTTTTGATCAATACAAACTGCCCTGATTTTACAGCTTTATGCTAAATGTTAAATTTGAGTAGCATGAGTATATCAACTTGGTCTCTTCAAACTATACTAGGCAATTATATAGTGCTTTTGCTTTTTAATGTAAGTTTTAGAATTAACTTGTCTATATCTATATAAAGCTTGTTGAGATTTTGGGATTGCACTGAATCAAGAGACAAAATTGTGGTGAATTCATGTCTTAATTATATTGAGTCTTTAAGCATAAATATATATGTATATGGGATGTAAAATAGAATGTATATTGTATTTCTATATAGGAGACCATAATATAATATTGTCAGACTCATTTTGCTAATGTTTTGCTATGAAGTTTTGTATATATGTTCAGGAATTTCAATTTATCATTTTCTTGTAATGTCTTTTATCTGGTTTCATCATAGACAATGCTAACATCAAAATTAATTTGAAAATGTGTTGTTTTTATGAATCTTTTTTCATGTCGGCTTTTTGTTCCATTATCTTTGAGTGTGTTCGCCTATTCGCTTGATCTTAGCATGTGGAAATCCTTAGTGCCTGTACCTGGTATGCCTTCCCTCAGAATCATTCACTTTCCTTGGGAGTCTGACACCATTACCCAATGTGCAGTCATTTCAGCTTTCTTTGAAAGTTTTTAACCTAATATGGGATTCTTAGTTTCAATCCTTCCTCTCTACACCTGGTCTAAGGTATAATCTTCTGATAGTAGCCCTAATACTGGAATTTGTACTTGGGACAACTAAAATATTTTGTTTTAGCACCACTCAAAAAAATGGAGCTGTTATTAAATTTTACACACATATAGAAGATCAAGTTATTAAGTTTTTAAAAGGCCCTTCAGAATATCTGAACTACATAAGGCTATAAATAAAGTTGGTTTATTATTTGAATGAGAAGCTTACTCTGACATATTTCAATAATGAAAAAACAGAGAATAAATGTGATATAAATTCTGCTTATAGTTGTACAGCCAGGCAGTGCGCAAGATAGGGCAGGAATCCTGGGTTGTTTGCATAAAAGTCCATGTTGTTCTTAAGAAAAAAAAGACTACAATCTCACCTTTTACAAAGCACATATGGGAAAGGTATATAATGAAAAATACAATGCATTATAAAATTTCTCATTTTTTTTTATTTGCTGCATAAAATTTCTCATTCTTGTATATGCTTTCACATTAGCTTATTTGCAGGAAATGAATTGTTGATTTTATTAGGGAGTTAGCATACTTTATTGTCAGAGCAGTCAGCCTTTTACTTTTACCTTTGCTTACCCTATCTTTCTTTTGCACTAACTACATTGTGATTTGCAATAGTTAGTGCTTATTTTCCAGGATTCCATGGTGCCTGTATTTTCCGGCTGTAGTTATGTATGTGTCTTGTTACATTTCAGCAATCTGAAAATCCAGATTTGCTTTCATTAAACCAATGCTGAAATTACAGCTAGTTTTTCCTGTAATCAAAATACATTAACATTAAATACATTAATTTTAAGGCTTGGATGAAATATTTTTATCCAAAAAACTTTTTTTGTTCTAATAACCATTTTGTCATTCAAACATTTTTTGATCATGCTGTATTATTGTGTACTTTCTCTTTTTTTAAGTAATAAAAATCCACACCTAATTTGACATGATTTCTTTGGCAGTTAATAAGTCCACATCATACAGTTTAATGAATCTGCAAACTAAATAATGGTTGTAGTGGGTGTGAAAATAGGGATATTTAAATGCATAAGGAAATTTAGCACACATCTCAGTGGCTATGTAAATAGACTTCTGATTCTTTTATAAATTGAAAATACTTTCTTGTGCAGAAACAGTGAAAAATAGAGTCCTGTATCCTTATATAGAGCTCATTATCATACCTCCGAATGCTCACTGCATGCCTATTATCCACTTAAAAGCTCCATTAAAACACCCACTCTGTTTTAGAAGCCGCTAAAGTGGTCAAAAAGTAAGCCTCATTTGTCAGTATTTATCTCCAGAGATTAAAGACAGCTGTATTGATGAGGCATATGTAAAATTACATCTCCAGTTATTTTCATAAAAACTTTCAAGTATGACCCTGTGTCATATAAAATCAGTCTTCAATAACTCATTATCAACATAAATTCTAGGACAGACAAACCCAAGAGAAATGTGTATGAAGAAAAATGATCGTGAGTAATGAACATTTGTTGGATTGTATTGTTAAATTGCTCTACAAAACTTAAGACTTTTGGTTTAATAATGCTTTATTATTATTGATAATCTACATGCAAAGATGTTGAGTATATTCAATGCTTTTTACAAGAAAGTAAAATAATTAACAAGATAGCATATTGCTGAGAAACATAAATTGAGTTCCAACTTAGGACTGAACAAATAAACCATTATACAGAGGCTGATAACATTTAGAATGTGCACAGGAATGATACAATTTGAAATTTTAGTTTTTAAAGGCCCTGGTATTCTTCCCTCTTTTCTAGGGCTCTGTTGAGACTTGATTTGGATATCATTCGTTTATGATTGCTGCATTGCCATTAAATTGACAGATGGTATCAGTACATAAATCAGAATGTGTTAGGTTATGCTTCTAAAACGAATGCAAATTGCACAACTTGTCATACGGAGATGAAGTTATTATTTGTATGCACTATGCCTGCCCTTTGGATATGTGTCATGAGATAACAAATGGTCTGTATAGGTGAGCTTAGATCCATATCCCATGTATGCATATGTCTTTTCCCATATTGAAACAAAAAATATGTGTTACTTTCTTGATATATTCCTTTACATTTTTATGTAAATATAATTATTAGGAATTCAGTACACATATTTTTCAGCAATATAAAAACCTCTTTCAGAGTGAGTATTCAAAGAACATTCCTAAAAATAAAGTCTTGCATGTCACTGTTTGCCTCTTGTATTTAAACCTCTCTCTCTCTCTCTCGCCCTCTTCTCCTGTGCCCACCCACTCTTTCTAATATTTGAATAAAAGCTACTATCTCACTATTTTGTGATTTCTGGATACAGCAGATGTTATTGCCCCCTAGAGTTCTTATCCAGTCTCTTCTTTCTCCCTTCATTTAAAGAAGCCTGAACTTATGCAGTAGGTAGACTTCCCGGTTAGCAGTTAGCAAGATGAGCATGTGACTTGTGTCTGGCCATTAAGGTGCTCAGAGAGGTAAGCCTCCTCTGAAGGCATTTGTTCAATGACTGAAAAGGAAAAAATAAATTGGACCTTTTTTGACTAAAAAGTGTTCTGTGTGAACCTGATACCAAAACATCATGTCATCATGTCTCTTCTGCCAGGGCAGTACATTGATGGGAGAAAAGAAGTTTCATTAATTAGTAAAAGGTTGTTATATTGAGTCTAAACTACAATGATAACAACAACAATAACAAACAAAAAAGCACTGAGGTTAGAGAAGATTGACTGGGTTCCAGAGGTATTTGAAGGGTAATGTTGGCAGGATCTGGTGATGGATTTGACATGGTGAAAGAGGAAGCATTATTGAAGATGATGTTGAGGTTCCTGATATTGATGCCTTTAAATAGGAGGGCACTGTTGTCCAGAAAATAGTTGAGTAGGGATCTCTGGTAAATTATAAGGACTAGAAGTATATGTTTGGAATAGTAAATTTATAAATATTCATTAAATTCTTGGGTATAAATGAGGTTAAGAGACACGTGAGGCATTTCTCCAAGTTACTTGTGTAAGTGTATATATTCCCTTACCCTTTGCCAATTGATAGCCTTGGTTGTTGTCTCCTCTTCCATTGACTCTTTTAGTTCATGAACATAGCATTTCTTGACTGGATAATGGAGTCAGTTTCCAAACTGGTTTACCTGATTCTGGTTTTGACTCCTACTTGATCTGTTATTCAAATTTTGTTAGACAGATTGTCTTAAACTACAAAACTAATTGTGAAATCCTTCTTCTTGAAATCTTTAAATGGTCATTACTATCATTTAGGAATAAGTTTCCATGCCTTAGCTTGACATACTGGGTCTGTCGTTGACTTCCATTTCTCCACATGTTCACCCTTTCCCGTTTCCAGCTAGATACAGTGTATTAATTTCCTATTACTTCAGTGAAGGATCACCACAAATTTAGTGTTTGAAAGAACACACATTGACTCTCGTGTAATTCTGGAGGTCAGAAGTCTTCAGTGGGTTTGAGGGACTGCTCTGGAGCCTCAAGGGGAGAATCATGTTCTCTGTCTTCCACAGCTTCTAGAGGTCATCTGTATTCTTTAACTTGTGGGCCGTCCATCTTCAGAGCCAGTCACATGGTTTCTTCAGTTTTGCTCTATCTAACCTGTGTTTGCTGTCTCGTCTTCCACTCTCATGCACCACTTCTGTTTTCTCCCTTATAATAATCCTGTGATTACCCTGAGCCCACTTGGATAATCCAAGGTGATCTTTCCATCTGAAGATCCTTAACTTAATCATACCTATAAAGTCACTTTTTCATGAAAGGTAACATTCACAAGCTCTGAGAATTAGGATATGTACATCATTGGGTTAACAAATTATTTTTCCTACCACGTGTACAATTTAGTAGCTTTTAGAAACCATATGTTGCCATTCCTAGAACACCATTCCTCTCATTTCTGTTTTGATTAACTTAGGTGTTCTGAAGAAACTACATTCAATTTTAGGTTTGGATTCCTTTTCCCTGTGGACAATTATTCAGGAACAACATAGAACAAAACAAAACACATATTCTAGACAATGGCTATAATGCTACACAGAAACAGATGAATATGGAAATGGTAGTCTCTGATTTAGCAAAATGAAACAAAATCAAATCTAAGGACTTGCAAAGTAAGAGGGAGAAAGAGACTCTGAGAAGTAAGCTAATTTTTTCTTCATGGAATTCTGGAAAGCCCTAAAGAGTCAGAAGTATGGAATAGTACAAAAGTTCTGGAGGGATAAAACTGAAGGGCTAAATAAAAAGGAGGGAATGGTTTGAAAACATATATGAAGAGTAGTTATTTCTTCCCCTAGACTCTGCAGTAGACCATAGATACTATTTCTGGTATAGTAGGGACAGATGAGGCAAGACACTGGATAAGAAACAGGAAGCAGGTTTATTTGGCTGCAGCGGGTTCAGAGAACAAAGCTTTCACTGTAAACAATCAAACCCCCTGAACCCTGAGTTCAGGCAGTTTCAGAACTTTATACCCAGTGTGTAAGGGGAGGGGCTCAGAAGTTCACAATCTGCAGAAATTCACACAAAAGCAGCTTGTTCTTTCACTGTTCTGGGCAAGTTAACCCTTCAAGGTCAGCACCTGAGAAGGGGAGAGCCTCTTCTCGCCTTTCTTTCCTCCCCCTGCCAGCTGTTATCATGGAGCCCAATTAGTAACATCCTCTCTTATCTCTGAAATGTAAATATCTCTGTGAAGCTTAGATGCAGGCCAGAGACCTGGTTAAGGACCTGTTGTCTTTTCTACCACACTTTGCATTTGCAACATACTTCTATAACCTGTTATAGTGTTACTATACTAGATAGTCCATAAATGTTTGTGAAAAACTAGTAAAGGGTGTTCAGCACCTGGAATGCTGATCTCCTCCAGGCTGGTGACCAAGTAAGAAAGATAGAGAAACAGGAAGTAGGAAGTTGAACTACATTGAACTCTTTTGTAGAGATTCTTTTGCTGATAGTCCTAAGATCAATTATGGTGCAGATTTCTGGAGAAGCTTAATTAAGATTTTCTGTGGAGGAGGGGGTGCCATACACTGGAAAAACAGAACCAGAGTCTCTGGGCTGTTTAAAGTCCTCAGTGGTGGAGGTAATGCCAAGCAGATGTGAAGATGAGTTTAGGTCAAACAGAAACAACTGCATTACCTGGCTCAGTTGTTCAGTGGATTCTGGAGTTAATCTGGGCATAGACACAATGGATCAGCTCTGTGCAAGTCTAACTGATTCCTGCTCCCCTAATTCCACACCAGGGTCCCAGTCCATAATTGTCCTTATTGTGTCTTTCAATTTCCCAATTGTCTTGGGTTTTCCAACAATTTTCTCTGCGGAATAAAAATAGTGTAATAAAGACTAATTCTTAGTCAAAAACTCATTGGCTGAATTTATATAACAAAAGGTAGTATTGTATCATCATAAAGTTAAAGAAAACTCAAAGCATCTCAATGATTACTAGAGAAACGCTGAAGATATTCTTCAAGTTTCCTTCAAACAATATCTAACATGAGGTAGAAAAATAGGGAGGATTTCTAGTGGGAGTGAAGGCAGAACCATAATTGGAGGAAGAAACAAAATCCCCCAATACCAATAAAAGTCACCATTTCTCACTTCTTACAAGGAAGAAGACTCTACAGTTTGCAGAGTGAATAAGCAGTGGAAAGTGGTCAGACAATGAGACATGGAAGGAAGTCACTCAAAGGTAGTAACTTTTTATGTGCTTGCTTCCTGACCACCTAAAGGCACAGGGTCCTTTCAAAGGCATGCTTTACCTGGAGTCAGAACTTGGCTCCCTCCCACTGTGCTAAAATGCATGAGGAGGCTCTGCAGAGCCTGTTTTAAACAATACTCACTCAGTGCTTACTTTTTCTTTTTAAACAAATCTATAAAACCTGGAATTTCTTGACACTAAGACTTACAAATTGGTTCTTTTGGTATTTTAATTTGATGACCATATTGCTTCATGGCCAGTGAACACATCACTGGCAAATCTTATTCACTGGGTACAAGGATACAAGCAGAATTAAATATGAATCTAAATTATTGAATATGAGATTTCAAAACAACACTACTTGTTTTTCTTTCAAGGAAATCTAGTGATAGAATATGAAAATTGGACTTTAAGAGAATGCTTTAGGGAAATAGTTAAGATGAATAAATAAAAACAATTGTTATTAGCCTATCATTCCAGGTATTTGTTTGCAAATGATACTTCCAAAGTGCTTGAGGTTGCCTGAAAGTAATTTATTTAATATTTTCTTTGAGCTGGTCATAAACTTTAAGCATTGTGCTCACAGTAGGGTTGATCTATTAATCTGCTTAACAAGCCATTTCTTTATCATTAGCACATGGTAAACTTCAACACAATTTTAAAACAACGTCCAAATTATTGGCATCTATATAAGGTTGAAACAGGTATAAACTTTAAATGTCAAAACAGATTTGGCCATCATGTGAGCTTCTCTTACTTCTGTCTTATCAATCAAGAACTATTCTAACTGCCAGTTCTAGCTAAAGAATAATCTTGCTTGTAAGACTCACCTATGACACAAAGTCAAAGGACAGTGACCACTTCTAAATACTCTGGGTCTCATTCTTCCACCAAGTGTGTGCAGTGATGTGTGAGGGCAGAAGAATGAGTCCCAGGGAAAGCAGTTTTCTGTGTTTCATTGTGATATTAGGGGACTGACGAGAGTGTGGGAGCTGCCAAGCCGAATCAGCTCCTGTGACTGATGCTCTCCCTTTAAAGAGGTAAATGCAAAACTACAAGAGAAATAACTTTTCAGCACAAAAGCCTAGAGGCCCTTGAGAATAGATGATGCCAGAAAAATGTGAGATTATTGTGCCTGCCAGAGTGTATTAATACTATAAATATAGATGATTTCCTTGGGAAAAGATCTTTGAAAATGTACCAAATGTATGATGCTGAATATCAAGTGAAACAGCCAAGACACGGAATGCCAACAAAGCATCCATACCCCACCCTCTCCTTCCCCAGGGTCCTAAAACATGCCTGGATGTTTCAAAGGCACCTGGCATTCGACTGGGTGAATTCAAACTGAATTCATTAATTGTTTTCACGCTTCCTTCTCTTTTCAGATTTTTCATCTTCATTAGACTTACAGATAGTTATTCAGTAATTCAATTCACCCATTCGTCCAACAAATACTTATAATTAAATAATTCTGGAGTGTCAGATGTTGTTCTAGGCATTTAGGATACATTAGTAATGCACTGGAACTTACATTATAGTGGAGGTAGGTAGTATAGGCGGTAAACAATAAATACAACAAATGAGTCACTTGTATTATGTGATAGAAATTGCTGTGGAAAACAAGTAGATCAGATAATGGGGGTGATCAGGATTATGGTGAGGGAAGGTGCTGAGGAAGAGTGCCAATTCTAAATTGGGTGGTCAAGGTGAGTCTAAACTGAGCAAACTCTATTCTCTTTCCTGCCTTTCTCTTACCTCTTGGCATACAGAGCTGTGTTAAATTCTACCCATCCTTCAAAGCCTAGTACAAACATTTCCTTTGTGATTCCTGCCCTGATTACCTCCGTGTTCCTTAAATATTTTTTCCTTTACATTCCCAAGCATGGCTGGTTGTATTGTTGCTCATCTCATTTCCCCTCTGAATTATGAACAGGTGTCAAATATGTTCATGTGCAATCGGGCAGTTTCTCACTGCAATGCTTACATCTCTGCTTCTCTGTCCGAGGACTTTCCTCAATGCAGGGTATAGTATGCTGGGAAGCCTACATATGCTAAAGGGTTTAACACTCTCAGAGATAATCCTCAAGCAATGAAAGATGGGCAGATAAAAACCCAGCTTCCCCATTCACTGATGGAGGAATTTTGAGGTTCATGTCACATTATTCGTAAGAGGCTTCCAGTGGGATTAAGCATCACTTGCCCATAGCAATTTCTGTACATTAATGTTCTGTATATTAATATTCTTCTCTTCCCTGTATCCCTCTCTGCACTTTCTCACTTGTGCTTTCTGCCTTCACTTTGTAAATAAGCTATGCACACCCAAGTCCTTTAGGGGAATCTAAATTCAGACATTGTGGCATTTCATTTTGGAACTCTTTATGATCTTATTGGGTCCCCCCCTTTTTTGGTTATTTGCCTCTTCTACAAACTTGTGAGTTCCTTAATTTATATTCTAAAAATTCCATATTACTAAACATAGCTTTAAACACTTAATCCAAAATAATAAGATACCTATATATTCAGAAAAGATGACATGGGTATAGTTAACCAATTACTTTGTTTCAAATCTTAGCTGTTATTTTATAACTATTAATCACTGTTCTGTGATTCCTATATCTCATAAAACTATAAACGGAAGAGCTATGTAAACTACCTTTCAATCTCCAGCATCACAATAAATTGATTAATTAATTAAAAATATTACCTACTTTATGGGATTGTTCTGACGATAATGTATGCAAAGGTCTGAGCATGATGCCTGGCAAACCTTAGACATTTAATCAGTATAAGCCCTTTCCTAGTTCTCCTTCCTTTTTCTTTTCTCTTACTGTTAAATCCAATTCTATAAAGTAAAGGAACCGGAACAGGAATAGGCAAATTTCAAGTATGATTGAAATATTAACACATTAAAGCAAAGGCATTTTATCTCAGTAAGAAGTAGAACCATAAACTACTTTTTCTATCTTTCCCCCTGATTCCTTTAAATTCAATAAATAATGAGGCTTTGATTTTGGCATCATATATGGCAAGTTTCCATTTATCTCTTTAAAGCACCTGCCTTATATTGTAGAAATACACTGCTGATGAAATCACTGTGGCCAGCTAGGTAGCTAGGGCAGATGTGTTAAAAGAAGTATCATATTGTTTGAAACATGTTTGCCAAGGGGGAAAAAATGTGCCAATTTCCAGATACTAATTTTTTCTCTATGGTATAGTTTAAAACCATGATTTGAGGAAGGAAAAAAACCTAAGTGTTGTTGTTTTATGTCATGCCTTGTGTGGGTTTTGCCGACTAGTTGATGTCCCGCGGGACGAGGTAGTGGGTGGTCGGTGGTGGAGCCAATTCACCAGACTCCTGGGGCTGGTAAGACTGCTCTGCTGGAGCGAGATGCAGAACCCGTTTATTCTAGGAAGTGCAACAGCTTAAGAATGGTCCTCAGACCAATCATGGGCCCGAGGTTACAACCAATGGACTGTGTCAGGTGCACAGTCCATCAGCATAGAATGGGGAGAGAGGGAGGGAAGGGGTTGAGGGTATGGGGAGTGCTCCTACAAATTGTGGTGCCTTTTGTAACAAAATATTACTTAACTCACTAATAAGTCTAGGTATTGAGTGAGAAAAATCTTGTGTCAGATGAAGCACAGGAAGAAGAGTAACTACAGGAGCAAGACTTGGAATTGTACCTAAAACAATCACCTGGGTCAAATCAACATCATGAGAAAAATATGAAATTATTGCATCATGGGTTTAAAAGAGAATAAGCTGGGTGCAGTGGTACATGTCTATAATCCCAGTGACTCCAAAGGCAGAGACAGGAGGGTCACAAGTTCAAGACCAATCTCAACAATTTAGTGAGACCCTGTCTTAAGATAAACAAATAAAAAAGGGCTGGGGATGTAACTTGGTGGTAAAGTGCCCTGGGTTTAGGCCCTAGTACTGCTTCAGGAATCAGGAAATCTTGTAGAGATAATGTCTGAGATGTGTAGGTCTGAATAGTTTTAGCATGCAGAAATGAACAGATGGAATTTTTGAAATGAGGGGCAGCCTACAAAGAAGTGATTATAAGAAATAAAGAATATTTTAAAAAATAGATTATGTTCTTCCAGTGTGACTCAAAAGTAAATGTTGAAATAGGTTGTATATAAAGGGAAATAAAAGGCCATAGATAAAAGATCTTGAAAGAGAGAAAGAGATTTGTGTTTAGTTTACATCATTACTCATGCAGACAATGAAGAAAATATATTACACAAGATAAAGGGTATCTTCCTTTTGGATGTAGAATACCTTCAGGTTTGTTTAAGTATCTTATGATACAATCAGAGAATCAAGTTCTTTTTATTTCTCTCTCTGATAGGATATTACTTCTGTCCTCTGCTACCTCACTTCATGACTACCAACTAGCTACTGAAGTTCGAGGAATCAAATACAGACAAGACTCAACCAAAAGAAGAAATCAACAGGCTCACTACATACATATAAAAACATTTTTCATAAATCTCTTTCCCTGAAGCAGACTCCTCATCACATTTCACAGGCTTAAATTAGATCACTTACTTCTTTTTAAATCAATTACTGGCAAAAGGAATCAGATGTCCATGTTGGCCAACACAATTCAATTGTATCACTAAATCATGACAAGGAGGAATGAATGCCCGAAAAAGTAGTTTTGTCTCAGAAAGAAGAAGGGAGAGCTGATTATTAAGTATGAAAACAATAGTCCTGTGCAAGAATATCCATGCATCCTGGTTGCCTGGGCAATTCACACCTGGTTCATACCTGCAGTCTCAATGTACTTAATACTTGTGCCCTTTTACTCTCAAAAGTGTGCCCATTTGGACAATAATTATATGGCTGTCATAGCTAAAATAGGTTCTAATGGACTTTTAATGATTTGACTATGAAAGCTATGATTCCAAGTGATTAATTAGTGAATAATGTTATAAAAAACATCCAGAGGTAAAACCTAGTGAGATAATGAGAACAGATTCATGCAAGAAAGACTGAACTAGTGAAATGACAATGGGAATGGAAATAAAGAGGCAAAGAATTCTTACAGAAGTAGTAATTTAAAATTTGGCATCTGTTGATATAAGGTACAAAAATAAAAGAGATAAAAGGTGAAAGCAATCTTAAATATTTAAATTTTCACGTTGGGAGCATAACACTGCATTAATGGAAAGAGTAAACTTAGAAATACATGATAGTTCAATGGGTAAATGACAAATTCAGTTTTTGTTTTTGTTTTTGTTTTGGGTACCGGTGACTGAATTCAGGGATACTCAAACACTGAGCCACATCCCCAGGCCTGTTTTGTGTTTTATGTAGAGACAGGGTCTCACTGAGTTGCTTAGTGCCTCACCTTTGCTGAGGTTGGCTTTGAACTCACAATTCTCCTGTCTCAGCCTCCCAAAGTGCTGGGATTACAGGCGTGCGCCACCAGGCCCAGTGACAAGTTCAGTTTTGACATGCTTAATTCTGTTGGAAAAATTGTGTGGAAGTATGAAGCAGGTATATTAAGTGTTTTTCAATATATCATTTTTCAATGATAATAATTAGCCATGTAATCTTTTTGGTAAGCTCTCATGGAGTTTTTAATTCAGTAGAGGTAAATGAAAAAATTTCAATTTACCATCTTCCCAACAAATAAGTACTAAGAGTCAGAATTCTCTAGGAGCTGAAAATTCGGTAGTATAAACACAGGCCACATTTCCATTCTCTTGGAACTAATGGAGAAAATCACAATAAGTAAATTAATGTATTATTATGTATTATGTATTATTATGTATTATTATTAATGTGTTATCAATATAAATTATTATTAATTTAAATTAATGTATTATTATGTATTATGCATTATTATGTATTATTATTATGTATTATTATGTATAAATATATGTATTATTATTTTGATGAAAGCTATAGAAGAAAAATAAAAGTATTTGAGTAAGTAGGGAAAATTCTTCCAATAAGGAGACATTTGAGCAGAGAACTGAAGGATACTAAGAGATTATTGTAAAAAATTTGACAACACATTATAGTACTTTGAGATAGGAAAGCACCAGTAGAGATGGTGATGAATATTAAGATTTAGGCATGCATTTTGCAGTAGATATTTAAGTGTGATATTTAGACATGTGGCTTGAGGACTTAGGTGAGTGATCATGCCAACTTATTAGCTAGGAAAGGTAGAAGGATAAATATTAAGGGGAAAACATGCATTTAGGTTTTTATGTTAAATGGGTTTAGATTCATGGGGCCAAAGATGGGAAATAAGGGTTGGGTTAAGATGAGACAATCTGGCAAAACAGAAGACAAAAGAGAAAATGGTAGAATGGAGGAAGATTAAGGAGGACTATTCAGAGAGGAGAAAAGTTAAGAAAAGTGGCATTGTAGATGCCAAGAAAGAAGGGTACTTCATGAAATAATGGAGTACTGTTCAAGCAGAAAACATGAGAATCCATTAGAGATCTTAAGAAGAATCATTTTATGAGTGTACTTTTTCCCTTACATCCTCGCCAACATTTATTGTTGGTTGCTTGTATTCTTGATAATTGTTTTATTGACTGGGGTGAGATGAAATATTAGAGTAGTTTTGATTTGCATTTCTCTAATTGCTAAAGATGTTTAACATTTTTTTCATGTATTTGTTGATTGTATTTCTTCTGTGAAGTATCTGTTCAGTTCCTTAGCCCATTTATTGATTGGATTATTTTTTGTGTTAATTTTTTTGAGTTTTTTTAATATATCCTGGAGATTAATGCTCTATCTGAGGTGCATGTGGTGAAGATTTTCTTACATTCTGTAGGCTCTCTCTTCATCTTATTGATTGTTTTCTTTGCTGAGAAAATTTAGACCTTGCTGGTGGGAATGCTAATTGGTGCAACCATTATGGAAAGTGGTATGGAGATTCCTCAGAAAACTTGGAATGAAACCACAATTTGACCCAGCTATCCCACTCCTGAGTTTATACCCAAAGGACTTAAAATCAGCCACATCAATGTTTATAGCAGCTCAACTCACAACAGCTAAACTATGGAACCAACCTAGGTGTTCTTCAACAGATGAATGGGTAAAGAATGTGATATATATTATTACATATCTATTATATATATCATATATAATTATATTATAGACATTATTACCCCATTTGTGTGTGTGTGTGTGTGTGTGTGTGTGTGTGTGTATGATGGAATATTACTCAGCCTTAAAGAAGAATGAAATTATGGCATTTGTAGGTAAATGAATGGAGCTAAAGAATATCATGCTAAGCAAAATAAACCAATCCCAAAAAACCAAAGGCCAAATGTTTTCTCTAATATGCAGATGCTAATTCACAAATAAGGGTGGGGCTAGGAAATAATAGAGTTACTTTAAATTAGGTACATGGGAGTGAAGGAGGGGAGGGGGCATGCGGGTAGGAAGGATAGTAGAATGAATCAGACATTATTATCCTTTGTGTGTGTGTGTGTAATTATAAGACTGGCAGGATTCTACATAATATACAACCAGAAGAATGAGAAATTATACTCCATCTATGTATGATGTAACAAAGTGCTTTCTACTGTCATGTATAACTAATTAGAAGAAATTTTTAAAAAGAAGAATCATTTCAGAGAAATAGTGGGAGTAAAACACAAACAGTGAAGTAAAGAGTAAATAGATGGGAGAGTATGGAGATTCCTTAGAAAACTTGGAACGAAACCGCCAGTTGACTCAGCTATCCCACTCCTCGGTCTATACCCAGAAGACTTAAAAACAGCAAACTACAGTGCTGCAGCCACTTCAATGTTTATAGCAGCTCAATTCACAATAGCTAAACTGTGGAACCAATCTAGATGCCCTTTGATAGATGAATGGATAAAGAACCTGTGATATATATACATAATGGAATATTACTCAGCAATAAAAGAGAATAAAATTATGGCATTTGCAGGTAAATGGATGGAGTTGGAAAATATCATGCTAAGTGAAGTAAGCCAATCTCAAAAAACCAAATGCCGAATGTACTCGTTGATAAGTGGATGCTGATCCATAATGTGGGGGAGGACACAAGAAGAATGGAGAAAATTTGGTCACAGGGGTGGAAGGGGGAGGAGGTGTGGGGACAGTAAAGATGATAGAATATGATGGAAATCATAGCCCAAGCTCTATGTATGACTGCATGTATGTTGTGATTCTACATCACATACAACCAGAGAAATGAAAAGTTGTGCTCCATCTGTGTACAATGAATCAAAATGCATTCTGCTATCATGTATATCTAAGTAGAATAAATAAATAAATAAAATTATATAAAAATGTTTTAATAAGTCTAAAAAAAGAGTAAATAGCTGGGAAAAAAATTGTAGACCTTGTGTGGTACGAAGACAGGTGCAGTCAGGTAGGTGTATATTGGTTGGGTCATAGGAAGAATAAGGATTTTTTATGCTATGACTTCTGGGATTTTTGTTTGTTTGTTTGTGAAGCATGAGGCAAAATCATCATAAAGTACTTGAGACATATGAAAAACAATAAAAAATACAGTAGCTAAGAATACAAAAATAAGCTTGGAGAAGTATAGTAGGATTTCAGTGTGTTAATCAATATCTATTAGAGAATGATACTCATGTTGTTTATTAATTTAAAGTGACACTAATAACATCAATTTCCCCAGTTGTGTGCTTTTTTTCAGTAATTTGCATTATTATGTTGTGATTAGAAATTCAAATTATGGACTAAATGTACATATAAAAACAAGTGAAATTTATGTTTAAGTAGGTAGAAATCATCAATTTTTATTTCACTAGCTCTTATTTAGCACCTGCTATTCAGGCACTAAAGATTCAAAGATATAAGCCATGCCCCCTGCTGTGAGGAACCCACAATGCAGCAGTGCTCAGGTGTTTCTGTAATAAATCCACTCTTTTTTAAGAAAAATATTTATTTTTATTTTTTAAAACAAAAGAATGCATTTCAAGTCAAAGTACACATATGGAGCACAATTTTCCATTTCTCTGGTTGTAAACAAGATAGATTTACATCATTTGTGTCTTCATACATGTACCTAGGGTTAAATCCACTCATGTCAGCATAGAAGAGTATGTGATCTGGGTCCTGTAAACATAGCTTGATTTTGTGTATGTGAGCTAGAAAAATTCATAAAAACTCTATGATATTTATTTGGATCATCACCCAAAGGAGCATTATCTGACACTTCATCAATCATAGATTATACATGCTAGAATTTTTTATTCTACTCCCTTTCCTACACATATTGGATATATTCATCTAAAGTAATTGTCAAAACAGTCTTATATCTTGTATCCTACATTAAGTCAGAATTCCCAATGGTAAATTGTATGTAGCTCGGAAATTTAAATTCTAATCCTATATTTCCATGAGTACGTTTTAACTCAATAACATCAATGATACTGTGCTAAGTACTTAATATACATTATCTTATTCAAGTATGACATACATGAAAAGTATATTCATTATTATCTTTTCTTTTCAGATGAGGAAATTGAAGCTTAGTAGATAAATTGATGGAGACCGTGGTTTGTAGCTGATGAAACTAAATGAGGTCACCTCAGTAAGAGTGCTGTTAAGAGATGTGCCTCTCCTTCTATTTTCTATAAATACTTTCAGGAATTGTTTTAAATGTTCAAATGTTAAAACCTGTACCAACATCCCATCACGGCCATCACCAAGTACCAACACAGAGCATTCTTGTTAAGTCTTTGCATATTTCCAATAAGAAAAACAAACAACAAAATTTCTTTTTTCACTATGTCATCTCCAAATAAACGTCCACTTCACTCTTTATTCTCATTAGAATGAACTTACTGTGAGTTCGCCTTCAGAATTTCTGAGGGCAAATCATGCTTTAATCCTCCATTTATCTCCATCTTTAAATTCAGTTTCTGTCAGAGATGGAGTTCAAAAATGCTGTTTATCTGAACTAAAGATTGGGTGTGCTATCTTAAGGAGCTTCTCAGAAGACCGCAGTGAGAATTTGAGTGGTGGTGGCTGTCGCCTAGAGCATGATGATGTCGGGAAGCTCTGATCAATGCCTTAGCAATGCCTGGGGACTGGTAGAGAGGGATGCCACAGACCAGATCACCCCCAGGATATCCTGAAGATTGTTAGAGAAAGGGTGAGCTCAGTGAGTGTGTGTTTTGATTGAGGAATATTCAAGTCAGGACTTTCTGAGATGAGGTCAGGAAAAGTGACTCTTCTGAACTTCTATAGGATGGTGGCTACACCACCGGTACTTAGCTCTTATCCCATGGTAACAGAGATGGAAAGAGAGGGAGGGAGAAAGGAAGAGAGAGAGAGAGAGAGGGAAAGAGAGAGAGAGAGAGAGAGAATGAGGGGGGAAGAAGGAGGGAGAGAGAACACACCTAGATTCATATCTTGAGTGAACTACTTACTAGTTTTGTGTTCTCGGTAAGTAACTTCTATGGAACTCACTTCAAAATGTTATTTTTCTCCAAGAGTTGATAAGATATTTAAATGAGAAAACATTTATGTTCCTTGTGAAAAAGTCTAGAAGTTGGCCCATTATGCAGAAAATGTTGAATAACTAGTAGCTGTTGATATTATGACATCTTTAAACTACCATCTCTTTGAAGCCAGGAGTAATGTCTTGTCAATCTTTATCTCTGTGACAAGTCTGAGTCCAACTTCGAGTAGTGAATCAAGGAAAGAATTAATACAAGTGATAGCATTTTACTTTTTGTCTTTTATTTTTCAAAGACCACTGATCTTTAGAGAGCTAATTGTACATAAGCAGATTTTTCTAGTCACATTAATATCCAAGAAAAGACTCTGCAAGAAATATGGTTAAACAATTACAAGGTACACATTTATATTTTTAGTTATAGTCACATACATTTTGTTAAACTGATTGTTTTTTCACTTGACCACTTGTCTAAATGACAGTCTCATTATAAACTAATTTGAAAAGGTAATATTGAAATTAATAAATATTCACCAATGTAAAATGTATTCTTATAATAAAATAGTTATAATAGCTATTGACAACTTTGGAAAGAAAACAAAGAAGTTAGTGGCAAGACCTAATGAAAAATCTGATGGACCAAACAAAAAATTGACAAGCACAATTCCCCGCACAAGAACAATTTGTTACTGATGATGAAATTGAGAAATAACCAGAATAAACATTGTGAAATTCATAGTGAAAGCCCGTAGGGTAAAATTAATTTCTTTATAACACAGTTTAAAGGCAAACAAAAGGAAATTGCTTGTGCCAGATGGGATAGGAAAGGCATTGTGAATAAAAATGAGCATCTCTTTTCTGCTTACAAATATTTGAATTAAGATGATACCAGTGTGTCTGGTTAATGGAAAAACAGTATTGATGGTTGCACCACTTTTAAAGATTTTCTCATTCTTTCTAAATGGACTTTGTCAACACAACAAAGTACTTTAAGCAATATATTAAGTCTGGCACTATCACAGCACATTTTATTCTGCTTGAATTATTGCTTCAGGCAAAACAGGCAGAATACAATATACAGAGAATCAGAGAATCATTATGTGACTGCCACTGGTCAAGGTGTGGCTAGGCAAGTTACCAAGTCCCTAAGAGACAGTTTATTCATTAGTAAAATGAGAACAGAAAAACCTTCCCTTCCATCAGCTAAGTTCTGAAAGGATTCAATGAGATAATGAAGGTGAACATTTCTTGTAAACCATAAAACATATGCATATAAACTTTGATTTTGTGGTTTACTTTTTCTAGAAATTATCTCCAATTTTGTCTTGTATTTTATCTGAACTGTTAGTTCACAGCTGCTGGCTTTTTTCTCACTATCTCAGGCATTCTATGTGTAACATTTCGAACCCAGTCATTGACGATGCCGCTGATGGTGATCTCTTCCTGCCCCAAGTGCCTATAATAGTTATTTAGCACTTACCATGCTGCTATTTATCTTTATATGCATATGTTGTCTCCACTTATCTGTAACATAAATTCTTGAATATTAACACTAATACTAACACTATTAGTAGTGATAGCTAACATTTATTGTCTACTAAATGCCAGGCATTTTGTTTGGCATTCTAAATGGATGATCAAACTTAATAAGTAGAAAATGCATCATATTTTTCTGTAGGATCACATCATGCATCTGTTGTATAATGTATATTAGTATTTCACACACAGCAGTTCCCACTATCCAAAGAATGAGACACTAAAAGATACAGAAATATAAATTTGTATAGTGTAAACATTTATTCTACTATTTCATTCAATGAGCTTATGTCCCAGAGTAAGAAGTGAGATGGGAAAGGTAAATCTGCTCTAATGAAGTCAGTTCCCATATATCCTCCACAGTGAGAGCATCTGGCTGTGGAAAATATAATGCCTAAAGACAGATATTTTCAGTACAATACGGACTGTGAATATAGGCTATATCTATTATTAAACCAAAGAAGCTGTTTTAATGTTGGAGGAAAAACTGGTTGCATTAGACTTCTTAAGAGAGTGTGACAGTCTTTAATATGAACAGTTTCAAGAAATTTTCATGGATAATTTGACTGTATGCAGTTTTTGCCATACATATTGAGTTATCAATGAAGTGAGAAGTAAGGGAATCAACTGAAAATGAGAAGGGAAAAGGAATTTTGAAACTTCGAGCAGAAAGGGAAATGTATGAAATGTTAGTAGTGTGGTACAACAGAAAAATGAACACCAAACTTATAGACTACTTTGGCTAGTGTCTCTTTGCCCACTAACACAGAAAACAGATTATAATCCAAATCTGCAGGCTAGCTTTCCTTTGCTATATTTGGTCATCATTGAAGCCTGATATCAGTCAGTATGTATAGATATGGACACACCAATTGTTTAAGTTTGAGCAGAGATGGAAATGTGTGAGATTATTAATAGTATGGTAGGTGGGGGGAAGGAAAAGACTTAGGGAAATGGAATATAGATTTGGTAAAAATCTGTTATGCACTTGTGACTGAATTTAAGGTGTGACCGATAAGCACGACTGTACTTTTTCTCCCAATATGTTAGTACTTTTTCTCCCAAAATACAGGGGAAGTAGATAGAGGGTTGTGATGAACAAGGTAAGAGTTTTACTATATACGTTCTTCCAGAAGAAAGGAAGGGGAAAGTAGGCAAGGTCGTATGCAAAGGGATTTAGTGCTGGCCTAGGGAATGAAATTTCGCTCGATAAGTGGAAAACTAGGACATGTGTCAGGAGAATGAACATTGAAAAAATGATAAGTAAGGCCAATGTTTTGGAAGTATTCATGTAATTAGTTGATTTTGGAGAAGGGATACAAGAAGGAATTTGCTAAAAATTTAATAAGAATTTTTCCTAGAAAAAGATGCTAGAAAAAAACATTAGAGTTCATGGTTCAATAATTGATGACGACAAGCTATAGGGTGTGATCATGGGAATGGATGGTCTACATTGGACAGATGGGAAGTATCCCGTTATGACTGACTTTATTACCTCAGCCCTTCCATCTAGTGGTAAACTTTGGTGAATCTAAAGCCAGCTTTTCCATACATTGTGTTAGGAATCTGAGTAAACGTTTCATATTAACCCACTGAACTACAAATTAATACTTTTTTCTTCAGCAATCCTATCTATACTATGGACAGTATCTCTTTGTCCGCTGGTATATAAAACAAATTATAACGCAAATCTGCAGGGCTGATTCTCTTTGTTATCTTTAATTGACACTAAACACTGATAATCAGCTGGCATGTCTAGTTCTGACTATACTAATTATTAAAGTAATGAAATAATTTTATAAAATTGGATAAATAACATTTCAAGCTCCTCTATGCCCACTAGCTTAGCTGAAAATGTTCCTGGGTGACTACTCTAGACCTCTGAAAGTTATAAGCAAGTGTTAAACTCTAGCCTAGAAAGAGCTTCCAGGACCCAGTCATTACATTTTTGCCTATGTGCTATTCACTCTGCTTGACAAGATGAACTCTCCTAACACCCAAAATAGAAGATCCTCGTCTAACTCTTCATTTCCTCTCCAACTACAGTTGTGCTGTTTATTACCAACTCATTTCTCCATTCTTGTTTTTACCTACCTAATTCATTCACTTTCCCACCTTACTGTACTACTAACCATGTCACACATTTCCCTCTCTGCTCAACCTTTAATTGCCCTGGCCATATCTGCACATACTGACTGAATATCATCCTTTAGTGTTGACCAGATGTAGAAAAGAGATTAAGACCTGCATATTTGGGTTATAATCTGTTTTCTATGCCAGTAAGTGCCTTCATTTTATTGAGGACTGCCAGAGTTACCAGCATCCTGCTTGGAGGTATGAGCCACCTGGGTAAATAAAACGTCTAAAATAATCAGTAAGGAATAAAAGACAAAGCCAGAAGTTAGATTTAAAGGGGGGACCTGATGGGTCTCCCAGCCCTAATAGGAACTGGATCTCAACAACTGAACAAAGCCCTGATCCTTTATTTAAGAGGAAGCACAGGAATCTTCAGGTAAACAGGTTGTTTGGTGCTTGGTTAGTTACGCCCATCTCCGGGCAGCTGTGTTTGATCCTAGGGCTGTGAGCTAAGGCAGGGCACCAGCATGATCTGGGCTTTCTCAAACCTGGGAATTTCATCCAGGAGTTCCCAGAAAAGCAGCTTCCCTGCCCTAATGGCTCAAACAATATCCATAGTTCATACACGACTCCCAAAGAGGACATTGAAAGCATTAGGTAGAAATTTTCTGTTATATCGTATAAATTTATGACATTAGGCTCCACATTTAACAACTTTTCTTCGAGTTTATAGTGTTCTATTTGAAACGAGGGTCTTTACCTGAAATTTAGATCCCACTCATTCCTAATTCTTTTTTTTGTTTCTTGGTACTGGAGATTGAACTCAGGGACACTCGACCGCTGAGCCACATCCCCAGCCCTATTTTGTGCTTTATGTAGAGACAGGGTCTCACTGAGTTGCTTAGTGCCTCGCCTTTGCTGAGGCTGGCTTTGAACTCGCGATTCTCCTGTCTCAGCCTCCATAAGTGCTGGGATTACAGGCTTGAGCCACCGTGCCCGGCTTCCTAATTCTTTAGGAATCTTGTGACTTTGGTGCTTTTCTTTCTACTTTGCATTTTGCTGCAAACACACATTCTCAGTTCTGCCTTATTAAAATAAAAAAGTCCCTCCTTTTACCACGCAATCCCCAGTAGGCTTTGTCTCTCCTTGCCTTTAAAACCAAAATGACTGTGGATCTACTCTCACTGAAATGATCTTCAACCCACTAAAATTCAACCCACTAAAAACTGTCTTGTGTCTCTGTTACCTAATCGAGACCATCCTCACACATCCTGAGACATCCTCATTGCCAAATCCAATATTTTACTTTCAGTCTGTGATAGTTTGGATCTTCAGTGTCCCTCCAAGCCTCATGTGTTAGAAGCTCAGTCCCTACCTTGGCACTACTGGAGGTGGTGGAAGCTTTAAGAGGTGAGGCCTAGTGGGAGGTCTTCAAGTCATTGGAGTTGTGTCCTTGAAGAGGATGATGAGATCTCCCTTCCTCTTTCTCTCTTTTTTATTTTATGGCCTAAGGTGAGCTCTCCCTGTATGGTGTGCTGCCTTTCCACAAGCCTAAAGCAACAGGATCAATCAATCATGAAATGGAACTTCCAAAACTGTGAGCCAAAACAAACCTTTTCTCTCTAAAAGTTTGTCTCGGGTATTATAGTGATAGAAACAGATACATACACAGTCTTCAGATTATTTGAACTTTCAGAAGCACTCGACATTGTTGACTACTTTGTCTTTCACACAATGTGGTCCTTCCCTGGTTTGGTGATCAGCAGTCTCACCAGTTTATCTTTCGATATCTGGGCTTATCCTTCTCAGTTACCTCTAGTTCTGTTAGAGCCCTAACTATCTGCATTCTCCATGACTCTGTCTTCATCTTTCTTTTCTTCTCAAACTATGTGTTGACCCTGTATGACTTAATCTAAATTTTAGTCACTAAATACCTGTCATATGCAGATGACTTTCAAGTATGCATCCTCTCCTTTTTTCCCTACCTGATATCAATCTTTTATTTTGTGCCTCCTATCTATATATTTCTATTTTTCTACATTATTTTTAAAAATTTCAACTGCCTCATAGATATCTATTATTCCATCTTCCCCTGTCATCTTAATTTATACATATGTATGCTGAATGTTTTATAGTCTCTTGTTATAGTTTGAATATAAGGTGTCCCCACAAAAGCTCATGTTAGGGAATACAGAAATGTTCAGAGATAAAATGATTAGATTATGAGAGCTGTAACCTCATCAGTGGATTAATATATTTGATGGATTAATTATTTGAAAGGACTACTAAGTGGTAATTGTAGGAAAGTAGAGTCTGGCTGGAGGAAGTAGGTCATGGGGAGGGTGTGGCCCTGGACTATAACTGTGCCTGGCACATTCTGTCTCTCTCTCCCATTGTTTCTTGGCTGTAATTAACTGAGCAGCTTTCTTCTGACACATCCTTCGACTCCAGTGTTTGGCCATACCTCAGGCCCAGAGCAATAGAGTCAGCTGACCATGGACTACCCTCTGAAACTATGAGCCTCAAACGTTTCCTCTTCTAAGTTGTTCTTGTTGGGTATTTTGGTCATAGTGATAAAAAAGAAAATCTAATGTATTTCTCATAAAGTCTGCATGGTATATACTTTCTTGGCCTTTGCTTACCTCTCTTTCATTGTCCCCCAACTCCCTCTCCTGAATGCAACGGCACGTGCTCATTAATTGCCCACATCTTAACATGCAGTTTTCTCCCCATGAGTCCATGATTTATCCTACTTTTGTCTGGCTCTTTCCAGGAAACAATATTTAACCACTTGTCTCCGATGCATGCTGAATAGGACTATTTCACTGCACAATATTTCCAGAACTCTGTTGTCATCTCCCATTTTAAAAAATGACATGATTTTCCAGTTTCTTCAGATTACAAGAACCCTGAAAATACCAATTGCATATTACAATTAATTTGTTATTTCATACAGCACCTGGTAGAGTTTTAGGAGGTACTTTAAAGTCTTTTGTGAATAAATGTCTGAATAATTGAATAAATAAATAAATGAAAACACTGTCTTTGAAATACATCATCACTTTTATAATTGGTTATTGATTATCTATTTCTTTCTGGTGATTGAGTTTCAATATCTAAATTATAGCTAAGTTCAAGAGCATTTTAAAAGATTTGTGCAATTTCATGATTTTTCAAAAGTACCCCTGAGATGAAGTCCTTTCAAAACATTTGAGAAGCTAGAGATTTGGAAGTCCAGATTTCTAGGTATTACCTCATCACTATTATAGAGTATGGCAATTCATTTAAGTCTTTAGTTTTTTACCTCACAGTTCAAGTTATACAGATATAGATTCCAGATAACCATTCAATTGACTTTTATTGGGTAAATCAGCAGAAATGGATACAATGAATTCAATAAACTTCGACACTTACTGGGGTAGTCAGTTTTCCATTACTATAATAAATGCTTGAGATAATCAACCTATAAACAGAAAAGGCTTATTTGGCTTATAGTGTAAGAGATGTCAGTTCATGGTCAGTTGGCCCTATTGCTTTGTGTAAGGCAGTACTTCATGGTGGAAATGTGTAGTGGAACATTCACTTCATGGCCAGGAAGCAAAACAACAAGAGGGTGACAATGTCCTATTTTCCTCTTTAATACCACATCCTCAATGACCTAAAGACTTCCCACTAGAACACGCCTCTAAAATGTTTCACTACCTCCTAATAGTGCCACCTTGGGAAAGCAAGCCTTTAACACATAGACCTTTGGAGAACACTCAAGATTAAACTATCAGTATTAGATAATACATGCTTCTGGAAAATCAGATGATTATATTAAGTCTCCATGTTCCTTCCCTACTCCACAATGGAATTCTTGGGCATTTCACTTTGTCTTTGTAGCCTTCCCTCTCAGTCTTTCCAGCATGGTGGTATGGATAGTTGAACTTCTTAAATAGTAGCTTGGGGCTCCAAAGAGTCATGACCCAGGAGAGGGAGAAAGCAAGGTAGAAACAATAGCACATTTTATGACCAAAACTTGGAAGCCATACAGCATTTCATTCTTCAAAAGTTGATCATATATTTCAACATTGGCAAATACTGTATCATTGCAATATTCAATGTTTTTAAGACAATTTTTAAAGAATTTTTCTCAATAAGTGGGATACCCTTATTTCCTCAATTCTAAATAGAAGCATTTGAATTAAAAATATTTCCCTTTGATAATTTTTATATGCAGTGTCTTATGAAGGAATAACATTTATATTAGTATTACATTTAGCAATTTGTCTTTACTGAAAGAATACATAAATTTAGATGCTGTAACTAATTATGCCAATAGCTTTCAACTCTAAATTAGAATTGTGTAGGGAATTAAATACTAAAAATATGAGCAAACACAGACAATTGACTGAATGAGTCCTGTAATGCCCTCAAAGTAAATGTTAAAATCTCCTTCCCACATCTAATGAAATTCAAACTTTCATGGGAAAATAGAAATTGACTACCAAAATATTATTTGATGGTTAAACATCTAAACAGAAAATTTGACTATTCAGGAGAATTGGGAAATTGTATTTTGTTATAAATACAAAAATAACTAATTTTTACATTCCCAGAAGAAAAATGATAGATTTTGGTGAAAATGAGTACTAATTGCACATAAAAAATTGAATCATTAATTATTAAGAGAAACTTTAATTTTCAACTGGGTGTAAATTTTGAGCTTCCTTATATCTAGGCTTGGCCATGTGAGGAGAGTGTGGAATTTCAGGAAAAATTGGATTTATAAAAGAAAGCATGGCTTTCTTTTTTTAAAGAATACTTTATTTGTTCCTTTTAGTTATACATGACAGTAGCGAATATATTTTGACATATCATATATACATGAAAGATAACTTCCCATTTTTGTGATTGTATGTGATGTGGTGTTACACTGGTCATGTGTTTACATAGGTATGACTTTCTTTATCCTTTGTTTTCAAAGAGTGGTTGGAACATGGATCTAGGCTACATCTTGAAGTGTAGCCTACATAACAGAGCCACATAACAGAATGAGTCAGGGTCTTATGCCATCATGCTAGAGGCGTTCTGCTTTCTTGAGCTTCTGTATGAGAGAAACCAACATCTGCCTTGTTTGAGTTACTTTTCTATTTTTCTGTTATCTTCAGCAAGACCTATACCTTATTGATGAAGATATTCTTTTGTGTTTTCCAGCATGTGGTTCCTCCTTTTTCTCTTCCCTCCCTCATGGTTGATTTCTATATTTATCTATCTCTTTTATTTTACTCATCTCTTTTGTATTTTGCTTCTATTTCTTTCTTCTTTTTTTCTTAAATGTCTATAATAGTAATGAAGCTATTTTTGTTGAATCACTCCATAGTAATAAGGATTAAAAGGTTTTATGTCTCTTGATCTAACCTTTTTAAAAGGTTTTATGTCTCTTGATCTAACTTTTTAATCCAGGAAATGTAATGTTTTGAATTTATTTTTCTTAAGACCAAACGAGAAAACACCTCATATCATGAAAAATTTTTCTTAGCTATGATATGCTACTCTAGATTTTGCCCTACAGTGATTTCATGTTTTACAATTGACCAATATTTCTCTACCCTTGTTGGTTAAGGTCAAACAAAAGCTATGTTTATGGCTTTAAAAGTTTCAACAAATCAATGATTTCTTAAGTTCATGATTTAATACTTTTTTGCCTCAAGGGTCTGCTCTGTGATGGGAAATGCTTAAATGTGAGTGGAAATAAGAAGTCTGTTTAAAACAAATATAAAACTCTCCATCTTTGGGAGCTGCCCTTGCATTTTTAGAAATTCCTTCTTGTTTCCATAAGTGTAATAAAGGACTTAGCCTCTGAACTCTCTGACCTCTGGTTGTATATCACAGGTTTTCACTAAAAAGTGGCTGGCAGAAAATATGCTCCTTATAATTTTAACTACATTTAATCGTCAATTTAAGTTGTTCAAAATGCAGTAAGCAGAAAGTAATAAACCAGAGTACTTAACATCCATCCCTACTGAACACTTAGCCCTTCTTCTAGAACTAGCCCATATTTCTGTTTTGCATCTTTATTAAAAGAATACTTTAACCACACAAGCAGATGATGTACCAAACCTGATTGTATAGGGACCTCTTTATAGAACAGGATTTTATGCTTTCCTTTAATTTTCTAAAAATTGGTCTATTCTTTTTTCTGCAATAATCATTACAAATTCTCATTTAATTAAATGGATATAAATTCTTATTTAATGTTTTTTGAAGATGTGAATGAAATTTTTAATATCTTTAGAAAAGATTAAAAGCACTGTGCTTTATTCTTCTGGGCTTGTTTGAAAATGGGCATAGATTTTAGTTCATAATGACTGGCTATAACTGAGAAATCTGTTTACTATACAAAAATATGATTTTGTTCTGTAAAATGAATTTAGATTCTTGCATTATCACACAAACTTTTATATTAACTTTATTTCTCTTTTTTTTTCTTTTTGTATGTCTCAGGACAGATTATCCTTAATTTTTCTACCTGTTAAATGGGGATTGAAAAAACCAGTAACTATATGCTATTCTGAAAGCTAAATAAAATATAATGCACTATAAAACACAGGGTAAGCTCTTTGAAGACTTTTCCCTATATATAGTGTCCACACAGTCCCTAGGATATTAGGACATGTCAGATAACTCTACCCCAAATATGTGAAATAGAAAAAGCATAGGCAAACATACTCAGTAAATACTTAAAACCTTACAGAATTTAGTGTATTTGGTGTTTCTTTGTATTATTGTGACTTCTTACCCTGACTTCTGACTCTGTGGCTTTTGTTCATTTGGACCAATTATAATGGTGTGAATAATGAACAAAAGTAGATTATGTGTTCTTTGTATTTTTCCTGTTCAAATAAGTAGAAAATAGAATGAAAAAAAAATACAACACAACCAAAAATACCAGCAACAAACTCCGATGAAATAATGTTTTGTAAGATCACAATATAGGTTATTAAGCAAACCTTCTATCAAATAACAGCTAGATAATGCAGAATATCAGTCACTCAATCACAATCTCAGGTCATGATGAGATATATATTTCTTTAGATTTTTCCCTTGGCTTGCTCCTATGAGTGAAGAAGTAGAAAGAAGAAAGGATGTAAAGAAATATGAGACTATGCCTTAAATTTTCTTCTTCCTATGTTATTTAAAAGGATATATATGCCATTGGCTTTAGAATATATATGTTTGCCCTAGACCTGATACTTGGGTTCTCTTACCTCATTTACTACCTGATTTCTCTTAGATATCTTACAGAAATGTCAAAATTAGTATACCCAACATAGAAACTATCATCCTTTCTCTCCTAGTTCCACAATTTTCTTTTCTTTTTTCCCCCAAAGCGTTGTTGAAGTAAAATTGAAGTACAATAAAATGCACATATTTGAGGTATGCAGTTTCTTCAGTTTTGACATGTATGAAACCATTATAATCAATATAAAAATCATTTTCATTACTTTTTGAAAATTTGAAATCATGCAGACTTTGTTTCCTGCATAATTTGTCACATTAGAAATCAGTCACCTTCAGATATACAGAACCTCATCCCCACATCAACTATTTCAAAATTAAATGCTGTGATATGTATAAGCACATATACACTTATACATATCTCTGAGGTCAAAGAAGAAAGCACAAAAAAAGTAAATAAAAAGTGCTTTAAGAGTTCCTGAGGACTGGCAGGAGCGGAAGAGGAACCAAAACTGCTCTCAGGAAACTCCACATGTGTCCAGCCAGGGGGAGACCAGAGGCTGCTAGCCACCAGCCACAGGGGAGAGTCGCCGCAGAGACCCCCTGTGTGAGGAGGCCCCACCCAAGTGAGGCCTGGGCCCGCCCCAGTTCCACTCCAGAGTTCCTGTGGACAGGCGAGACAGAAGGCCCAAAACCACCCTCAGGGAATGCCAGGGGTGCCCAGTCAAAGGCAGACCAGAGCCTGCTAGCCTCCAGCCCCAAGGGAGGCCACACCCACGGTAAGGGTCACACGTAGATGCTCCTGCTTGTGACCCTGCCTAAGGGAGGCCTGGGTCTGCCCCCAGTTCCACTCCAGAGTTCCTGCTCATGAGCAGAAGTGCAATAGAGGCCCCAAAACAGCCCTCAGGGACTGCCAGTCCCACTGCCCTCTAGAGGTACGTCCATTACCTCCGCCACCAACTTTAGTGGCAGTAGTGTCCATCTGAGGACACTGGGGGACCAGAAGTAGCTCCAAGGTGAGATACAGGTAATCTGGAGTGTCAATACAAGATTATAGGATAGAAACTACAATACTTCAGATTGGTATAGCAAGAAAGGAAGATACACAATCAACATGAAAAAACAAGGGAAGAAAGTTTTCCAAATAAACTTTGATACCACAGTAACAGAATCCATTGACAACACAGTTGATGAAATGTCAGAGAAAGAATTTAGAATGTATATAATTAAAATGATCTGTGAATTAAAGAATGACATAAGTGAGCAAATACAGGCAAAAATTTATCAATCCAACAAAGAAATAGGAGAGCAAATAAAGGCAACCATTGATCATTCTGACAAAGAGATAAGAGAACAATTACAAGTAGCAAAAGATTACTTGAAGAAAGAGCTAGAGATCATGAAAAAAAAAAACCAGTCAGAAATTCCTGAAATGAAGGAAACAGTAAACCAAATTAAAAACTCAATAGCAAAACTGAACTTCAGATTTGATGATGAAATAAAAACCTTCCATGATAAACAAAAGTTAAAAGAATTTACAGCAAGAAAGCCTGCACAACACAGCATTCTCAGCAAAAATATCCCATGAAGAAGAAATGATAACCAACAAGAAAATATACAATGAGAGGAACTACACTAAAGGAAAGACCATTCAAAAGAGAAAACAAGTCAAGGTAAAAACCAAAAATAAACCAAAATGACCAGGATTACAAATCTTCCTTAGAAGATGGAAAATCTCCCATGCTCTTGGACAGGCAGAATCAATATTGTCAAAATGGCCATACTACCCAAAGCGTTATATAGATTCAATGCAATTCCAATTAAAATCCCAATGTCATTCCTTATAGAAACAGAAAAGGCAATCATGAAATTCATTTGGAAGAATAATAGACCAAGAATAGCCAAAGCAATCCTTAGCAAGAAGAGTGAAGCAAGAGGCATCACAATACAAGACCTTAAATTATACTACAAAGCTATAGTAACAAAAATGGTATGGTACTGGCACCAAAACAGACATGTGGACCAATGGTATAGAATAGAAGGCACAGAGACGAACCCACTTAAATACAGTTATCTTATATTAGACAAAGGAGCCAAACACATACACTGGAGAAAAGATAGCCTCTTCAACAAATGGTGCTGGGAAAACTGGAAATCCATATGCAGCAAAATGAAACTAAACCCCCATCTGTCACCATGCACAAAATTCAACTCAAAGTGCATCAAGGACCTGGGAATCAGACCAGAGACTCAATGCCTAATAGAAGAAAAAGTAGGCCCAAATCTTCATCATATCAGATTAGGACCTTACTTCCTTAACAAGACTCCTATAGCACAAGAAGTAAAATCAAGAATCAATAAATAAGATGATTCAAACTAAAAAGCTTCTTCTCAGCAAAAGAAACAATCAATGAAGTGAACAGAGAGCCAACATTCTGGAAACAAATCTTTGCCACATGCACATCTGATAGAGTACTAATTTCCAGTATATATAAAGAACTCAAAAATTTAACACCAAAAATACAAACAACCCAGTTAATACATGGGCCAAGGATCTGAACAGACACTTCACAGATGAAAATATACAATCCATCAAGAGACATATGAAAAAATGTTCATCATCTCTAGCAATCAGAGAAATGCAAATCAAAACTACCCTAAGATTTCATCTCACACCAGTCAGAATGGCAATTATCAAGAATACAAACAACAATGATTGTTGGCGAGGTTGTGGGGAAAAAGGCACGCTCATACGTTGCTAGTGGAACCATGAATTGGTACAACCAGCATGGAAAGCAGTATGGAGATTCCTTAGAAAACTTTGAATGGAACCACCATTTGACCCAGCTATCCCACTCCTGAGTCTATACCCAGAAGACTTAAAAACAGCATACTACAGTGATGCAACCACTTCAATGTTTACAGCAGCTCAATTCACAGTAGCTAAACTGTGGAACCAACCTAGATGCCCTTCAACAGATGAATGGATAAAGAAACTGTGGTATATATACACAATGAAATATTACTCAGCAATAAGAGAGAATAAAATTACGACATTTGCAGGTAAATGGATGGAGCTGGAGAATATCATGCTAAGTGAAGTAAGCCAATCTCAGAAAACCAAATGCCAAATGTACTCATTGATAAGTGGATGCTGATCCATAATAGGGGGGAGGACATGGGAACAATGGAGGAACTCTGTTCTCAGGGATTTAAGGGGGGAGGGGGCATGGGGACAGTAAATGTGGTGGAATATGATGGACATCATAGCCCTATCTTTATGTATGACTGCATGTATGTTGTAATTCTATATCACATACAACCAGAGAAATGAAATGTTATCCTCCATCTGTGTACAATGCAACAAATTGCACACAAAAAAAGTGCTTTGAAATAAGTGATAATAAAAGCTTAAAATATTAGGATTTCTGGGATTAAACAGTACTCAGATGAACATTTATAACTTAAAGTACTTGTATCAGTAAGAATCTAGAATAACAAATTATCTTCAAATTAACTAGTAGGAAGGAAAAAATAAGAGTAGGAGCAGAAATATATGGATATAGATAAAATAATGCAGCTAAAAGATGACAAAAATTACACAAGTCTAATCGAGAAAAAGCGAAAACATAAAAATTAATATAAATGGAAAGGGAGCTATCAACCCTATCAATGCTAAAAATATAGTAAGGTAATATTACAATTGTATGCCAATGTATGTGAGAGCTTCCATACCATGATCTATATTAGAGAAGGATCTGTGTGCTGCTGAGAAGAAAATGTATTCAGTCATTAATGGTGAATTGTTTGATGTATGTAGATGCTCCATTATTTGGGGCATAAATATTTATGATTGTTATGTCTTGTTGATGCATAATTAATTATGTACGTTCTGAAGTATGTACATTCTGAAGCAGTATGGAATGTCCTTCTTTGTCCCTTCTGATTAACTTTGGTTTGAAGTTCTCTTTATCTGATATGAGGATAGAAGCCTCTGCTTGTTTATGCTATCCATGTGAGTGATATTTTTTCCCCATATTTTTATCTTTAGTCTGTGGATATCTTTGCCTATGAGGTGAGTCTTTAGAGACAGCATGTTGTTGGTTCCTGTTTTTTAATCTAATCTGCCAGTCTATGTCTTTTCATTGATGAGCTTAAACCATTAATGTTCAAGGTTATTACTGAGATTTGATTTGTGTTCCTGGTCATTTTGATTTATTTCTAGTTTTTAATTTGAAATAGTTTATCATTTGATTGACTGTTTCTTTAGTGTAGTTCCTCCCTTCAATGTTTTCCACTTTTTTAAAAAAAATTTCATCTTCATAGAATATTTTGTTGAGAATATTCTGAAGTGCAGGCTTTCTGGTTGCAAATTCTTTTCATTTTTGTTTCTCATGAAAGGTTTTTATTTCTTCTTCAAATCTAAAGCTTAATTTTTCTAGATATAGGATTCTTTATTGGCATCCATTTTCTTTCAGAATTCGGTATATGTTATTTCAGAACCTCCTCGCTTTGAAGGTCTGGGTTGATAAATCAGCTGAGATCTGTATTGTTTTCCCCTTTTTATAATCTGATATTTTCCTCGATTTGAAGGTCTGGGTTGATAAATCAGCTGAGATCTATATTGTTTTCCCCCTATAAATAATCTGATATTTTTCTCTCACAGCCTTTAAAATTCTATCCTTACTCTGTATGCTAGGCATTTTCATTTTAATGTGACTTGATGTGGGTCTGTTGTAATTTTGTACATTTGGGGTCCTGTAATCCTCTTGTATTTGATTTTCCATTTCATTCTGTAGATTTGTGAAATTTTCTGATTTATTTCATTGAAAAGTTTGTGCATTCCTTTGTTTTGTATCTCCATGCCTTCATCTATCCTGATAAATCTTAAATTTGGTCTTTTCATGTTATCCCATAATTCTTGGAAGTTCTGTTCATGGAGTCCTAACACTTTCTGTGGTCTACTTTATTTTCCAGATTATATATTTTGTCTTTATTGCCTGGTATTCTGTCTTCCAAGTGGCCTAGTGTATTGGTGATGTTTTCTATTGAGTTTTTAATTTGGTTTATTGTTTCCTTCATTTCAAGAATTTCTGGTTCTTTTTTTTTTCTTCAGAATCTCTATCTCTTTATTGAAGTGATTTTTTTGCTACCTGTATTTCCTTTCTTGCATCATCCTTTACTTCACAGGTCAGTTTAATTATGTATATTCTGAATTCCTTCTCTGACATTTCTTCCACTGTGTGTTCATTGATCATGTTATTGAAGTATTTTGGTTTTCTTATGGCAAATTTGTTTCCTTGATTTTTCATGTTGTGTATCTACCCATCTAACAGTATGGATCTGAGGCAGTAGAATTTCTACCCTGTGGACTTATAGTGTCCCTGAAGCTTTCCAATACCTCACTTGCTAAGAAGCTGCCTATCAGTTTCCTTGGTTTCACTCCACAGATCACCCAGGAATGGGATCTCCTCTATTCTGCCATCTTGAAAACCTCTGAACTGCCTAGTTCAATTCTGGGCCTCTGAGGTGACCCTCTGTCCTCCTGAGCTTGCCAGGGAGTCAGGCTATTCAGAGTTACCTGGGTTTCCAGAGCAGAGGTCACATAACCAGAAGAGGAAAGAGCTAAGAGGGTGAGAAAGAAAAGCCCCCACAATTATCTTAATCTTCATATCAAATCAAACAACACAGCCTACCCAAGTATTCACAATAAAAATCTGAGAATCATTTTTAGATCTCCTCTTTTACCCTTTTAATTCTGTTCTCATGACTTGTCAAATCTACCATCAACATACATCCAGAGGGCTGGGGTTGTGGCTCAGTGTAGAGCACTTGCCTCACATGTGTGAGGCATGGGGTTCAATCCTCAACACCACATAAAAAAATAAAAAAAATAAAAGTATTTAAAAAAAAGCTATCACATATAAAAAAAAAGTACATCCAGAATCCAATCCTCTCCCATCACCTTGGCAGACACCTATCAATCTAAGCCATTGTCCTTTTGTACTTAGATTGCCACAGTAGCCTCCTATCTGGGTCTTCTCTTAACCCTTCTCCTGCATCAACAAACATAGCTTTTCTATACATGGAAGCCAAAGTAACATTTTAAAAAAGAAAACTTGATTATGCCAGTGTCCTGGTTAAACGTTCTCTGTATTCAGGTTTCAAACTTAATCTTAAAGCTCCTTTAGTCTGGCTCATTGTGCTTTTGCCACCTTCTTTTCTTTTGTTATTCAAATGTACCGAGTTATTTCTGACACTGAGACATCTATTATTGTGGCTTTCTTTGCCTTGAATGTTCTCCTCTGCCCACCTCTTCATTTGACTGGATCTTTTTATCTTTTGAATCTCAGTTAATATGTTGTTTCTTCAAAGACACTTGTTGAAGTCCTGTCACTTTTTCTTTTCGGTTTACTTTTCTTGAACATATACGAAGTTTCAGAGTCAAAATCATGAGAGCTAAGTGTTTGTTGGCTCATTTCTAAGTGTGCAAATTCTCAGGTATTTTTACATCATTACCTCCCTTTTCCCAGGTCTGATAAAGGTGCGCTACACCCCCAATTAGTTCATCCTACACTTCCTCTGTCAGCCTAAGTACTTTTTGTTAACTAATTATAACTTCATTTCTGAATGTTCTTTCATTAGATATAAAATCTATCTTGTTATCTAATAGTTCTTCCCTAGTTATCTTCTTAAAACACTCCTGGTCATGGCTTTTAGTTGTTCATTCATCCTAAGAAAAGGTCTATTTCTCATGTTTGAGGAACCTGGAAAGTCTAAAAGGGAAGGTAAAGTCTTACATATTTAAGATCAAAGTGGTTGCATGTGGGTCAAGCATGCAAATCCAGTTTACTCAAATTTATTCGTCCTCCTTCCATGCCATTCAATAAAGGATTTGAAACAGTCTAAACAAATAATTAACTTATAAAACTACAGTAATTAGAAAAACAAAAACAAAAAAAGAGGAGCGGGGTTGTGGGAGAGACAAATATGCCTGCAACCAGAGCCCAAGTATTTCCTGTGGTTGTATTCCAACATGGTTCTAGATTTTCTGGCAGAAAAGATGAAAGCAGAGACAATATGTTATGTATACTTTCAGAGAAAAGGCCAAATTCTGAGATTCTTGAGATAATGACAGATTTTTCTCCTGCATTAATTTCCATATTGCTGTTTCTTAAAATGATCGTATTGCTGAGAGAGCAACATACACAACAAACCAACCACATAAAACAATAACAACAGCAACAGCAATAAAACCAATGCAGTGGCATTGATTCCTTGGAAAGCTAAAGTAATGTTTAAAGTACATATGCTACTGAAAATGATTCATGTTTCCAGGTCACATTCAAAGACATATTCAATTACTGTGTCTCCTGGTAGTAAACTTTCAACCAACTTCCCGCGATTCATGATGTGGGCAATGGAAATGCTTAATAAATGCTGAGCTGAGCTTTCAAAGTGCTCCTGCACCTCCTGGACTGTAAGTGTTGCACTTTTGAAGGCAGCTGTCTAATAATCTGGTACTTCATTGTGCTTAGTCTGATTCAGTATTGATTAAGTTCTCAGCTCTTCTGAGCTTACCACTCTTTTTTGACAGTTGGAGATGATTGCCTCCATTTCTCTGCCTTTCCTTGGGAAATGTATCACTTTCAAAATGATGCCTGAACCAATTTCTTAGCATTTGAGGCAGAGTAGAGGTATGCTATAATGAAAAAGGGATCATCTACAACACAATTTCTTGGCTCAAACAAGAACCTGTGGATTTATAGATTTTAGATGGAAAAAACCAATATATGAAATTTCCTACAGAAAAATTATATCTGAAGCCATGAAGAAAATGCAGTCGCTGTTATAATCCATGATCAGAAATTACATAAATCTTTCTACTTGAATTCTTGCCTTCTATATTGAAATGAGAAAAGGATAAAAATAATTACAATATTTTTATTCTAGCTGCAGGATCATTGAATTTGAAATCAGTAAACTCAGATTTTAGACGAGTCAATTTCTCTAAAAGCTGTGTCTTCTCAGACAAATAGGTTTTTCAATGTAAGCCTCTACTTCTACCAAAAATAGCTGAAGAAATTGGGTTAGATCAGTGGTTCTCAACTTTATCAGGGCCCAACACCCCCTTTATCAGAAATATTTCTAAAAGCTCTCTACTATTTAAAGTAAAATTTATGTTAATATGTTTACCAGCAAAATATGTATAATGCCTAACTGTGCATAAAGATGAAATAAAAGAAAATAATTTATAACTATATATAAGTGTGTTTGTGTGTGTGTATGTGTGTGTAGGTACAATATGCACAACGTTTCGTTATGACTCCATGGAGAAACAAGTATTGCTGTGGTCAGACTTTATTTTTGTATTTTTATTACAGCGCATTTTGGATTTATTAGACACAAGGTGATCAGAAACCCCTTAGTAGAAGTATATGAAAGTGAGAGAGATAAGGGTACACATCAAAATAAGAAAAATAGTATTGGAGTCAATAAAAACAGATGAGACTCATATGTATATGGCAGGAAATACAGGAAAATAAACTTAGTTGAAAACAGGCTAATATGCCAAGACAGTTAGAGATGGGGAAGTAGATACAATGAAGACTATAAGATAACTGTAAATGAAGTGGGCCCTATTTTTAAGTGTAGTGTCAAATAATTCCTTACTTTTTCAGTGGGAAAAGATAGTGATGGAACACATTTGCTCTATCTTGATATCATTTTCTGGGTCTCTACTACCTGAAAGAACCTCAGAGATCATATTTCCATGTCATGGGGGAATGGATTAAAAAAGTAAACAACAATATACAGGATGTAGACACATTATGTGATAGATTTCTGGGAGCATCAGAATAAAATGAAAAACCAACTGCCATATTTAAAAACAGGTCAATAATGGCAATAAGTAATCTCTACACCCATGTTGTAAATGAGTGACAATGATATAAAAATTTTGAAATAAGTAACATTAATAGAATATAGAGGGCTCTCTTATTTTCATCTCTTTATTAGTTTGACAATATTTGGTTCTAGGTTTAAGAGTTCCAACTTCCTCTGCTACGTACTCACAGGTAGAAGATATAAATGCAGGCCGATAGAGGTATAAGGTATTGGCAATGATGTCACCGGTGATGACTTCTTCTCAGTAATATGATTTTCCAAAATGTTAACTAACTCTTGTGAAAGTCTAAACATGACAATTTCAAGTCTCTTAAGTTATGTGGTAGTTGCAATACTAGAATATATAGTTATATTAAAACCAGGCAAAAATAATCCTTTTTACATAAAGTGAAAATATTTTCTGGCTCACATAACTGTAAAAAGATTTTTCCATCTACATGACTATCTATCTAGAGGTATAGTTCTCAAAGAGTGTCCCTCAACCAGCAGCATCAGCATCATCTGAGAATTTGGTAGACATACAAATTATCTGGCCTGACCCTGGCCCCATCAAACTAAAAATTGTGAGTGAGGACCAGCAATCTGTGTTTTAACAAACCCTCCAAGTGATTCTGATACACGCTAAAGGTTGAGGACCACTGTCTTCAAAGGATACTGCCAGTCACATAGGTGGTAAGATAAATCTTCATTTTTGGCAGCTGTTCCATGTATTATAGGACAGCTAGCATTTCTGCATACTACTTACTAAACACCAGTCATATTCTCAATAACTGTGACAACAACAACAACAAAAATGTGCCCATAAATTTCTAAGATGTTCGCTAGAAGGTCTATTACTCCTATTAAACACTGGGTCAGACAGGTCCCAGTCTATGACTATTATATTCACGGAAACAGAAGGAACCTAGGAGCCAATGGAATTTGAGCTAAGTTCACAGCTCAAAACATTTAATGAAATTGCAGTAGGATATTTGTTTGGAGGCTAGAGTTGTGTTAAAATGTAGATGCTGCTAAATTTCATTCTCCAGAGATAATACAAAAGTCTAACTCGGAGCCGGGCATGGTGGCACATGCCTGAAATCCCAGAGTCAAAATCATGAGAGGCTGAGACAGGAGAATCTCAAGTTCAAAGCCAGCCTCAGCAACAGTGAGGTTTAAGTCTCACTAAGCAACTCAGTGAGACTCTGAAGCTAAATAAAACACAAAACAGGCTGGGGATGTGGTTCAGTGGTTGAGTACCCCTGAGTTCAATCCCCAGTACCAAAAAAAAAAAAAAAAAAAAAAAAAAATTCTAACTCAGAAAAGTGCAGTGGTGAAAAGAGAAGCAAAAAAATGTTGCAACTCTAAATGTCTCAGGCTATTGCTTCTTCTACTTCACATTTTTCCTAAAACCAGCCCTAGAAGATAGCTGGTTTGCACTATTGTTTAGTTTCAACAAAGTGGACCATTGATTTGCTTGATAGATTTGCAGAGAAAAAGGATGTTAGTCCTTACTGCTTTATCAGTAAATCTAGTCCTCAAATCTAGTCCTTCTCAAAACAAGAACTTTAGGTTTCTTTAGTAAGACTCACGATAAATACTGAAAGATTCAACCAAGATTTTGTAAGCACAATGGAGATCCTTTATTAGCTGAAATTTAAACTAGCAACTATCACAAATAGAGTTTAAAGTAGCTAAGAATGCTTTATATTGAAAAGCAGAAGAATTTATAGATTATATTCATCATATCAGTCAGATATTGACAGATTTTTTAGATAAAATATTAATGAAAGCTCAAATTTGAATACCTAATAAAGAGAAATAAATGACATTTTGAGTTAATGATGATTAGTTGCTAATTTGTCTTTTTACACCATTTTTATTCTTCTAGTTAATTTCTTTCCCTCCTTGAAAACTGACAAAGGAAGAAATAATTCAAGTGAAACGCAGTCTTAAGACTTTTATGGTAATCAAACAACTTCATGATAAGAGAAATTTAGTTTTGAAATGAACTGCTGGTGTGACAGCTCTTTAATTGATCAATTGACCTCTTGACAGAATCCAAGAAAGAAAAATCCTCCTCTCAATACATGTTCAAAACTTCCACAGCGTTTTCTGAAACTTTCATTTTATGAGTGTTCAGTAAATTTGTTTGTGATTGCCAAAAACAATGTCAGTTTTCAGTTTTCCTTTCCCCTTATCTCTTTCTTCTTTTTAGTGTTTATAAATCTTGACAATTCCCCTTTGAGGTGTAAGCTCTTCAATTAACCAAGAAGTCTGCTTTGAGTATGTCTTCTAAAACTGGGATTTGTCTCTTTATTATACATTGAACAAACATCAACTACATAGCTTATGTGTGATAATCCCAATGCTAGGGGTTGGTGATACAAAAATAAGACAGAGTTAGGTAAGAAATAAGATGTTGCCACAGGTGCTACTGAAATGTAAGTGCAAAGTATAGATGAGGCATAAAAGGGGATGATTCTGATTCGTTTTGACTAATGATCATGGAAGCCTTCAGAGAAGAGATGATTTGTATGTGGGGATGAAGAGCAAATGCACTTGACCCAGACAATGAAGGTGTAAAAATCCTTAAGCTGAAAAGTAATAGACAGTCTTGGCTTTTGGGAAAGTATCTTTAACATCTGTAACTGACAGATAGATGTATCTTGAATTTTTTGTTTTTTGTTTTTTAATTTGTAAAATGTTTTTTGAGATTCTTACATTTAGTAATTGACAGTAGTTCATAGTACATTATACAGGTGAATCCTCTATATTTAAAGATATTTTAATTTTTTTTCATTTTAGAAAAAATATATTGAATACTGTTTTCTTAAAGTTCTTTCTGCAATTATCTCACCTTGGGAAGTGAGGAAAATAGGTGTTAGTCTGTGTGGGGGGAAGTTGCTTAGAGAATGTTGTGTGGTATTCACACATTGGAAAATAGGTAAAATCATACAGAATATGTGTTGTTAGATAATATACAGTGACTCAGAGTTAATTCTTGTATCTCACACACCTTTGTAGCTGGATAAGATTATAACAAATCTAAATATGTTTTTCTACAATTTATTTTTACTGTGTATACATTTCATTATAAAATGATTAGGAAGTCTATAAACTTTGAAGATTAGGTATCAGGTCTATACCTAAATTTAATCTCTATTTTAAGCTACTTTTTTCACCTGATAGCAGAGGAACTTGAATTTCACAAGTCTAGGGTAAAAAAAATCAATAAATTTAGGTTTTCTTCCAGTCAGTTCAGTGTTCTTCCATCAACTTGATATTTTTTCCTCTTTATTCTTTTTTTAATAATTGTTTCTTAATATTGGAGAAATCTTGAGGCTAGGGAAAGTGGGTACTTGGCATTAGGATACCAGGACAAGGTAATAACACTCAACGGCATTCACTGACATTCAGTGTTCTGGCTGGACCTCGACTTTTGTCATGCCTTTATCTAGAATCTGCTGAGGTGTCCATGTTTATATTTGGTTGGAAGTTAGGTCTACGCTGCATCTGGGAGACCCCTTTGAAGGCTGTGGCTCTCTATTCCCAGTAAACTTCCTCATTTCTCTCAGAGATATAGACAAGGCTTGGGCCTTCTTTGGGGTTATGGGGACCTAAGGAAGTTCCTTTCGGCACTGTAGGTAATAGAAGTGCAGACAACCATCTCAACTGGGCCTGTGATACGGTGGCATCTTAAAATCCTGTTAAGACCTTCCAGGGTCCCACATTTACTGATTGTCACCACTTTTAAGGATGATTGAATGGATATCCTTCAGTATTAGGTCACCAGGCATCTTCTGGGTGTGCCACCCTTTCCCCTAATGCCAGCTCAATGCTCTTCAGGACTCTGTCTTGGAGACTTCCTGTGGTACTGTTTCTTCTGCTACTCTTCAACTCTTCTTTCACTCACAATCCAAGGAAATTTTAATTTTAAAAAATGACTGCTAAGGTGAGAAATGATAGCTCTACAATCGTTCTCTCATGTTTTTCTGTTTTTATATTTTGACCTTGAGTTTTCATATTTGTTTTATTTCTTAAATTAAGTATTAGGAATTTCACATCTTTTCTGAATCTTTCCCTTTGGGAAATCAGAAATTTTCTTCCAGGAAAATTATTTATAAATTTATAAATCTCAGGTCCAAAAACCTAAATGGCCTGATGGTTACTTTCTACTCCTTCTCAAGAAGTGCAGTAGGTATTTGAGGTTTTATGCTCTCTTTTCCTGAATTTACCTTTTAATTTGTTGTGTCTCTGTTGTTCATTAGAAAAGCTAGAAAATTTGTTTTGTTTTATTTTTTTTCCCAAAATAAGCTCTTGATCTATGGTTTCTTTTTTATTCAAAAGGTTTTAATGGCCATTATTGTCTTTTAAAGAAGTGCTTTTTTAAAATTTCGTTTGTTTTAAAACTTTTATTTAGATGTACATTTTATTTTCATTCTCTATTTACACAGAAACATTTAGGGTTTCAGGAATACTGAATTTTGCTTCACAGTATTCTCAGTTTTATTATTCCTGTGATTCCAATTTCCTCCTTTCTAGTCTCCTTTATTAATTCTCATCACTATGAGATTGAATTAAAAAACTTATTACTATTTTTTGTTAAAGCATGATCATAAAGTATGGCTCATACAATTTATATTATTTATTAAAATTTTACTGAAGACCTAATATGTAGCCAGTTTTTCTAAATTTTCTATGGGAATGTGGCAAAGATATAAAGTATCTAATAAGGTAATCCTCTTTTAAAGGAGAGAGTGCTCACTAAATTTCTGTTAAACTTTATTTTTATGTGTGATCTTATGTAACTCATATGCCCTTAACTTTCCTGGTTTTCAGGGACCACTATTTTTTTTAAATAGCCTTGTATGTTTGAACCTTATCTAACTTCAGCAGAATTTTTTTTTATTCTCATTTTCATAGTACTGGGCGTAGGGTAGGGCAATCCTGAAGGAGGGAGGCTTAGACATGATTCAGTCTAACCTGCTATTTGCTGGTCACCTTAAAACGACTGCTCCTGACAACTGGTCACTGTACAGATCATCATTTCTCACTAGTATTTGTTATTTTATGCATTAAGAGGCCTAGCTATTTAAAAAACTATGTCTACATGTAAACATAGACTCCTCTGGCTCCCATAGCAAAGTGCAAATTTTATTGTAATATGTTAACTGAACAGAATGATGGCTGTATTAATTTCTAGGGCTTCAATAACAAATCATTGCAAATTTGATGATTTAAAGCCCAGAAATTTATTCTTTCTTATTTTTGGAGGCCAGAAGTCCAAATCAAAGTGTTAGCAAATGCTCTAGGAGAGAATCCTTCTGGCTTCTGGCATTCCATATGCCACTTAATCTATGCCTCCAGAGACTGCCTGTATATTTCATCCTGTGTTCTTTTCTTTGCTCTCACTGAGTTTAGGGACACCTGAATCTAGTATGCTCTCATCTCAGCCCTCCCCTTGATCACTACTGAAAAGACCCATTTCCAAGTAAGGTTACCTTCTGAAGTTTTGGGGGACACTATTCAACCCACTTTATTGGTGTTCACAGAAGAGAATTTCAATGCATAGAAGAGAAAGAAAAATCTATCACAGGATTCAGAGCCCCAAAGTATGCATTATGTATAATGCAAATGACATATCTTTCCCTTCAGAATATCTACAGGCTCAGTGAAGATGTGGATTTAACTTATTAAATATTGTCAACAACAAAAATTACCACAAATAAATGCAAGGGAATTAGTAGGACATAAACAGGATTACTAGGCACATTTCTAACATATATTCACAATAACTGTGTATTCTGCTTTAGGTAATTGGTATTTGTAATTTATTTTGTTTTCTTTCATTTTTGAATGCTTCTCTAGGAAAAATAACTAGCCTCATTCATCTTTGTCTAGCATAAAACTTTGTACTTTTTAATGACTCAAAAATATAACTTTAAGATTTGTATTCACATGTCCAGAATATAATAGGCTATATGTAATATTGCCCTCAAACCTATGCTAAAAGAGAAAAAATATAAAATGGAATGAATGGTTTGATCTCCAAGTGGAGAACTTTTACCTTAGATCAACTTAATCATAATAGCTTTTATTATTATTTTCAAATTTTCATTACCGAAAGCAGAGTAGAATAAGCATTGAGACTGACAGAAAGCCTCCATTGTTTCATCAAAAGTTTGTGTTCTTTCTTCTTTTTAGTCTGTTATTTATAGGGTACCCAGATCTTCAGGCTGTTTACTTTTTTACATTTGGCAGAAACTGTAAGGAGCAATTAATAAAGGTCTCTTGGAAATCTCTTTTAGTCTTCTTTTACAGGTGAGGGAACTCATCCCTTAGGGAATGAACTATTTGGTTGAGAAACACTAATTTATTAATTCCAAAGTGTTTATTTAATGCCAATATGCATAAGGGTTCTGGGGACTGGGGGTGCATGAAATGATTAAATCAAGTATATGAAACGTGCTCCTGTAGTGATTACATTTGAAGAGATACAGAGTGCTTGAGCCCGATCAAATTTCTGATTTGCAAAAAATGTTAATGATGATATTTTAATAAATTTAATATAAAATAAATTCTGTGTAAAATTCACAAAATTGTAAGGAAATATTTTAACTGATATCAATATTGTTCGGCCTATTTGGACAAATTTTATTTTGTAAAATGTTATATCAACTGAACTAAAAATTATAGTTATTTTTTGCTTTTGGAAAATTTAACTAAATAATTGATCCTGTATTTCACACTAGTTCATACAATACAATTTTAAGCCATTGTAGCACAAGGGTTACTGTTCTTCAGAATAATAGCAACAGAAGCTGCTCACATCACCATTTGCTGTTTGTTGTGCTTGTCTCCATAGCAATGTCTTTACCTGCATTCACGTGTGATCCTATATCAGCACCTTATTTTTTCTCTTTAATGGAGGTGGAGCCATAAAGAGATATTGTTTGGCTGCTTACCTTTTATTATGTTGCTTGAAAAAATGGTGTGATGTAGAACAGTAGGAATTTACTGGATTTATATTGTCACTAGATGGGGTCCAAGAAGTTCTCACAGAAGAGAGAAGGGAACCTTAACTCATTCCTGGTAGGTTCTTGATGTTTTCTGCAGAAAGGGATTTCAGGATAAGTCAGAAGAGGTTCAAGAAAGAATTTGCCCTCAGAGAGAAAGTGCAGGGTATCTGGAGAGTGAGGCATACTTTTGGAGTCTGAGGCTCTTCTTTTAAAGGAAACTTTGTAAATGATGAGCATGAGGGGTATTTGGGGGTGAACTTGATTCATCCTGGTGAACTGGATTCTTTTGATCATGGAGCACAGGATGAGTCAAGTGGTCCTGTTCTCAGGATTTTAGGTTGCTATCATCTAGCTAGATAATGATTGGAATGCACCCATATCACAGGTCTCTAACAACACATCTCATTTGGTTTTATTTACTTGGTCTAAAAATATATTGTGTAAGCTACAAATGTATGTAGGCATTAATTAACTGGCCTCACAATACTCTTAAGATTTATGAACCTTTCAAGAATTTAGGCCTGGAGGAAAACAGACCTGGGGAATAAAGTCAAAAATGCTCATGGAGCCTTATATTTAAAGCTACCGTCCCTTGGAGGTCCCTTTTCCCTTCCATTTGTCTCCTTTTTGACTTTGTTATTTATTTGTTCTGTACAATCTTAAGATGATACTGCTTTCAAATTGTGGCTCCAATATTTTCTGCTTATGTGATTTTGGGAAAAGTACTCAGGTTTTCTGAATTTTAACTTCCTCATTTGACAAACAGGAATTATTTGGAATTAAGATTAGATACAGGGCTGGGGCTAGCTCAGTGGCAGAACACTTGCCTAGCATGTGTGAAGCACTTGGTTGGATCCTTAGCACATCATAAAAACAAATAAATAAAATAAAATATTTTTTAAAAAGATTAGATATAACTGTGCACAGTGGTGCATACCTGTAATCTCAGCTACTCAGGAGGCATAGGCAGGAGGCTCTCAAGTTTCAGGACAGCCTGACCAAATTTTTGAGACTTTTTCTCTCAAAAAATAAACTATAAAGGGCTTGTGATATGGCCCAGTGAGAAAGCCTCCAAAGTCAATCCCCAATATCAAAAATATATATATATATATACACATATATATATATATATGTGTGTGTGTATATATATATACTTGATATATAGGAAAAGCAAAAAGATGGAAACTTGGAACATTAGAGACATTCAATAAAACTTAGTATTGCTGAAGTTTTAATGTAATGAATGTAATGAACTCAATAATAAAACATTGATTTCATCAAGTTAGTAGTGATAATTTGCTGTTCTATTGCTATTTTTAAAAAGAATTTCATTTGAAAACATGAATTCAAAATAGTGCATTATTTTTTTCCACTGATTTATAAATGAACAGTGTGGAAATATAGTGTTCATTTATAAATGAACAGTGTGGAAAACCAGTGGAATAGAATCAAGAGACAATTTCTAGTCCCAGCAAGGCTGTTACCTACTTGTGTAAAATGGATTAAGTCAGATAGATCTTGAATGTGACCTCATACATGTCCCCTATTTCCTACCTAGATTTGCCTCATGGCACCTTTCCTTGGGTTTACCTATAAGCCAGTCCATTAGTCTCCTATCTATTCTTAGAAAGGGCTAACTTCTTTCCCAGCCTTCTCTTATATTTGCTTTTTTCCCAGGTTATTTCAAATAAGCCTGTTATTTTAGCTTCAATGGCCCTTCCTCAGAGATGACTTCCTTTATCTTCCATTCTAAATCTTCTTCTTCATAGCATTTTTTATAGCTGATAATATAACATATTTACAGCTCGTCTTCTCTATTAGATTTAAACCGCATGAGAGCAGAATCCATGTTCATTTTATCATCACTATATCCTGGGTGCCTCTCTTGTCCAACACCTGGAAAATTCTCAGTGAGAACTGATAAATACCTTAGTTAAATTTCCAATGTCTTGATATCCTCTTTAACTAATGATAATAATCACAGGGTTGTTGCAATCAATATGAGCTATATATAAAAGTAGTAATTCAGAATAAGTTCATAAAATTGAAGTAAAACTATTTTCTATTACAAGTAAACTCAGGTGTCTCCATATACCAATTCAAGGGAGACATTTTGCAAATATATATTTAGATAATTTAAAAACATGTAAAATACATCGGACAATAATCAATGCAAAAGTTTGGATTTGAGGTGGACCTGTGAAAACATGTGAATGTCCTTTGGGGGATGTTGTCTGACTTCCAACTGTAGTCCTGACTGAGAATGTTGCAGTTGGGAGAAGTGGTTTGCAATGACAAGGAGATGCTAGTTGAACTGTGACAGGAAGACTTATCCGGTGTGGCAGAAACTAAGGTTATCTGCATCCAGGAAGCAGATGGCATTCTAATTCAACAATGCAAACCCATCGGCTGCTTATGAAAGAAATGAATTCAGGAGATTATAAAGTCAGACCATTTACTCTTGAGGGGAAATTACTGGCAGAGTTTTCAGGCATTTGGCTTGTCATTCCCAACATCTGTTGCCTTTGCTGTTATACCACTTAACTCAGGATGACAAATCGAACAAGATCAGAGTTAGTGTGTGATAACTAATAAATAGCTTCATGAGTAAATCAGTTCACATCAAAAGCTGGGCAGCATCATTATAGTATCCAGTTTTCTGGTAGCAGTCTTTCTATTTTTTTCTGTTCTTACACAATGATTCCACTCCTCAAGGATTCCTGATTTCATCTATCCCTTCCAGAAAAAAATGTAATGGTATGTAATATCCAGCTTATAAAAATAGTCCTAAGAGAAACACATGTGTAATATAATTACAAGAATATCTAGTGCATGTTTCCTGATGTAGGAGTATCTATCACACTATCTGTAGTGAAACTAAAAAAAAAATACACTGAAAAGAATACAAAATGATTTGGCTCTGCCTTCTGCTTGGCCCATCTGCTGTTATTTTTTTCCCCTCCTGACAAAATGTTAGACAATATTTCAACATAGCTTCTTATAGGCAGTTACACAACAAATAGAATCACTATGTTAATATTCCACTTATTTATATATTTTTACTCTGTATTCTCTTTTTTCTCCTTAGTTACCTGTAAGGCTAAGTAGATCATCATGCTTTATTTGATAAAGCTTCTTTCGTCCCTTAGTAAAATCTGTTTCACATACCTACCTTTACTTTATGCTATGTAGTGAATAAATTGGATGTCTGCTCCCTGGACAAAAAAACTGATACATAATGTAATAAAAAGCTTGCAGTTGATTTTAAGTAGGATAATAGACACAGGAATCAAACTAGGATATGTGCCAGCCACTGAATTAAGGTTTTAAATAATTAACTCCTATCCAAGTCAGGATTTGCATGATGTGAGTTTATAGTTTCCTACTAAGGATAAACCTGGATATAGAAAATAAAACATCGCTTTTTGGTAAAAATGAAAGAAACTTGATCTCCATCCCATCATGCATTTTTTATTCGTTCATTCATGAAGTCTTTCATCTAACCTGAATGGCCTCAGGCTGCACCAACTTTGGGTAATATGAGGATACATGAACTTTAGCACTCAGTTTCCCTGACTCTTATCTCTTATCTGCATGGTTGCAGAACTTTGGCTTGCTTAGTTAATATGTCCAGAGTATACATGATTTTAGGACTCTTTAAGGGATTTATATGAGCTCTTAATAAATCCCTTCATTTTCCCCTGTTTTGATATTTTGCTAAAGATTTAATGCCTGAAGGCATTTAAGGAACAATCTCTGCACTTGCTATGACCACTGAGTAAGAATTTCTGTAAAAATGAGGCTACTGAGCTGGGCGCGGTGGTACACGCCTGTAATCCTAGCACTGTGGGAGGCTGAGACAGGAGAATTCTGAGTTCAAAGCCAGCCTCAGCAATGGCAAGGCACTGAGCAACTCAGTGAGATCCTGTCTCTACATAAAACACACACAAAAAATAGGGCTGGGGATATGGCTCCGTGGTTGAGTATCCCTGAGTTCAATCCCCAGTACCAAAAAAAAAAAAAAAAAATGAGGCTACTGGGGGCCATAATCTCTCTGGCTAGAACAGAGATTCTCTGTGGCTCACCATTCTGAACTCCTTCCTACAGAATGGAGTGGTCTAATTCCTTTTCACCTACCTCAGTGAAATTATGCTATGGGGACCTCTGAATTATCACTTTTCCCTAAGTCCCAAAGATTCCTTCTTATGATGACTTTTTTAGCTTGTTTCTGGTTATTGCTCTCTCAGATCTAGTTCTTAGATGACATAAGAATAGGTCTATCTTGTCTTCTATACCCTCATTTTATATCCCCAGATATCAAAGCAAAAAGAAAAATAAAAACTTGTAAAAGAAACTATTCTTTCTTTTTATCCATCTCAATTAACATTAAAAATTCATATCAATTCTAATTAATTGATACTTTGATTGCCACTGATCCATTAGTTCATAAAGAACTTGTCCTAGTCCTTGTTTTGCTTGGAACAAACAAAGTTATTGAGCATCTGAGCCAAGTCTATATCAATTCCTGGGTCAGACAAAAAGTGAGACTTAGCTCCTGCCTGTAATGAGCTGTTGGTTTGATATTATTTGACAAAAATAATTAAGTTATAACAATATTCATAGTGCAACATTAAAAAAAAATTGGTCATTTTTGTGGACGCTGAAGGCAATTACTACTTTGGTAGAGTATAGATTTTGGGAAAAGAGTCTCAGAAAATGACAGGTGAAATGTGGATAGTGTTTGATAGGTGTATGAAAAATTCCACTTGAATCTCATTAGGTAGAGGAAGAGTTTAAGGTCATCCATCAATAAAATGAGTAGTCTAAGAATTTTCAATACTCAGGGAAACAGAAGTTCTGTATCACTGGGATGTTAGGTACATGAAAAAAGGTTAGAAAGAAAAGTTTTGGGATAAGATTCTGAAGAGAGAATAGATATGTGGACTTTATCCTGTTAGGTGATTAGAAGCTTTAAAAAAGAAGATCAGACACAGTATTGTTTCAGAACAAATACGAACATCATTAGCTTGAGGTGTCTCAGTACTCAGAACGTATACGTCAGCAAAATGAAATTGAACTTGAAGGTATTTCTTCTGACTTAAAAATAACACACACACACACACACACACACACACACACACAAACCCAAAAAACAAAAAACTGAGATGAACTTTTGCCAATCACAGTCAACCAGATAATTGGTTATATCTCCTTCCCAAAAATCGTGTCCAAAGTGTGAGAAATGACTAGCTGCAGTCACTCAGATAATTTTTTTGCCTTGCTTCTGTGTTCATCCTGTGAAGGCTCAGTGCTCATGCCACTGGAGCAAAGCTCATCATCTCATTTTGGTTTGCCGCTTCCCAATTCATGAATTGTTCTTTACTCAAATAAACTCTGTTAAATTTATTTTGTCTAAAGTTCTTCTTTTAACAATTTTGTGTTAAGATGTAACTCAAAATGGAAGCACTTTGTGAAATGAATTTGAACAGGGAGAGAACGTTGGTGTGAGAATGAGTCTGGATGCCTTTGAAATAATCCAAGGCAGTGGATAGAAGGACTTGAATTAAGGATGGAGATGGGATAGAGTGAGGGAAATTTTGAGATGTTTTATCATTTGAATGAGAGAAGGACAGAGAGAGAAGAGTCACTGTGGTTTTAATGTTTCCAAAATAGGATATTAGGTGAAAGATGCTATGATAGATAAATATAGATGGATAGGTTTCACTCAGTTTAAAAAACATTGAATTAACAATTTTAGATTTATTTGGTAAAGACAATAATAGCCTCTCAAATATGGCCATGCCTTTATCTCTAGCACCTTTGCTCAAATAGATTATTAAATTTATTTTATCTGAAGTTCTTCTTTTTAATGATTTTGTGTTATGATGTAACCTTACATAGTAAATAGGATTTTGCAGATGTAATTACATTAAGGAATTTGAGACGGGGCTATTATCGTGGATTACCCAGGTGGGTACAAGGCAATAATAAGGGTCCTTATAACTAGAAGGCAAGAAACTCAAAAGAGAGAGGACATTAGAGGGCTGTGCTTTGAAGATGGAGGCAAGGCATGCAGGCAGCCCCTAGAAACTAGAGAAAGTAAGGAAATATTTTTTATTCCCTAACCAAGAGCACAGCTCTGCAGACACCTTGATTTAGCTCAGAATGTCCAATTGGAACTTTTGACTTCCAGAATTGTAAGGTAATAAATTTGTGTTATTTTAAGCCAGTATGTTTGTGCTAGTACAATCTGATATACACTGGTGATTTCTACGCATCTTAACTGGGAAAATGTCAATATTTTTTCCCTTTGTGTGACAAAGATAAAACTCCTTATATGATTAATATTTTTATTTATATTCCAGATAACTTTAAGAAGAGATAGGGGTGTTTGCAGTAGAATCAACAGCCTGTGCAAAGCCCACATTCTAAATGCCAGACAAGGTATACAGAGTCCTAGCAATACTGATTCTGTCACAAAGCAGCATGAGCTTAATCAATATATAAATCTTCACATCAGAAGGTCAGTTACTCATCCGTAAAATGAGAATAATAATTCCAGCTTCCTTGGGTCAGGATTTGGGGATTGCTATTTGGCTACTTAATGCATAGCATTGACAAGCTGAAGGCACTCCAACCTCAGGGTCCTGATAGCAGAACACACTTCATCTAACCTCCCAGCCAGCCTATATGGTTTCTTGTCACACTCCTGACACACACACAGGGCTTCATGTCTGACTTGATGATGAGATCTATATTTTTTCCAGATGTGTGAGTGGAAGGAGAGTGAGGAGGGAGAGTTAAGTTTTAGTTAGAAGGCTCTGAGTATAGTAGTCACATGAAAGATTCTATAGGGGCAGGACATATTATGAATACAACTAATTGAACCAGCATTAGAACACAAGCTTACATGTTTCTTGTGTTTCAATTCACTTGTGGGTAGGTGCAATATTTTTTGGGTGTGTCATTTTCAATTTTCTGTTTACTATCTTCTTATTCCAGCCCCTACCCTGACTTGAAGATGTAAGTAGGTGGCTAATGTGGTTTGCACAAAACAGAATAAGTTTGTTTCTTCTCTCTACTTTAAATTAATGACATATTGGCAACATACGTACTAAAGAAACTGAACATGTTGATGTGGACATGAAGGAAAATTAGTCTAACAGCTATTGAGGGTTTGGTATACACCCGGCACTGTGCTAGGCAGTTCACATGTCTTCCTATTGGAAGACAATTTCAAGGTGTTGCTGTTAATATCTTCACTTGCTGAACTATTAATGGATATTGTAATGGATGCTTAATGAGACTTGTATGGTGCCAAACTGCAGACAGCTAGTATATGACAGCACCGAGATTAGAACTTAGGTCCATTTAATTTCAAAGTGAATGCTTGTTTTCCATGTTCTACTCTCCTCTATAGGGAATTTTTTTTACAAGCTGTTATGTGGAGAATAGTTCAGAAATCATAGACTCTCAAGCGAGAAGCTTTGGGTGTATATGGGATTTTGTTACGAACTGGCTGTGTGACTTTGGACAAATTATAGTTTAATCTCCTGGAGTCCTATTAACACTGGTGACATCAGGTACGGGATGGTGAGGGAAATAGTGCTTGACTAAAAGTCAGGTGTTTCAAGTTCAGGCTCTAGCTTTGCAATTAATTGGCTATGTGGTTGGGAAAAATCACTTAAGCTGCATAGACTTTATTTTTATTTGATTTTTTTATTTGTAAAATGAGAGGAATATAAAAGACTTGTTCCTTTTAGGTGTAAAATTCTATTATGGTAAAGGTTTCAATATCAATAATAATCATTCCACTCAAGCAACTAGTGGGAGCAATTGTAACAGTTCACTAGCACAGATACAATTTTCTTTGAACAATGAAATACTATTCTGGCCAGCTTGGGCTCCAGCCAGATATATTTGCAGAACATCCTTTAGCTTGAAATACAGAGTTATTGCTCAACCATCTGTTACAATTAAGAAAAGGTTAAAAATGTTTTCTATGTGTTTGACTAATCATGTTTTAGGGCCCTGTGGGTACTTTGCAAATTACATGCCTTGCCTTCCTCTTGGCATTATTAAAAATACTGGATCTGTTTCCAAAATTCATCAGTTCCCTTTTATTATTTTCTCTCTTCTCTTCTTCCAAATAAACTTGTTCAGTTTCATGTGGAGCAGAGTAAGCATACACTTCATGATAGGCAATGACTTGTCTCTGGTAAGTGAGTGGTTTGGACAGAAATTTTTGAATGTTGCTGTAAAGAGCTGCGACAGAGAATGGGAGACCAGTGTCTGAGACTGGGGTCTCTAATGACCTCATGGCTGTGGCATGCTTGGTGCCTGGGAATGTTTCTGTGCAAAGGTGCAGGATGCCTAGGTGCTGTAGTAATGCCCTGAATGAAGAGACTACATGCTAGAGTCTTACCAGCCTCTACCTTGCTCAGCTACTCCTGAATCTTCTTGCCTAAGAGTAACTTTAAAGGATGGACTTTCTTGAACTACACAGTTGCACATTGCAACTGTAGAATGCAACTGTGGAAAAGCTACTGGAATGCCTGTAACTTTCTGAGTACAAAGAATAATGCTTGCGTAGTCTTTAACGTGATGATGAGACATATATAAATAAAGATTGCTGGTGTAACTCTTTAGAACTACTTCTCCATCAGAGAGCAGTGCTCCACTTGATCCCAGCTTTCTCTTCAAAAACATCTATATGTGTGTGAGTCTTTGTTTTTCTTATCCCCCTTTGCCCCTCACCAGAACCTGCTAGTTCAACTGCACTGGTTGCAGCATGTTGCAACCTAAGTATTTGTGATTTGATACTCTTTGGTCCATAACTACAAATGACCCACCATGTGGCCTGTACACAGTAAGATAGTATTGCAAGGGGATGTTCTGAAATAGTCTCATTTCATTCTGTCTTCCTATTTCTCAGGTCCCCTACTTTGCCTCTGCATTTCATCCCATACTTCACTCAAGAAGGTAAGAGGTAAGGTTTGACAAGCTATTTTTTTCCCTAAAGATTCAGTTTCCTTTTCAGTCCAAGAATCTTTCAGTGAGGTTCAACTACATCATATGAAGAAAAATACTGAAGTGTTAGTTTCTGGAGCAGTTTTTTAAGCACTCAGCAATATCCAGTTAGTTACTATTTTTTAAAAGTAATTCTTGTTTTGAAGATACTTTTCTTGAAAGTACTTTTTTAAAAGCAATTTTTTTGGAAATAACTTTTTAAAATCAAACACCATATTGAGAACTCTTCTCTGCTCAATCACAAGATTTCTACATGGAGATGAAATTTATATGTTCTTTGCCTAGGTTTTTATATCCTCCCTAAATAATATTTTCAAGTAATCTGGCATCTGCTTAATAAAGCTAATAATTTGTAGCATCAACCAGAAGTAATTAATTCCATTTTTACCTTCCTGTATTTAGATGAGGTTAAGATGATTTAAAAAATAAATTACAGAGAAAAACTGTCTCATGGAGCCCACCATCAGTGGAGTACCTCTAGTATAGATGCAAACACAGTTTTTCTAAGACACACTATAATTTTTAATAGAAAAAAAGAATGCGTTTAGTATCTTATTGCAGAAGTAAAATTTTTCTTGAATTTCTCTACTATTTAAAAATCTTGCAAATGCAATAACAACAATTTTTGGTTAAATCTGTTTACTAATCAACCTGGAAAAGCCTTCACTATTATGTGACATGTCCATACTACATTCACTCACTCCTTCAAGAGTGAATCTTTTCAGTTTTTCCTGCTGCATGTTGCTTTATTTCCTGTATGTATGTTGATATTTTGTTACCCATCAATGGTGTAAACTTTATTTTTATTCAAAACAATGTTTTGTTATTCAGTATTTTGACTTTGAGATTTTGACTGAATGTGACTTTTCTTGACAAAATCATCACTGTTTTGAATTCCAATAAATGTTTAAAATAACCATCACTGTTCCTTGTCAAATCGATGTGATTTTCAATTAAGTGTTTTTTCAAGATTTCTGAAGGCATTATAACATGCAATGGGTCAAGGCAACTTGCATTATTATCTCACTTAAAACCCATGAATAAATAGCTTTCCTTATAAACACAGAGTATTTTTGTCTCCCTTGATGTACTAATGAAATAACCCAAAAGATCGCAACTCTTCATCACTAAACTTAGAGGAATTACTCATAGGCCTGTTTTTCTTTCCTCACACATCCTATCTTCAAAAATTACCACATTAGACTTGCTTGCAAAATATAAAGATTAATAAGACACAAAACAAACTGTATAATAAATAATCAAATGAGAATATCACAATGAAGTATTTCATAATCATGCAACTTGCTTCTAACCAAAGCAATCTGTGTTTTGCAATATTTATAATTTCAAAGTAATAGTAGGACAACAAGATATGGCACATAGAAAGTCCTTTTTTACAATGAAAAATTCTCTCTAATTTTCTATTACATCAGGGAACTTGTCCTCTCCCAGGAAGTCACTTAGAGGCACACAGAGCAAGAATATAGAAAGGGATTAAAAGATTCAGGACATGCTGGAGTGAATATATTATGCGAGGCCAGAAAACCATCAGAGTTTAATGCAAAACTTTAGGAATACATTATTCAGTAAGGCCCTCAGAATTTCACTGAAAAGTTGAGCTCATCTTCCCTATGAAGTGCAGTGGTAGCACTCTTCTGCATGTTTCAATGATTGTGGTAGGAGAGGTGATCCATTATCTTAGCTTGTTAATAATGAAGATGACATGATGGCATCCCAAAGCCACAGGAAACAGATTGCAATCACTGTAATAATTTACAAGTTCAAGAGTCAGCTAAGGATGTTAGGAGATGATTAATAGAATAAAATAGTCCTATTGATAATATAGATCAGTAGCCAACAACAGTGTTGCTTAATGTATACAATCAAAAGAGGTAATAATGCATACATAAGAGACTGTGGATGAGTTGCCCTCACTGGAAGTCACGGTCCTTTGCCAAGATTCTCAATTTGAGTGAGTTTTCAGACCTGGAACCTTTTGACTGAAGAGATGTTCAGGTCCTCAGGAAGAAGGAACATGCAATACCATGCTAGGTTTACTATTTAATGGTTTCCTCAATCATTCCTCAAAGACAACTGTAGTCAATTACTTATTTGCCTATGTTTCAAGGAAAGTAATGGCCAAACATTTTGAAGGCTGTTAGGTGCAAGGTTTGAGTTGACTTTGATGCCTGAAGTCATAAATATTATTATGGCCCTTATTAGATTAGAGGCCTACAGAGAACAAAGTAACAAATAAAATTCTGCCTAAAGATGGACTTCCAGGAGGAACATTGGCTCTGTGACTCTACCAGTGGTCACCTTCCAGGTCCTCCAATTTATAATTAGAATTGACATATTTGGAAGTTGAAGTCACCATTACTGTAGATCTTGTGGAAATGGTGATGATCTGGAAGCCTGTGAGAATGTTTCCTCTTTCATCAAAATATAGAGAATCAAAAACAATATGACATTACATTTAGTTCTACTCTAAAGGATATTAAGGATCTTGTCCCTGCAGACAAAATTTCTGGAGAATGGCTTTGAACTAATGCAAGTCCATCCAAGTAACAGCCCTTGTGGTGGCCGGCTGCTATGGCATATGTGATATCTGCTGTGGGTGATGATGACCCCTAGCAATGTGGTGTACAACCTTCAATTTGGCAAATACATTGTTTTCTATAATGACCAGTTTTTACTCATGTAGAATGAATAATAAAATGCTTTTGCAGTTTTTTCCACAACTATATATATTTTCCTGCTCTCTGTTATAATATGCTTAGAGATCTGGACATACTGCAAAATCTCACACTGATTCTTATACTGATAACACCAAATTGATCAGGCAGGATTAGCGAGAAGTGGCTAGCATGCTGGAGACCTTGTTAAGACTTATATGCTCTCCAAAGGTCACACAGCTTAATACAATTACCTCAAGGGGGAGGGTTTTAACATAAGAATTTGTGTGTAGGGGACAAAAACATTTATGCCATAGCAGTCTATATGAGGCATCAGCTCTGAATGGAACTAGATCAGAAAAGTGTTATGAGGTAGGTCTAGGCTGTGGTAAAAGGAAACCCTCCATTTGGGCCACATGATCCAGGAGAACCTATAGTAATGGAAATATCAGTAGTGTGAATGGAGTTTTTGGTACGTCTCATAGGGAAAATCACAACTCAGGGACTTGAGGCTCTGGAATAAAGACACATCCTCTTCAGCAGAGAATCATATAGCTTTTAAGAAACCACTTTTGGTGTGTTACTGGTCCTGCAGAGATGGAACACTTCACCTTGAAGCACCAAGTGGCTGTGCATCCAGAATGGTCCATTGTGAGTTGGATGCTGTAACAAACACTAGAGCAGGGAGGCCCAGTAGCAGTCCATCAGAAGATGGAAATGGTCAAGGTGTGTTCAACCCAAGCAAGGGCAAAGGCTACGAGTGAGCTGTGTGAGCAGTTAGTCCTGACCCTTATGTCATTCAAATCAGTTGTGTCAGGGTCCCTCCCTTAGCTCATATACAGGAGGAGGAAGAGCTCAAACTTGGCTGCTGGAGGGTCAGTTTGATTTGTAGGTATAATCCCCAAATAGGTAGTAGCTGCAGTATAGCTAGTTTGGATACGAGGGGTCCTCCCAAAGCTCCTGTTCATTCAAGAATATTTAGAGATAAAATGATTAGATTATGGGAGCTGTAACCTAATAAGTCCATCCTAGTTTGAATGGATTGACTGGGTGGTAACTATAGGCAGTTAGGATGTAGCTAGAGAAGTTGCGTCTCTGGGCATGTGCGCTGGAGGGGCTGTTTTTCCTGAGGCCCTTTGCTCTTCTATCTCTGCTTCTTGACCTCCCTGAAACACCTTTTTATCCTCTGGGCCCTTTTTCCATAATCTGCTGCCTCACTTTGGGCCCAGAGCAAAGGATTTGACCATTTATGGAATGAGGCCTCTGAAACTGTGAGCCCCATAAATGTTTTCTCATCTACGCTTTCTTGTTGTGTATTTTGGTCACACAAATGAAACTATTAACTAAAACAAGGCACGTTTAAGAAAGGTCTTGAAACTCACTTGTGAGGAAAAATGTTCTCAGTAGACAAAGAGTCAGGTGGTCCATCTAGTCATCCACTGTGTGTGGAAGAAGAGTGGCCTTAGGTCAATATATATGTATGGGCATGGTGATGCACAATGGTAATTCCAGTGGCTCGAGAGACTGAAGTAGAAAGATTGTGAATTCAAAGCCACTCTCTGAAACTTAGCAAGGCACTTAACTCAGTGAGAACTTGTCTCTAAATAAAATATTAATAAAGAGCTGGGATATGGCCCAGTGGTTAAACGCCCCTGGGTTCAATCCCTGGTACCAAGAAAAAAAAAAAAAAATATATATATATATATTGAACTGGCAAACTAGTGAGTCCCAAAAGGAAAAGGATAGGAAGATAGGAAGATCAAAGACAAAGAAATATGGCAAAGAGATGTGTAGGTAGGCACTGAATGTGAATATTATTTAAACAGTGGGGGCAGGGAGAAACCCCTATAGAACTCACATAATCTGCTTGAGTGTCTTATAGAACTTCCCTGCCTAATTGTGACTGTGGGTAGACAAATGCAGCAACTATGGTTTTCAAAAGATTTAATCACTTCAGAGTATGGCCTTAGGTCACATCATGAGTTAAGCCACTGAGAAGCAGTAGGTGGGGTGGGGGGGATTCCAACTGCAATACTTTGTCCCAATAACCTCCCTCTTCAATGTTTCTTCTCAGGGAGAGGAGACAACTGGAACCCAGAGCATCTGTAGCCCAAATGTACCCAGAGCATCTGTAGCCCAGATGTTTATGGAAAAGTGGATTCATCCTGAAGCATAGGGTGTGGAATGTGGCAGCCATGGAGGTGTGCTACTCAGATATCCCTTCAAGAAGAAAATGTGCTGATCAGCTGCAAGGACACTGAAGGGCTATTCCTTGAAGGGCTATCTCTGTGACACCTTCCTGTTTAACTGCCTGACACTTTCACCAAACTGCACTGTCATCTTAAAATCTTTCTACCTGTTCTTCTTTCTTTTCCTCTCCTTGTACAAATGTAAGATCACTATTGCAGTCTAAAGTCTTCCCTGACTACTTCTATTCTTTCTTCCCTTTTCTTTCGTAGGCATTTCCCTAAAGAAAACACTTTCACTACTGGCTTTGTTTGGGCATCAGCTCTGGCAGGACCTGACCAATGCAACCACCAAGAAGGCTGGTGAAGGTATTTTGGGAGGGAAAGATGTGTGCCATTAGCTTGTTGTCTTCTCAATGCAATGCCATGCTCATCAACTGTCATCCGCCTCTCCTGTCATGTAAACAATTCATTCAAATGAACACAGGCTTTCTGCACACTGTAGCTCAAGGCTGAAAATCATCTAGTGGAATTATAAACAAGGCTGCTTGGTGACCATTCACCATTGTCAATGCTGACATTCCACAAAGCACAAATTTTCATTCACCTTGCTTACTTTCTTTTTTTAGTCATCCTCTCTCAAGAAGCCCTTAGGAACATTTTAGGGAATCCAAGGTTTTTAGAGAAATCTGCTTTCAAACACTGTTCTAGAAGTTTCTTTTTCCCCTTCCTCTCATGAACTCTCTCATTCTTCCTACAAATCTCTCTTGTTCTGCTTAAGTGCCTCTTTTCTTTTCCTTTTTCTTTTTCTCATGCCTAGCATTTAAGTAGTTTCTGAGAGGGATTACAAAACAGCCCTTCCAGTAAGGCTATTATATTTGAATCTTCATTTCTATTTTGGAGTGGGTTGGAGGAGAGAAAATTACATCCAGTGTTCTTTCAAGAAAGAGGAAAAACCACTCATATAAGATTAACACTATGGGATATGACAACATTGCATGTCATTTTAGCAATGAACCTTGGAGGCCTAGAAAGATTAAGATAGCCCTAAAGAAGAACATTGAAATTTAAAGTAAACTTTTTCTTATTAACCTGGCAAACTCCTTCCTAACCCCACATCCACATGACTTATGATTTTTTTTTTTGTACTAGAGATTAAACTCAGGGGCACTCGACCACTGAGCCACATCCCCAGCCCTATTTTGTGTTTTATGTAGAGACAGGGTCTCACTGAGTTGCTTAGTGCCTCACTGTTGCTAAGGCTGGCTTTGAATTCATGATTCTCCTGTCTCAGCCTCTCTAAGTGCTGGGATTATAGGCATGTGCCACCGGCTATGACTTATGATATTTATACTTTCTTTCACTAGCTTATATTTTTCCAGATATTTAGGTCCTATTTTATTATAAATAAAAAAGACCATGACTATTTATTGGATTGTTCCATGGTCCCTAATTCCAAGTTTAATTTGCTATTTAATATAAGTTGTAAATGTAGTTCATGGAATTTTCCATTTTTACACCAATTTGTGATTTGAAAACATTTTTTCTTGCTATAACTTGTCAAACATCCCTATTCGTGAATTGAAATAAAGTAACAAAACAAAACAAAAACAAAAACTTTTGAAAATAAATGGGTGTATGCTTGATGACAGAACCAGATTACAGGGGCAGGTTTTATAATTAGGTTAGAAGATGGTGAGTTCATAATTGTTCTTAACAAGTCTGTATCATATTTTTATGTCAGAATGATGACTGTGCAGATCTTAGCATCAAAAACTGAAGGTGAAAGATATTAAGAAACTTTTCCTGTTATTCTTACAACTATTGATTTAATAGATTACAGGATTAGAGATGTTTTACAAAATGTATTTCTCATTAAATGTTAGGATTCCTTTCAAGTGACAGTTAAAAACATTATTCATTTTTGGTGAAAATATGTCAAAACAGCATTATACATTTCATTGACTTTATAAACTGTTCAAACTTGAATTTCTAAAATTTTGGTAAGACGGCTTGGGAGTTATCAACTGTGGTAAAGTCTTATTATCTTATATTATTTTCACTACACTCAAGTCCCTACAACCAAAAGGGGGGTTCTCACCTCAAAAATATAGATACACATATTTATTTATGAACAGAGTCTCTTCTCTAAGTTTCTGTCTTCTTTTATGCCCTGGGGGGTAAGGATAAACAATGTGAAAAACACCTCAAATCCTACTTATCCTTCTCTCTGAGGTCAAATCCTGATATTAGCAAAAGTGGTAAGCCTTATTCTCTTTAAACCTTGACCTCGTTTGACCCTTCTCTTTTCTTAGGATGAGATTCTCTGGAGAACTTTCAGTTCCTAGGAAAATAAGAATTTTCTCTTCTGAGATTTTCCTAAACCAATTGAGACCCATACTTTTAGTCCTACCAGCAGGTAGGAACTTTTCCAAATCCTACTTTGACATAAGTAGGTTATAGTGGAATGGATTCCTGTATAAAGTACACTTAAATAAGGAGACTGAGGAAACTATTTGATTTTGCTTACATTATTCCTCTTCCATGCCATACACTGTATATGCTATGTGCATGGGGAATTGTCAAAATGGAGCCATAATTGAGTTCCTTGGCATATCCAGTGGGCTTACAACTGGCCACATGGATAGATGTATGAATTTGAGAATACTGCAGAGGTATTTCAAACATATTTAACCTTCCTGTCACCTCAATTTGGAATCTCATGTATGGGCATTTGAAGCATGCTCTTGCAAATTATTTTGTTGAAAATAACAGTTTACATTCAGAAGACAGGGGTCATTTGGTTCTGCTGTTTTTAGGTTTATGACCATGGCTAATTATTTTACTGGCTTCTTACCTAAAGAGATATTAATATGTAACAACTGAGATTTGTTGAATATTATATTATATAAAGACTGTGAAACTGAATTTATAAATTGCTATAAAATAAAGGAATTTATAGGCATGGGAGTCAGTAGGGAGCACACATGGTAACTTTTCTAACCATCTCTCTAGAACTTTCCTAAAGGGCAAGGGATTGGTAAACTGGTCATATCCTGAGACATTCACTGGGACTCATTTAACTGGAGTGTAGGGTTACTATATGTAAAATATAGAATCTCAAGTTCACTTCCTCTCTTGAATCTAATTGGAAAGTGCACTTGATAAGGCTTACCTCAGCAGGCCCAGCTGTTGTCACTCTCTGTGCTGTCAGTCTAAGTAGGTCAAGTGGGTCCCATCTGTATCCACTGTGATGGCTATTTCATATTCAGAGAAATGCATCAGGAGCAGTACATGCATCTTTCAAGGCCCATACTCTTCCCATCAGCAGAGTTTCCCAGAGAATCCCTGCATTTGGAAGAATAAAAAATTCCCCAGTGGAAACGAGGCCCAAATTGCCCCTAGTTTTGCACCAGAGTCCCTGCCCACTGGCAGGAGCACAGTCCAAGGCCCAGGACTACCTTCAGGGATTGCCATGGGAGCCCAGCCAAGGTCAGTCCCAAGACTGCTAGCTGCCAATCACAGGGGAACCCAGACTCAGGAAAAGGACTGCCTCTGGGGACTCTTGCAGGAAACTGGGCCTAAATGAGGCCTAGGACTGCACCCAGTTACTGTGCCAAAGTCCCTGCCAACCATCTGGAGCACAGGCAAAGGCCAGGACCACCTGCAGGGTCTTCTGCGGAAGCCCAGCCAAGGTCAAGCCTCAGATTGCTACCTACCAATCCACTGACTCACAGGGGAACCCTGTGGCAAAGGACTAGGCAAAGGACTGCCTCTGGAGATCCCTGTGGCTGAGGCTCATGACCATCCCCAGTTCAGTGCCAGAGCCCCTGCAGATCCGTGGGAGCCCAGGCCAGGGCTAGACCCACCACCTGGAATCTCTGAGGGAGTCCAGGCCAAGATCAGGCCTAGGATTGCCCTCACAGGTCTGTGTGAGCCCAGGCCCAGGACCACCCCTGCACATAGAAGGGATCCACGCTGTTGCTTCCTTCCTGTATCCATCTTGTACACTGCAGCCATCCCCATAGTTCTTCCCATGTGTTAGCTTCTGCCTTGGGTCAACAGATAGGGGCTGGATGCAGTGGCCCACCAAAGCACTGCATCTCTGATCAATCAGCCCAAAGACATTGTAAGTCCCACCCTTTTAGCCCCATCAATGAAAGTGTTTATATCCATCTTGGCCCTGTCACCTTGAATTACCTCCACTATTGTTGCCATCATCTTTAGTGGCAGTAGTGTCCATCTGGGGATACCTGCTGTGGACTGGAAGTGAACTCTAAGATGAGATAGAGGTAATCTGTAGTGTCACTATAAGATTATAGGATAGAAACTACAATACCTCATATGGGCATTGCAAGAAAGGAAGATACATAATCAACATGAAAAAGCAAGGGAAGAAAGTGCCCCAAATAAACCAAGATACTATAATAATAGAATTCATTGACAGCACAGTTGATGAAATGTCAGAGAAAGAATTCAGAATATACGTAATTAAAATGATCTGCAAATTAAAGAATGACTTAAGCAAGCAAAGACAGGCAAAAATCAATCACTCCAACAAAGAAATAAGAGAGCAAATAAAGGCCACCATTGATCAACAAAGAGAAAAGAGAACAAAGTAAAGGCAACCATTGATCACACCAACAAAGAGATAAGAGAGCAAACACAGGTAGCAAACTATTACTTTAAGAAAGAGCTAGAGATTGTGAAAAAAAAATCAGAAATTCTTGAAATGAAGGAAACAATAAACCAAATAAAAAACTCAATACAAAGCATCACCAGCAGACTAGATCACTTGGAAGATAGAACCTTGGAAAATGAAGACAAAATATACAATCTTGAGAATAAAGTTGACCACACAGTGAAGTTGGTGAGAAACCATGAACAGAATATACAAGAATTATAGGATAGAATCAACAGACCAAATCTAAGATTTATTGGGATAGAAGGCACCAAATTTCAAACTAAAGGAATGCACAATCTCTTCAATGAAATAATATCAGAAAATTTCCCAAACATGACAAATGAATTGGAAAATCAAATACAAGAGGTTTACAGGATACCAAATGTACAAAATTACAACAGATCTACACCAAGTCACATTATAATGAAAATGGCCAACATATAAAATTTTAAAGGCCACAAGAGAAAGGAATAAGATTACATACAAGGGGAGACCAATTTGGATCTCAGCAGATTTTTCAACCCAGACCCTAAAAGCCAGGAGATCATGGTACAACATATACCAAGTTCTGAAAGAAAATGAATGCCAACGAAGAATCTTAATTCCAGCAAAATTGAGCTTCAGATTTGATGATGAAATAAAAACCTTCCATGATAAACAAAATTTAAGAGAATTTACAGCAAGGAAGCTTGCACTGCACAGCATTCTCAGCAAAATATTCCATGAGGAGAAAATGACAACCAATAATGAAAATATACAAAGAGAGGAACTACCCTAAAAGAAAGGCCAATCAAAAGAGAAACCAAGTCAAGGTAAAAACCAAAATAAACCAAAATGACCAGGAACACAAATCATATTTCAATAATAATCCTGAATATGAATGACCTAAACTCATCAGTTAAAAGACATAGACTGACAGACTGGATAAAAAAAAAGATCCAACAATATGCTGCTTTCAAGAGACTCATCTCACAGGAAAAGACATCCACAGACTGAAAGTGAAAGGGTGGGAAAAAACGTATCACTCACATGGACCACATAAACAAGCAGGAGTTTCTATCATCATATCAGATAAAGTGGCTTCAAATAAAAGTTAGTGAAAAGGGATAAAGAAACACATTTCATACTTCTTAAGGGAATCATACATCAATAACACATAAGAATCATAAATATCTATGCCTCAAACAGTGGGGCATCTACATATATCAAAAAAACCCTTCTCAACTACAAGAATCAAATAGATCACAACACAATAATACTTGGTGACTTTAACACAGCTCTTTCACTGCTGGATAAATCTTCCAAATAAAAACTAAACAAAGAAACCATAGAACTCAACTAAATAATCAATAATTTAGATGTAACACACATATATAGAGTATTCTATCCATCAACAAGCGAATACATTTTTTATCAGCAGCACATGGATCCTTCTCCAAAATAGATCATATGTTATGTCATATGTTTTAAGGAAGTCTTAGCAAATACAAAAAAATAGAGATACTACCCTGCATCCTATCCGATAATAATGGAATAAAATTAGAAATTAATGACAGATTAAAACATAGAAACTGCTTCAACATCTGGAAACTAAATAATACAGTATTGAATGATGCATGGATAACAGAAGACATCAGAGAAGAGATAAAAAAATTCTTAGAGGTAAATGAAAATGCCCATACAACATATCCAAATCTCTGGTACACCATGAAGGCAGTGCTAAAAGGAAATTTCATTGCATTAAGTTCATTCATTAAAGGAAGAAAAGTCAACAAAGAAATGACTTGACACTACATCTCAAAGCCCTAGAAAAAGAAGAACAAACCAACACCAAAAGAAGTAGACAGGAAATAATTAAAATCAGGGCTGAAATCAATAAAATTGAAACAACATCAAGAAAAGAATTCAAAATTTGACAAAACAAAAAGCTGGTTCTTTGAAAAAATAAATAAAATTGACAAACTCTTAGCCATCCTAACAAAAAGGAGAAAGAAAACCCAAATTACTAAAATTCATGATAAAAAGGAAGTATCACAACATATACTACCAAAATACAGAGGATAATTAGAAACTATTTTGAAAACTATTTCAGTAAAATAGAAAACCCTGAAGACACCAACAAATTTCTAGAGGCATATGACCTGCCAAAACTGAACCAGGAGGTCATACACAAGTTAAACAGATCAATTTCAAGCAAGGAAATGGAAGATGCCATCAAGAGCCTGCCACCCAAGAAAAGTCCAGGACCAGATGGATTTTCAGCTGAGTTCTACAAGACCTACAAAAAAGAATTAATACCAATACTCCTCAAACTATTTCATGAAATAGAAAAGGAGGGAACCCATCCAAACTCATTCTATGGGGCAAGCATCACCCTGATACCAAAACCAGACAGAGACACATCAAAGAAAAAATATTTCAGACCAATATCCTCGATGAACATAGATGCAAAAATTCTCAATAAAATTTTGGCAAATTGCATACAAAAATATATTTAAAAAATAGTGCACTATGATCAAGTGGGGTTCATTCCAGGGATGTAAGGTGGGCTCAACATATGGAAATCAATTAACATAATCCATCACATCAATAGACTCAAAACAAGTATCATATGATTTTGTCAATTGATGCAGAGAAAACATTTGACAAAATACAGCACCCTTTTATGTTTAAAACACTAGAAAAACTAGGGATAGTAGGAACATACCTCAACTTTCTAAAGCTATCTGTGCTAAGCCCAAGGCCAACATCAGCCTAAATGGAGAAAAATTAGAAGTATTCCCTCTAAAAACGGGAACAAGACAGGGATGCCCTCTTTCACCACTGCTGTTCAACGTATTCCTTGAAACACTAGCCAGAGCAATTAGACAGACAAAATAAATTAAAGGGATACAAATAGGAAAAGAAGAACTCAAACTATCATTATTTGCAGATGACATGATTCTATACTTAGAGGATCCAAAAAATTCCACCAGAAAACTTCTAGAATTAATAAATGAATTCAGCAAAGTAGCAGGATATAAAATCAACACCCATAAATCAATCACACTTCTATACATCAGTGATAAATCCTCTGATAGAGAAATTAGGGAAACTATCCCATTCACAATAGCCTCAAACAACAACAACAATAACAACAACAACTTGGGAATCAATTTAATAAAAATGTGAAAGACCTCTACAATGAAATCTACAGGACTGTAAAGAAAGAAATTGAACAAGACCTTAGAAGATGGAAAAATCTCCCATGCTCCTGGATAGGCAGAATCAGTTATTGTCAAAATGGCCATACTACCCAAAGCGCTATACAGATTCAATGCAATCCCAATTAAAATCCTAAAGTCCTTTCTTATAGAAATAGAAAAGGCAAACATGAAATTCATTTGGAAAATTAAGAGACCCAGAATAGCCAAAGCAAGCCTGAGCAAGAAAAGTGAAGCAGGAGACATCACAATACCAGACCTTAAACTTTACTACAAAGCTATAGTAACAAAAATGGCATGGTACAGGCACCAAAATAGACATGTAGACCAATGGTACAGAATAGAAGACACAGTGACAAACCCATTTAAATACAGTTATTTTATACTAGACAAAGGTGCCAAACACGTATGTTGGAGAAAAGGTAGCCTTTTCAACAAATGTTACTGGGAAAACTGGAAATCTATATGTAGCAAAATGAAACTAAACTCCTATCTCTCACCATGCACAAAACTCACCTCAAAGTGGATCAAGGACCTAGGAATTACACCACATACCCTATGCCAAATAGAAGAAAAAGTAAGCCCAAATCTTCATCATGTTGGATTAGGACCTTACTTCCTTACAAGACTCCTATAGCTCCCCCCCCCCAAAAAAAGGGAAGAATTCAAACTAAAAAGCTGCTTCTCAGCAAAACAAACAAACAAACAAACAACAACAACAACAATCAATGAAGTGAACAGAGAGCCTACATTCTGGGAACAAATTTTTGCCACATGCACATCAGATACAGCCCTAATCTCCAGGATATACAAAGAACACAAAAAACTTAACACACACACACACAAAAGTCCCAATCAATAAATGGGCTAAGGAGCTGAACAGACGCTTGTCAAAAGAAGATATACAATTAATCAACATACATATGAAAAAATGTTCAACATCTCTAGCAATTAGAGAAATGCAAATCAAAACTACCCTGAGACTTCATCTCACTCTAGTCAGAATGGCAATTATCAAGAATACAAACAACAATAAGTGTTGGTGAGGTTGTGGGGGAAAAGGCACGCTCATATATTGCTAGCGGGACTGCAAATTGGTACAACCAACATGGAAAGCAGTATGGAGATTCCTTAGGAAACTTGAACTGGAACCACCATTTGACCCAGCTATCCCACTCCTTGGTCTATACCCAAAGGACTTAAAAACAGCATTCTACAGTGATGTAGCCATTTCAATGTTTATAGCAGCTCAATTCACAATAGCTAAAATGTGGAACCAACCTAGATGACCTTCAATAGATGAATGGATAAAGAAATTGTGGTATATATACACAATGAAATATTAGTCAACAATAAAAGAGAATAAAATGATGGCATTTGCAGGTAAATGGATGGAGCTGGAAAATATAATGCTAAGTGAAGTAAGCCAATCCCCAAACACCAAAAGCTGAATATTCTCTCTGATAAGTGGATGTTGATCCATAATGAAGGAGAGGACACAGGAAGAATGGAGGAACTATGGTCAAAGAAGAGGGAGGGGGGAGGAAACATGGGGGCAGTAAAGATGGTGGAAGAGATGGACATCATAGCCCTAGCTTCATGTATAACTGCATATATGATGTGATTCTACATTACATACAACCAGAGAAGTGAAAAATTGTGCCTCATCTGTGTACAATGAATCAAAATGCATTCTGCTATCATATATGCCTAAGTAGAATAAATAAATTTAAAAAAATTCCCCAGTGGTCAATAAAACCTATTGTTCATCACTATTATTACTTCTATACTTGTCCCTTTAAGCAGAGAACACCTGAAGAGAGGAAGAATGAGCATTAGTATGTTATCGCCAAAAACTCATCCCAAATTTCTGACCTTAGCCAAGGAATAAAAGAATCTATTGCACATGTGCTCCAGGAGATCAGCTTCTAGTAAGGGTGATAAATGCCTAAACAAATAGCTACAACATTGCTAAAAGAGAGCAATAAGGATGTGCAAACTGTATTTTGCTGCAAGCAGGTCTGAAAAGCTCAGGAAAGGTTTCAGAATGGTGTGATGCCTGAGTTGAGTCTTAAAGTATAAGCCAGAATTTGCCAGGGGGAGATCATTAGAAGCTGATGTGGGTAGAGGGGGCAGATGAATAAATGCATAGGGTTGAATAAATAGAAAACTGCTAGCAGTTTAAAATTGTTGGAGCATACCGTGCAACATAGGGAGCAATGAGAGATGCAGCAGAAACACTAGGCAGGGGATATGTAATGAAGGGTTTATGCCATGTTATTGGGAACTTGAATTTTATCCTGTAGTTAAAGGAACTGTTGAAGGGTTTCGTGTATTACTGTGCATTGCTGTATTTAGGTTTTCGAAAACAAACTTTGGTATTAGTGCACTTGGTAAATTTGAGAATATAACTGGAAATAGTTCACAAGCTCTTAAAGTAATTTAGATTAGAAATAAAATTGGAGAATCTAGAATTTTATATTAAATTTTTAAGTAGAGACTCATTTTCTCCCATTTTCTATATGTACTGTACATTCATGGAGTTGTTTTCAAAATAGAGGCTTAATTCCTTGGGAAGCTGGAGCCAGATATCTGGTTGGTTAGTACTAGATGCAGGGACAGCCATATACATTTTGTAAACATATTCAAAGATATTTCTAATATATTTAGTCATTCTGTCTCCCATTTGAAATTCACTTTTGCTTGGGTGCTTGAAGTATGTTTGGTTGCAAATTGCTAGATTGAAACTATAATAGCATTTTACACCAAAATTTGATCTCATTGTTATTGACATCTTGAAATAGGATGCATTTTTATTATGATGATAAATAGTGGTTTACTTTTCTTCTGTTAGAGAAAATAAATTGAAATCTTCCAGACAATATTAGCGTGAGCTCTGTTCACAAGTTTCTCTGAAGTGAATTCTTTAATTAAATGATTAATAATTTCAATTGCTAGTCATCCAAGAAACATCATGCTTGACTACACTTTTAGTGTGATATAATCATTACTTCTGACTAAAGCTTTCTCCTTCACCAAATAAAATTTATGATGTTTACTCAGGTGTATTCTAGCATGTAGGTAAAGTCACAGAAAATACCAAGGTAAATGAGAAAGTCAAGTAGCTACTGTCTTTAAATGGCCCTGTGGGGCAACTTGATATTTCTTGAGGGACAACATTTCATATTTTGCTTGAAAGTGGTAACTTCAAGCTGCCTGGGTACTATTCTACGTGTGACTGCATCACATCCACTGAAAAAATTTTAAGTGTGATTGTACAATGGAAAACACAAGTGCAACATCTTCAGATGTGATGGACATTAAACACTAATTTAAAGAATAATTTAAAGGAGAGATGTAATACTAGTCTGAACTGGAATCTCTGAGCTCCACTACTTCTTGACAATGTTAACTGAGGCCAATACATAGCCTCAAAAGACCTTTGTTTTTCCTAGAAACTGTGGGAAATAAAATCTGTGTCACAGGATTGTTTCATAATTAAGTGAGATAAAGCATAAGCTGACTAACTTGGCAAATATCAGGCATTCTATAATTATTTTTGTCATCGTTGTTGTTCTTTGCTGTCATTTTATGATAACTGATTTTTGCTCCATTGCATTACTGACTGCTTTCTTCCAATTTTATCATCTTTTCCTTGTTCAATGTTGGAGCATCACATAAGTGTGACTTTGGATACCCTTTGTATTCTCTCTATAGTGCAAGGTGGTTTCTTCAGTTTCAAGAGCATCCTCAGCATTCTGAAGACTTCCAAATCTAAGTCTCTAGGCATGCATGGCTTTTTCCATCAACTCTGGATATGTTTGTCCAATTGCCTACTTGAAGTTGCTATTTGGATGCCTAGTAGGCATTTTGTTTACTAAATTAACAGGCACTGGGTACTTACTGTAATTATAGATTCTGAGAATATGTTACTAGGAAAGTCAAGCAGAGTTCCCTCTCTCTGTGTTTATGTTCTAGAAATGGGAAGTTATATAATAACCAAAATAAAATTGATTACAGAGCCATGGGAAAAAAATAAAGCAATTGAAACAGTATTTATTGCTGCTTAAAAAATTTTTTCCTGAAATGGTACAATTTTGTAGGACAATACATAATCAATTATTTCTCAGTTTCTTTGATGCAGAAATAAAGTCATGGTTTAGCTGGGTGGTTCTGGCTCAGGGTATTTCATTAGACTTTAGTCTTATTGATTAGGCAGACAGTCATCTGTAAGCTTGTTTGGAGCTGAAGGATTTGCTTTCGAGTTGGCTCACTCATGTGCCTGCTGGCAGAACATCTAGGTTCCCCATTCGGAGGACGTTTCCATGGGGCTCTTTTGAGTGTGCATATGAAAGAGCAGCTGGATTACTCCCCAAACATGTGATCCAGGAGAGCACGAGCACAATTCTTTTCCACCAAGCCTATCTTTGGATGTACCATTCACTTGACTTCTAACCTTGAACTTCACATTTGAAGGTTGTTATTTCTAGGGGTTGTTTTTGCCTTGTATTGATGATATAGCCTTTACCTGTACCAGTCAGCCCTGTCCCTATTCCTGTACTGCAGAATCCTAGCTTAGATATGGGACTTTACACCATAGCTTTTTTTTATTATTAATTTGTTCTTTATAGTTATACATGACAGTAGAATATACTTTGACATATTATACATGCATGGAGTATAACTTTCCATTCTTGTGGCTGTACATCATGTGGAGTTACACTGATTGTGTAGTCATATATAAACATAGGAAAGTTATGTCTGATCCATTCTGTCTTTCCTATTCCCACACGCCTTCTCTTCCCTTTGTTCTCCTAGTCTAATCCAATGCACTTCTATTCTTACCTCCCCATCCCTTATTGTGTGTTAGCATGTATATGTCAGAAAGAAAACTCAACCTTTGTTTTTTGGGGATTATCTTGTTTTCACTTATCATGATAGTCTTCAGTTCTATCAATTTACCAGCCAATGCCATAATTTCATTCTTTCTTATGGCTGAGTAATATTCCATTGTGTATATATACCACATTTTCTTTATCCATCATCTGTTGAAGGGCATCTAGGTTGGTTCCATAGTTTAGCTATTGTAAATTAAGCAGCTATAAATATTGATGTGCCTGCATCACTGTAGTATGCTGATTTTAAGTCCTTTGGATGTATACCAGGGAGTGGGATAATTGGGTCAAATGGTAGTTCCATTTCAAGTTTTCTGAGGAATCTCCATACAGCTCTCCAGAGTGGTTGCACTAATTTGCAGTCCCACCAGCAATGTATGAGTGTAACTTTTCCCTCACATTCTCACCATTTATTGTTACTTGTATTGTTGATAATTGCCATTCTGACCATTCTGATAGGAGTGAGATGAAATCTCAAGTAGTTTTGATTTGCATTTCTCTAATTTCTAGAGATATTGAACATTTTTTCATATATTTGTTGACTATTTGTATTTCTTCTGTGAAGTGTCTGTTCAATTCCTACACCCATTTATTGATTAGGTTATTTGTCTTTCTGGTGTTACATTTTTTGAGTTCTTTGTATATCCTGGAGATTAATGCATTATCTGAGGTGCAGGTGGCAAAGATTTTCTCTAATTCTATAGGATCTCTCTTCATATTCTTGATTCTTTCCTTTGCTGTTAAGAAGCTTTGTAGTTTGATACCATTCCATTTACTGATTCTTTTGTTGTTGTTGTTTTTTGGGGGTGGGTATTGGGGATTAAACTCAGGGCCACTCTACCACTGAGCCACATCCCAGCCCTCTTTTGTATTTTATTTAGAGACAGGGTCTCACTGAGTTGCTTAGTGCCTTGCTTGTGCTGAGGGTGGCTTTGAACTCATGATCCTCCTGCATCAAACTCCCAAGCCACAGGGATTACAGGCATGCACTACCATGCCAAGCCCATTTATTGACTCTTGATTTTAGATTCCTGAGCTTTAGGAATCTTGTTGAGAAATTCAGTTCCTAAGCCTAATGATGGAGATTTGGGCCTACTTTTTCTTCTACAAGGCACAGTAGACCATAGCTTTTTTAAGTGCAACTTAAGAGCACAGTGATGCACATGACTCTTAATAGACTAACTGCTACTAGCCTTTACACATTCAATGACAGAAAAAAAGAAGATTAATTCATTATTAAAAATACAAATGCAAATTAAACTCCCATTTTTACTACATTGAATTTTGGGAAGGATGGAATGAGATAGACACTTTCAATATTAAGGGGAGACATTAAAGTTTATAAAACTTAGGGAAAAGTTTTCAGTATAATGTATCAAAAACTTTAAAGTTGTTTATTCTTCTTAACAAGCTTTTGGTCCCAGTAAAATAACCTTAAGTGTTAAATTTTATCCACAAAGGGATATATAGTATTATGGGTAATAAAGAAAATTAAAAGTCCCATAAAAATAAAATGATTAAATATACTGTGAGATACTTAATTGAATTAAATATTATGTAGGCTTTAAGATAATGTTTAGGAAAAATTTTAATGTCTTAATAAAGACTCAAACTATTAAGTGAAAAGGGACACTATAAAATCATATTTAGTGCATAAATATGTAAATATGAGGTAAAATATCTTTAAAAACAAATAATAAAATATTCCAAATTTTTTTATTGACTGTGTCTGAAAGTAATCTTGATTTTTCTGCTTCTTTATAATTATAACATTATTCATCTGAGAACTGCTTTTAATGCCCATGTTTTATTTATGTATTGAAATAATCCCATTAGAATACCTGAAAGTGATATTCTGAATTGTGAGGAAGATTTTCTTCAAAAAAGAAAGGAGGAGGAGGGGAAATAAGACTGCTCTGGTACTTTTAAAAATGGGACAATTTATTACATTCTCTTGCTGTTTCCTTCCTTGTGGAAGGATATCAATTAGTGTGCCAATCTTAGCATGTATCAACTCTATATTATTCTCCACTAGGTAGGTATAAGAGTGGAGAGGGCGATGATGCACTTCTTTGATAAATTGTAGAAAACCTGGGCTTTCATAATTCATACACATTCTCTCTCCCCTCGCACCTCCATTTGTTGTGATTAAGTAAATTTCAGGGAATACACATTTGTTTCTGCTCTTTTAGACATAGGTAACCCATGTGGTGATGTCTGCCCCAGTCTCTTTTTTAAATATGATGGGTAGGTTAGCCTTACACTTTCAGGAGTTAAGTATAAAGAAGCTTATTTTCTCATCAAAGATGCTACATTCTCAAATTTCTGCCTCATTAGTAATGACATCAGTAATTTGCTATTCATCTGCTGATGACCTGTTTTATTCTTGATTGATTAAAAAACTAAGTGGGGAAAAACCCTTATTTCTAGGTCCCCCACCCTGGCCCACCCATCTAATCTTGGGTAAGGTTGCCGTATCAGTACATTTTGATGAGGTAAATGTCTTGCCCCTAACTTGCCCCATTCTAGTACTGTGAATGGCATTCTGGCTCTCCCTGTGGCTTAGAAGATTTAAAATAATCTCATCTTCCTTTTGTTATTCATATGAGAGTGAAGTAGGAGATTACGATCAACCTCATAGTTAGGAATTAGGGCCTCTGGATTTTGTGGCAACAATGGCTAACGTGAAATAATATCAAAATTCATGAATGTGTGCATGGAAAAAAATAATATCAGAGCAAAGATAGCCCAGAAACATGGAACAATGCTCAAAAGCAAGCTAGCATATCAACTTCTAATAAACATCTCCTTCCGGACATGCCTCTACCATGTAAAACAGAATAAGATTAGGACATAGATGTTTTCAATTTCAGGGAACCAAAGGCATATTGTAACCATCATATAAGTACAGAGTAGGATAAAGAGAGCATATATTGCACAATGAAAACCCTAATAGCCCAATAAAATAATTATTGTGTATAATAAAAATGTTATTAATAGGAAAGTATTTGTAAGTGCTCTATGAATTTGTAGTTCTTATTACCAGCTATTAAGAACACAGATGGTGCCAAGAATCAAAGTAAGAAACAGGAGGGTCATGAAAACTCACAGCCAAGACCTACTTGTTTCCCTGTAACTGTACCTTCCACGCTACTTCATGCTCCTTCTAGGCTCCTCACTCTTTTCTGTCTGCTTGGCCACTGAAGGAATTTGTGGTCTGCAGGGACAATAAGAGCTGTTTCTTTAAAGTTGAATCTGTGACATTACTCTTTAGGAAATAGACGGTTGTAGTGACAATAGATAAATAAAATAGAGAACCAGTGGTAGTCTTTGTGTAGCTGTGAAGAAAAAGAAGTGCCTGGTGCTTAATGATGGCTCTGAGCTTTCATTAGAGATCAACATTACATTCCAAATTCAAATGGAAGAGAACCATTGCCAGTGTGGAGTTCAGGATGTCTAGAAAAAGATGACTCAGCTGTCTCTCACAAGGCAAAGGACCACTTATCTTGTTGAAGTCCTCAAGGTTCAGGGAATGATCATCAGCTTTGCAGTCTCAGAAACATGGGCTTGCTTTTTCAGTATGAGTAAAAATCACAGTAACTAACTTTACCAAACTGACACACAAAGTCAGAATGCTAATGTAGTAATTTAAAAAGAAAAGTGAAACTTTTACATGGTAGCATTCTTGTATTGGTGTTTCTAGAATACACTCCTCAAGTAAGCCAACAAGTCACAATCTGAGGAATGTTTGGTAGGTTCAGAGACAGAACAAGCTCACCATCATTTATCACTTCCACTTCTTGAGTAAAATTCATATCCAGACTCAAAAACATTCCTTCTTTTCTTCTTAACCTATTCCCAGAGTAAAGTCATAGTGGTCTTTTTTAAAAAATGAAAAACAGTACAGTTTGTCCATATATAAAACTCTTTAATTCCTTGCCAGTGGGGGAAGAAAACTAAACCCCTTACTCTGCCTCAAAATCTCTGTGCATTAAAATCCCTGTTTACCCTGAGAGAATTTAATCTGAGATGCTTAAGTTCTATAGCAATACTTTCAGCTATAAAAACACTATTATTGAAAAAAGAAACATATTTTCTGGGAACTATTTAGCAAATTTTTACCCTTTTCTCATAGAAAATATAGTTTTCATAATATTTAATAATGAAGGTAGATGTTTTAGCAAAACTACTTAGTTTGAAAATCAGTTGGCACCAAAATGAGCATGGTTACTATCTGGTAATGACTTATCAAAGCAGCTGATCATCAGTCACAGAGACTTAAAAGGGTCAGAGAACCTATACTTACATACTCATCCATTTAATGTTTATTGGACACTCTCTAAAAAAGAGCACACTGCCACCTTAATATGAAGAATGTAATCTGCTTATAATTTTGTGCAAAGTTAGAAAAATTATGATTGTAACAATTTTTTTCTATTTGCCTCAACAAATGTTTTCAGTGAATAGTGTGTACAGCTTCTGATAATTTGTTTTTTTCTGTTATGTTTGCCACCATGTATTAAAATGCAACTTTTGGGAAAAAAAACAAAATAATAAAAATAAATAAATAAAAAAAAAGAGCACACTGTTTTAGATATTGTATTTTATTTAATGAAAAGGGAGGAAATAAAACACCATGTCCCTGAATGCTCCCTTTCTATTCCTCAAAACCTAACCAGTTAAGGGAATACTGAGAACAAATCTAGACCAGAAAGTCCAAATACATATTACTTCAGAGGACTTCGGCTTTCTCTTTTGCACAGCAGTAAACAGGGCAAGTTAGTGCTTTCTGTAAAAAGGTATTTTCTTATATGTAGGCTGGGATAGTTGCTCCTTGGGATGCTGGGAATATAAGCAAACCAAGCAAGCTAATGCTGATGCTATCACTTCCTCTTCAGCCTAACATATAAAATCTGAGTGGAGACTGGCACAGAATTGAGGGCACTGTGGAAAGCACACATGCCACTCCTCCAACTGGCTGCCACTGAACAGAATACGATGAGGGAAAGGAGGCACTGCTTGGCAGAGAACCCTGTGGGGACTGAAATGCTATCTGTCAGCCTGTCACCACTGAACTCTTCTTGGAGCAGTCTATGATCTCAAGTAAGCTTTCCCCAATAAATCACATCTCTCTCATGCTGTCTTCAGACATTTCTTTTGGCTTGTCTGCAACCTACCCCATTGCCCTGGCACACCTGGGCTATAACAAGATAGATGTGTAGTAACATGCATATTTCCTGTTCTTTCATGGAGCTTGATTTTAGATGGAAGTAGTACAGAAAATAAGAAAAATATCAGACAGACCCAAGATGCAGCAGAAAGTGAAATTTTAAAGTGTGCAGCAGAAAGCTGCAGCAGAAAGGTAAACTGGTATGGAGGGATGCAAAATGAATCTACAGTATAGAATGGTGAGAAACCTTGGACACTAGAACTGCACCAATAAGATCCAAAAGAAGGGATATAGTTGACATTTGGAAAATTCTCTGTGGCATAGAGTAGGACTTAATAATTTGTGTGTAAAAATATTACAAAGAGCTTGGGCTCCATTTATCTAAATACTGTATGATAGTTTTGGAGTGAAATCTCTGATTCTGTATGGGTAGTATCTCAACTGGACTCTTGCGTTTTAGAAGTGATTCATGAGGGGCATCAAGCTGGTTCTGATAAGGATGCGCACTTAAAAATTCTTGAGAACTCTAAAGAATGCTTGAGTGTGGTTCATAAGAACCAACTACTTGCTATTGAATACTTCAGGGGATCTGATTTTCTTAGTGAACAGTTTTGCCACCCTCAGCCAGCTGCTTCACCAGGCAAACTATGAGGATCACTCAAAGGCCTTGGGGATATTTCTGAAGGGATAGTTAACATGATGACATCTCCTTTATGAAGGTACATTAAAACTTGTGCCTAATCTGCCAAATGCCAAGCTACCTTAGATGATGAAATAAAATGTTCCAAAGAAGTCATTTCATTTCATCTTTTTTGAAACTTGATTTAGGAAAGGTAAAGTGAACCAGATGTCATTTTGGTGATCACTTCATGGAAACTGCAACAAGACGGTGCATCCTGACCAGAAGCACGGTTGCACAGCTCTGATCTCCAGTCTTAATTCCCAGATGGTCTATTCACAATGATTTCCTTTTGCCTTCTAAAGTCATTAGAAAGGGAAACCACCAAGACTAAGTTCTCAACATTTGGATGAGGGAGGTGAGGAAGAGGCCTGTCTTTGGAAATTTGGCCTGTATCAAGCTTTACCTCAGAGGTTATATTTGGAAAAATGATATAATGGGACCCTAAAGTAAAAGTCAGAGAATCTGAAATATCATTTATTGGCCGCATTTAGATGTTTTACAATGGCAACAGTTAAGATGGAACCATTTTTAATGGCTTTGGAAAAGATAACTAGCTATAGAGCCAAAAAAATCCATGCTTAAAGTTTGTCTCTATATTTACTACCTCTTTACCTTTGGTGAATTATTTTATCATAAATAAGAAAATAAATAATATCCTTAGCTAATACATATTGAATATATTTAAATATATTGTATGTTATTTTGTCTTACCCATGAAATCTATACTATCAATAAATCCATGATACCTATACTAGTAATATCTATATTTTTCAGATGAGGAAGCTGAAAATTAAATCTGGTATATATCTGCCTTAAAGGCATGCATTAACAAATGAAAGGGTCAGTATTTGAAATTAGGTCTGTCTGAGATGAAAACCTGGGCTTGTAACCCCTTCATATTACAGACTTAAAGGGGTCATTACAGGGGTAAATGGAAGTATGCATGGAACAATGTAAAACTTATCTAAACACTCAGTTTAAGTGCGGCAGTTACAGTTCTTAATATAAATCTTCAGTTGTGTGAGAAAAATAATATATCTTTCCTTTTTACTTAAATAATTAAAATTTAAAACTTTATCCTGCCTTGCAGCCAGCTTAACTTTTCTGCTGTTAAATTATAATGTCTGAGTCCTATGCTATGCCAAAACTTGGAGGAAGGCCCTGTTTCTTGGACTTGGTCCATACCGTTACAGGAGAAGCCCTCTATTCCTCCCAGCACCATTTCTTCAGGTCCAGTAAGTCTAATACATTTGAGGCATAGAAATCTTTGTTGATTTTGGAAGGATTCTATTGCCCTCATGGACTCATTTCACATGTATTAAGTACCCATTAGTAAGAAGTGCCATTCTAGGCATTGAGGAAAGAGCAGCAACAGGAAAAATTTTTCTGCTTTCTGCTCTCTGCTTCGAGTCTATGCTATCTCAGAGTGCCATGCAATCCTCCACCCTGTGCCATCTTGCCATCTGTTAATGGGATGTTGCAGAATGGCATGTACCATCCAGCCAGGGAACTGAACTCATTAAGCTAAAGGAGCCCATTGCCTTCAGGGCTTCTTTCTAGACTGTGAAGTGGGCCTTATGAGTATGTATAAGGTGTTCTATATTTTCTTTTTTTTTTCACAATGGTAATATATTCTAATGGTAATCAGTTAGGTTATTCATTAGCCTCTTTGTAGTTTTAGGATCTTGCCAAAGGAAAGTTGAGTTTACTTATTAATGTTCTTTGGTTGTTAGGTGTGCTGATATTATGGTGGTTACATGAACAAGTATGCTCTTATTTGTTAAAGATGCATCCTTACTGATTATAAGTGAAATAAGAGAAAGCAGGGAATATCCCTCAAAAGGAAAAAAGAGGATACAATGAACAAAAGCTCTCATTGTCTTTGTAAAGCTAGTGAGTGAGGAAGCTCATTATATTGTTGTTTTCTTTTTATATTTTATATATATAAAAATTTCAAAAACAAAAAGTTAAAAATGCTTGAACCCAGGATAAATTTAGGTGTCATGTATTTTTGATTTTTTTAATATAATTGGTTGTTATTCAATGTGTACTTCCCAGTTTTTTATTCTTTATTTCCCCAGAAGTATTTGAATTATATTGTGGCTTTGCTTTTGCTGTTGATGTTATTGTGTTTTTTAAGAGAACACATTTAATTTGTAGATCAAATCTGTTATCTGCCAAAAAATCAAATTGTCTCATCAGTTTTCTCTTCTTACTTTGAATTCTCAGTTTCTCAAGTTAATTTGCCATGTTATTGATTTTTTTTCTTCATATGAATTCTACTATTTATTGTACTTTTTATCTCAAATTGAAATCTTGTTATTGAACTGAGGTTCCTCGTGTTCTTAAAATTTTTTACTGCTATATCACAGTATTTGAGGGGTATTTGTTTTAGGACACTGATTGTGTTAGTCAGCTTTCTGCTGCTATGACAAAATACTCAAAGATAATCAACTTATTTTTGCTCAAGTTTTCATTGATCTTAGTTCATGGTTTCTTGACCCCATAGCTCTAGGCCCATGGCGGCATAGTACATGGCAGGAGCATGTAGCAGAAGAAATCTCTTCACCTGAAGAGAAACAAAGAGACTGAAATCAAAGAGAGAGATAGGAAGGGCTCCAGGCCCCATTTTCCCCTTTAAAATGCATACTCCAATGACCTAACTTCCTTTCACTAGACCCCACCTCCTAAGGTTCTACCACCTTCCAATAATGCCACATGCTGTCGACCAAACCTTTATTATATAAACAGGCTTTTGGGAGACATTCAAGATCCAAACAATAGCACCCATGAGCATCAAAATTTAGGTGATGCTCAAGTCTGTTCTATAAAATGGAAGAATATTTTCATATAACCTACACACATACTTTTGTATAGTTAAAATCAACTACAGGTTTCTTATGATATCTAATACCATGCAAATGCTATATAAATAGTTGTTATCATGTATTGTTTAGGGAATAGAAACATGAAAATAGTTGGTATATGTTCAGCACAAATGGAATGCTTTTCCAAATATACAAACACATACACACACACGTGTGTGTGTGTACTTGGGATTGAACCCAGAAATACTTTACCATTGACCCGCTTTCCCAGCCCAAAACATTTTTAATTTGAGACAGAGTCTCATTAACTTACTGAGGCTGGCCTTGAACTTGTGATCTTTCTGCCTCAGCCTCCTTAGTTGTTGGTATTACAGACATATGCCAACAATTTTTGGTCTGAAGAAGCATGAATGTGTGGGTGTAGAACCCATGGATTTGAGGGACTGACTGTATTTTAATGACTTCTTTTTGCCTCTTAGTCTACATATATCTTGAGTGACTCTCAGCTTGTCACTCTTGTTCTTCTTTTATAAGGCTATATCTGGCAATTTTAAAAATAAACCAAGCAGGTAACTTCTCTCTATTTTTGAAGCTTAAAGATACATGTCTGAAATGTTCCCATTTGTGTTACAATTTCTTTTTAGAGGCTTCATAGGTGTGCAGATGAATTATATATCTCTCAGAATAAGTACTGTTCTCCAAATATTTAACTTCTTTCTCCTTGAGTCTATGGAGATCTATAACAAAGCCCTTCAATATCATTTCATGGAATCCTAATTTGGAAAATGTTGGCTAGGCAATTTTGAAATTGTTCTCTTCTGCCCATAAATACAGGAAAGAACATGAGTTCGTGTCTTGAATTTTGTGTGTGTCTTCATCATTACTCAGTCAATAAAATGTGACTTAGCATTTATAGTGGACCAAGCACTGTGCTGGCTCTGGGAATACAAAGACTGATATTTCTTCCAGCTCAAAAAGACTCTACGGGATAATGAACACATAAACACTGGTATGCTGGCAACAGAGAAAGAAAGGTGTACATAATTCTAATAGCACTGACCTACAGGGTACTTGATAAAAAAACTGCATAACAAAAAGAAATCTTTCAGGAGTAGTTTCTCAATTACTATGTGGTTTGTTTAAAATATGAAGTGGTTTGTTTAAAATATAAATTCATTTCTTTGTAATGAAGATTTTTTGTTTGTCTTGGTAAACCCAAGGATGAAAGAAAACCAATCCTGTTTTATCAAAATGTTATAAAAACTTTTAGTATTCAGTGAAGTAAATTGTGATTTTAATTTAGGTTAAAAAAAGTTATTTTGGTTAAATACTAAACTTCTTTAAGATTTACTGAGAGAAATTGGATGTGGTAATGTATACTTGTAATCTCAGCTACTCAGCAGGCTGAAGTGGGAAGATTTCAAGTTCAAGGCTATACTTCTTAAGTGAGACTCTTTCTCAAATGGATGTGGCTCAGTGGTAGATCAGTGGTAGAGAGTCTTTGGGTTCAATCTTCAGGACTTCCAAAAGATTTACTGAGATAATATTTAATACTAGAAAAACTATTATAGACCATTAAGTTTTTAAAGAGGTCCTAAACTTTAATCAGTGACAACTCACTCAAGCTTCTAACTGCAAAAGCAGGCTATTTGTAAGTAATGTGACAACTTTAAACTTTTATGATTTTAAAGATCTTCGTCACACAATTTTTCATATCCTCTGAAGTTTTTAATTTTTCTAGTGAGATTATGCTTTTTAAATAGAAGGTTATAAACTATAGAATGTAAAGATTAATAGGAAAGAGTATTTAGCCTATACTTAGTATTTTAGAGGTTATGTGAAAAGTAGCAGAAAAAAGAGCTAATATTGTTAAAAGCTTTATGGTTTGGTGTTCTTTTCTGTTATTTTCTAATTATTCTTATGAATGAAAAAGATTAAAAAGTCTAGTATGCTAATATCCTTTAAATATAATAAGGAATATAATAAGGTATAACATATTTGACAAGGAAATATTCAATGGTTCTACAGAAAAATGCTCAAAGAAAATAAAGAGAAAGTACACAAATAGGCATAATGTACAAATTGGGAATTCATAGGTAAACCACTGAACACTGAACCTCAGCAGTAACAATGCCAACAAAATGCAATTAAAAAGAAACACTAAAAATTGAAGAAGACAAACTGGAAAGTCATTTTAAAAAGAACAATTCTCATTTTGGTGAGAGTAAAACACAAATGCTCCTACTAGGTTTGAAACTTGATGTAGTCTTACTGGGAAGGGAGCAGGCAAAATGTCTCAAAAAATCTTCAAAAACGTGTAGCCTTTGGTTCATTAGTACCACTTCAAGGGCCCTTTTTCTTCAGGAAAAATGTATAGTGTTTGAGCAGAATGACTTTATGTGACCTTCAGTATATTTTGGTAATGTAAAGCTCGTTATTTCCATGTTACAGATGAGAAAAACCAATATTCAGAGAAGTTAAGTGACTTGTACCAAAACTCACAACTATCAATGAGAGATGTGCCCAGATCAGATTTTTGGGGTATCAGCTTCACAACTCTTGCTTATGCCAAAAACTCCTGGTTCAATATTGGTACCTTCTTCATGCTACACTCAATGTTAGGCTCTGGCTGTACAAAGATAACAATAAATGCTAATATTTATTGAGCATTTACTGTGCGTGAACTTTTTTGTGTGTGGATTATGTGATCCTATTATGTGAACAACCTTTTGTGTCAATTTTTTTCAACAAGTAAGCTAGCTGTCCAAATATCAGACAGATGAATTAACAAATCAGTCTGAGCAATCGTACTCCAGAGTCCTCTTTCCTAACCATTACATTGAATTCTTTTCCCAAAACAGAGCACTTATATATCCTGTCCTCAAGGAGCTCATGGTATAGTTGCAAGGAAATAGAGCTGTTATGATTCAGAATAAATGTCAATAATACTGTGGAGACACAGAGGAAAACTATGTGTTATGTATATAATTATGTTTTGGGCTTGATAGCACTGATGGAAGTGGGTGGAAGGGAGCTGAATACTGTTACTATTTGTAAAACCAATTTATATTTATATTTGCAACTTCAGATAATCACATCCACTGACTGGGAAGGTTCTGGAACAAGATACATATATTTTCACTTTTTTATGATTAAAAATTCTGTTATGTCTTTTGACCTCTCCCTTTATAAAACCAAGCAAAACTCTGAATATGCAAAGAAAAATAGTGAAACAAAATGCACAAGATATTAACGGCCCTGTTTCCACTCTTACCAACAAAATAATTCTATTGTTTTCTATATGTCTTTATACATGACAGTTTATTTTTGACTTGCATAATGATATGAATATTAATGTAGAACATTTAATTAACAACATCTTTGCAGTGAGCATATAGTCCAGCTGTATTTTATATAGATGTTTAGGGGCAAATGGCAGAGGTCACCATGTGGACTTTTAGTGTTTCTCCGGATTCAAGCCGAGGTTGCATCTTATGCATTGGTAAATGTGGGTGCTCACATACTGGTCTCTCCTGGGAGGAGTTAATCAAAACTCAAGAGTGCAATTGTAGGACGGGCCACAGAAAGTGCAGTGGCATAAATGTTCATTGTCAAACCAAATAAAAAAAATACATAGTCACTTTTGAAACATGAAATTGTTATATAAATACAAGATGCATTTATCAAAGCTTGAAAGTACAAAAAGGAATCTCATTACCAGAAAATCATCAAAGAAATAATGCTGTCCAGAATTTTCCAGCTTTGATCCTAGTCACAGCATAACCACCACTAGCCTCTTGTTAGATGTTCTCTTGAAAGTGAGCTTGGAGTAATTTTCATCTTCTAATACAAAAAGCAAACAGCAGTTGAACCCTTCCTCATACTAACTGCTTACAGGCATTTCTCCTTTGAGCCTCACAACAGATTTTGCTGTAATCATCATAACTGTGGACATGGAGGCTTAGAAAGGATAAGTAACTTGCTGACAGTCAGACTCTTGTGAGTTGTAAAGAAAAGAATTAAACCCAAGCAGCAATTTGGCATTTACCCATTTACTGGATGGCCTGTAGCACCAAAGAAATAAAATACTAAACACTAAGCATTTGACAACCACTTCTCCCATGTCTTCTCTTCCACCACCATCTACCTCACCTATGACAACTCCTCCAATGTTCTACATAACATATTTTAAATTTGAAAAGTAATACATTTTCATAGTTACCATTTAAATATTATGAGATAATTGGGCAGAATTAAACACACCCAGCAGTGCTGAAAAAGGAGAATTAGAATTCTTTGGTATAGATAAAAGAGATAACCTATTCCTTTATCTTTCCTCATTATTATAATGTTATAAATAGCTCAACATGATTTTGCAGTTTTTTTTTTTCAAATATGACCACAAGGCAGTTGTGGATATTATAATTTTAAAGAAGATAAATGGTCTTGCTCTATTATCTCTATAGTGTCCCCTTACACTAGGAATAGGATGGGTTGAAGAAAACAAGTTGCAATTTCCAACTCTGATATATCCTATTAATTCGTAATTTAAGTATGTAATTAATGCACAAGCTCAAAAGGAGTGTCTATTCTATCTTTAAAAGTACAAGACAGAGTAGCAATGGGAACATCATCCCATAGAGGTCGTTGGTTTTCTCTTAGAGATGCAGAAGATCAATTTTAAGAAATAACTAGTGGAAAATTAGAGCAGAGAAATTCAGAACGAATGAGGCAACTTAGAAAGGTGGAAAAATAGTGAAGGATTTGTAGTTCAATAATCAGATTAAATTTCCATTTCTGTCATGTATAAGCTAAACTACCCTAGGAAGTTGAATAGGAGTTGGTTTTCTCTCATATAAAAATAGGTCCAGTTCACCACTGTAGCAATCAGATTCTTGGATGGATCACTTTGTTCTTGATTAGCACAATTCAATCCTTGGTAGAAACATTAATTCATTTATAAAACTCAGTTGCACACTACCACATGCATTCTACCTAACCACTCCTATATGTTTTCCATAGTTTTTGAAATGAACGTTTCATTTTTATAATCTGACGAAATAATATTAACTTTGTGATACTGGAATTTAACCCAGTGGTGCTCTACTACTGAGCAATACCCCTAGGCTCCCTTTTTTTCTAAATTTTAATTTCGAGACTGGGTCTAAATTGCTCAGGCTGGCTTGGAATTTGTGATACTCCTTCCTCAGCCTCCTGAGTCACTGGTTTTACAGGGCTGAGTCAACACACCCAGCAAATAATGATGTTATTTTGAAAGAGTGGGGGGAAAATCTTAATTTTAAGGAAATTTGGCCACAAGGGGGAAGTAGAAGAATCTGTTCGGGAAATCCAGCAGCGGTTTTGTTGTTTAATTTCTCCTTCTCATTCTCCTGCTTTGCTTCCTCAGTTCTCTCTGGCATCTTGTACTTATCTCTTAGGTTTCCTGATTCTAAAAGTACCCTCAGAGGCCCTATGCTCGGAAAGTTTATTGAAGTTAACCACTTTGCTATCACACTGATTTCTGTAGGATGAGGTGAGTGGTGCCTTGCCAACACACTGCCTTTGATTCCAGGTCTGTCCTGGTGGAGTGCAAAGCCATAATTGCTCACTGCTGCACTGTCTTAGTGCACGTAATCACTGACAAGGAGTTATCTGCGGTCACAGTAGATGGCTGGCTATAAGAACTGTCACAACACCTATCGGATAAAGAGGCCCTTTCAGGTCCTGCTCTTTCAGGGAATTACTCATCTAGATTGCCTGCTCCAAGCTGAGGATTTCTCTTGAATATACCTGTTTTGTTATCCCCTCACCACCACCCCATTTCCAACAACTAGGGGCCCTTTTAGAATGCATTCACTTTGTCTGCACTTGCTTACAATTCAAACTGTAGGCTCCATGGTCTTGATACTTTTTTCCAAGGCTGCTTATTCTTTTTTTTTTTTTTTTGGTACTGGAGATTGAACTCAGGGGCACTCGACCACTGAGCCACATCCCCAGCCCTATTTTGTGTTTTATGTAGAGACAGGGTCTCACTGAGTTGCTTAGTGCCTCGCTGTTGCTGAGGCTGGCTTTGAACTCACGATTCTCCTGTCTCAGCCTCCCTAAGTGCTGGGATTACAGGCTTGCGCCACCGCGCCCGGCTTCAAGATTGCTTATTCTTTATTTGACAAATATGTACCGTGAACTACATCCATCAAGCTTTCTTCAGGTACTGATTAGGCCATCAGATAAGGCAAGGGCCCTGCTGCTAAGGAAACTTGTGGTGTAGGGAGTTGTTTTCTGCTGCTAATATCTTGACCTTTATGGATATTCTGATTCTCACAAAATCCATATGAGGCTATATGGATTAGGGACTGTGCAGAAAGATGGCACTGAGCAATCACTTTGGGGAGGAGGGGTTTAGATAATTGAAAGACACTGAACATGCTCTGTTTCTACAAAAATCCTGTCAAAAACATTTGAGAGTGTTTCTAAGAAAGCAAGCTGCTGGAGAGAAAACCAAAATGTCTCCAATATGCTTGTGAATCTGAAGTCCTTTGATGTATGGTATATAATAGAACCTCTGTGTGGTTCTATTAAATGTCCACTAGGACTAAAACAAACAGAAATAAAAACTCAAAAGAAACTTCAAAGGTGCATGGAGGGAAGGGTAAAGGGAAATTCACAAGTGATGGCAAAGCCTTTGCCTCGACCTGCACTGGTGGGAGCTGCAGCTGTAGGAGAGTCATCCCCCATAGGAGATGGACACTTTGGTAGTTAAGTGGCTGAGACAAATGTCTCAACTTCTCACCCTGCCTGCTAGTCTCCATCTGATACATCCACTGGGAGAACCCAACAAGAAGCCTGGTAATGAAAGGAACCTATATGAGGTCCCCAAAGTTCAACCCTCTGGAACCCAGATCAAGATAAATTAGAACAGTGAGTAGTTCAGGAGGGGAGCAAACAGAACACCAGACAAACAGGCCACTCCAAATATGCCCCAACTTAACCTGCTAATTATTACAGTTCAAATCTCTCTGTCTCTATTTGCCACTATTTCAATTCCTATAATAATGTATAATTCTGAAATCAAAATTATCTTTAATAGCAACCATTCAACATTGCATTAACACGTATTTTTTTGGAACTTATACTATGTATCAGACATGTCTAGCAGCTGGAAATGCTCTCTGTCATTTAGAAACAACTTTGAGTGAGTGATGTATTTATAGAGTTCAGTACAGTGTTATGGGAAGAGAAAGCCACATTAGAAGTATCTCATCTGTAGTCAGGGGCATTCAGAAAGATTTTCTAAATGTAATAATGGCTAAACTTATTTGTGGAAAATGATAAAAGAACAAAAGGAGTGGAATAAGAATGTTCTAAACAGAAATTAAAATATAAGGAAGGGCCTGAAAATAAGAGAAGACATCTGTTTTGTTGTGGAACTTAGATGCCTCATTCTGGTAGTATAGAGTCGAAGGGGCAGAGGTGACAGGAGGTAGGAGAGGTGAGAGAGGAGGAGCATAAAGGCCCAGGAAGTCACTTTAGTGAGGAGGGTTCTGGGTAATTTCAGGGCACTGAACATGCTCTGCTTTTGTAAAAATCCTGTCAAAAATGATGGTGAGTGTTTCTTAAGAGAGAAGGCTGTGGGAGGGAAAACCAAAATTTCTTCAACATGCTCATGAATCTGAAGTCCTCTGATGTACAGTCGCTCTCTGTGTGGTTCTATAAATGTCCACCAGGACTAAAACAAATGGGATTTAAAACTGTCCAAATGCTGCTTTGGTGTTTTCTTGCCATTACCAGTAATCAACCTCTAACTTGGTATTCCTGAACTCTAACTTCTGTGATAACAAAGGCCTCCTCAGCATGTGCCCCTGCCTCGCCAGCAGGCATCAGAGCAGAAGCATGTAGAGGCACAGTTCCATTTTCTGTTCCTCTTCCAGCCTCAGAACCAGACCAGACTGATTACATTAAATTCAGGCTCTAACATAAACTAGCTTTTGTGACATAGGCATTCCTCATAATTACTCTAAATCTTACTTTCCTTACCTGTGATATCTGGAGACCTAGAATGTTTGTAATAAAAATTCACTACAGGTTCTTTAAGCAGGAAGTGAGATAATTAATTTTAAAAAAAGGTTTTATAATAAATAAGCCATGATGCTGCCTGAGACTGTCATGGCCTGCTCTAGTAGGAGGATAGAAAGAACCCTGTGGGCTAAAGTTTAGAGTGGTACCTTTCTAGGTACTGATTAAATAGTAGGGGAAAATCCCTGGGTGTAGGCACTGAGCAAATGCAGTTGCTGTGTTGCACAGTGATCCCACTCCCTGGACAAATGTTTGACTCATTGTCTCCTGGGATTTCGTTGTTAGGGAGCTGTGAAGCAGGATAGCTTCTGTGATCTTTCTTTCCAATTTGTAATATAGTAGCACTCTCACAGCTTATTTCCCTGATGGATATCAGCCCAATATCTTCAAGTTTGTGTTTGTGTTCTGCAGAAGGAAACTGAGGAAGGTCACACCCTCTCATGACACTGAGCACAAATGTGGCACTGAGATCTCTGTTTTCCACTCGGGATCCTAAGAGTCAACACCTGAGTTCAGTGTCAGATTTTTTTTTTTTCCCTGAAGTAACATATAGCTTAGACCCCAGAGTGATCATGATCATGCACACTTGGTCCTGATGACAGTCAGAGATACCAGCATTTCAGGAAAATGTGTGATCCCTTCTGTGTTCATCAGCGTTTCATCACTGTGACCAAAATACATGACAAGAACAACTTAGAGAAGGAAAAGTTTATTTTGGCTCATGGTTTTAAAGGGTTAGTCCATGGTTGGCTGAGTCTATTACTTTGGGTCCAAGAACACCAGGGTGGAAGTGTGTGATGTTGGAGCACTGCTTACCTCAAGGCAGCCAGGGAGCACAGAGGGAATAAAGGGGAGAAAGGCTGAAGGGAAGATGAACCCCTCCAGTGTGAATGCTCGGTGACCCACCTCATCTAGCCACACCCCCGCTGCTTATAGTTACCACCCCATCCATTTGAACTAGGATGAAAAGATTAGGTCACAGCTCCCATAATCCAATCACTGCAACTCTGAATATTCCTGCATTAATACAGGAACTTTTGAGGGGGACACCTCATATCTAAAATACAGCAACTTCTTCCAAAATATTGCAGAATTAATGATATTACAAGGGACCATTCTTTGATATACAGATTAGTTACTATAAGCACGGTACAGGGAATATCCAGGATGTAATTTTGTCCTAATGGTTAATATAATTTTACTTTCTATCAAATCACAATGAAAAATAAATTGTGATTGTTTTTTAAAAATGACACAAAAATAGAAACACTACAGATACTAGTGGCAGGGAGGAACGCATTTTCACAGAAGTAAAGAATAAACAAATGAAGGTCAAATTAAGGCTCAGGAAAAGTACGCTTGCAGTGAAGTGCCTGAAAAAAGTTTTCAAATTATTCTGACTTTGATGTTAAGGATATTTATAGTTCATATACATATAGTTTGTATATGTGTGTGTGCATATATATAAACTTACACATGGAATATACATACAAATGTATACATGGTATATACGTATAACTTATTACATGGAAGGCATTTCTTTCTCTATTAAGAATATTATCAGGTTCTTAAAGAATTTTCAAATGCAGTCAAGTTTGTAAAGGTTCATTGTCAAAAATAAACATTTATGAAAATGAGAGATCATTTTCCCAAATGGCCCTGGGCTCTCATCTCTAATATTATTCTACATTACAGTTCTTTATTTTGGGGGAGGAGGTACGAGGGATTGAACTCAGGGGCATTCCACCACTGAGCCACATCCCCAGCCCTTTTTTGTATTTTATTTAAATTAGAGACAGGGTCTTACTGAGCTCCTAAGTGCTTCATTTTTGCTGAGGCTGGCTTTGAGCTTGGGATGCTCCTGCCTCAGTCTCCCAAGCCGCTGGGATTACAGGAGTGTGCCGCCATGCCCAGCACAGTTCTCTTCTTAATTGTTCCTCCTCCACAAGATTGTGGGCTCTTTGTGTCTAGAGATCATGTCCAATCTGTCTTTGTATCATCTTCAACCTGACAAATGTCTAGCTCATAAGGGGTAAGGACAGTAAGTACTTATGGAATAAACAAATAAACAAAAGCATGACTTTGCCATACCTATAGAATACAACTTCAAGTTTGTGCACTGCCAGATGAAGCAAAGTTGTTGGTATTAATCAGAAATGAAAGTGTATAACTGACTCACATGCTACATTTTATGTCACTGTTGACCTTCAGATATGAAGATTATCCTGGATGACCCAGGCAGGCCAAATATAAAACAGCCCTCCAAAGCAAAGAACTTTCTTCAGCTCATGCCACAGGGGGATTCAGAAAGATTCAAAGCCCAGTACAGGAAGGATCTGATGCACCACTGATGACTTGAAGATGTTGGTGGGGGGCGGGGGTCACATGAGAAGGAATGTGGTGACCTATAGAAGCTGAAAGTCAATCACAGGACCAACTGTTAGCAAGAAAATGGGGATGTCAGTCTTTGGTTCTCCAACTGCTAAATACTGGATTCTTCCACCAACCTGAATAACCTTGGAAACAGATTCTTTCCTGAGCCTCAAGACAAAAGCCCAAATATTTAGCTTATTTTTTACTGTCATTTTAAGTCAAAAAGAAAGAAAAGAAAAAAATTAAAAACTATATTCTATTACCACAGCCAAATTTAAGTTTCAGATGAACCTAAGCTTTACTGTGGCATTTCCCCAGCTATTCACATTTCAATATGGCAAAGGAAAATTGAACCCTTGTAAAGTATATTACAAATAGGCCAGATCTGTGCAATAAAAAAAATCATAAAATGAAGAGGGAAAATTTAGGCCACCATATCTGAAATCACTGATACAAGTGTTGACTAATACAAAGTGCTTTTTTAAATGGGCAAAAATGACCAGAATAAGCTTTACATTATATTTGTATGGCACATTTCAGTAAGAATGGCTTTTATCAACAAGATTAAAGGTAATGAGTGCTGGTGAAGTTATGGAGAAAAGGAAACACTTGTGCACTGTTGACGAGAATATAAATTAGTTTAGCCATTACAGAAAACAGTGTGGAGACTCTCAGATAAATTAAAAATAGAACTGCCATGTAATCCAACAATCCCAGTACTGGGTATATCGACAAAGAAAATGAAATTGGCATGCTGAAGAGACATCTTTATTTCTATGTTCACTGGAGAACTGTTCACAATATCCAAAAAATGGAAAGAACCCAAGTTGCCATCAACTCATGAATAGAGAAAACGTGGTACATAGACACACAGCATACTATTCAGACTTTAAAAGTAAGGAAATCCTGCCATGTGCAGCAACATGGATGGAACTGGGGACGATTATGTTAAATGAAGTAAGCCAGGCACAGAAAGACACGTTCCACATGATTTTCCTCACATGTGGAATCTAAACCATTGATTTCACAGAGGTTCAGAACATAATGGAGATTATTAGCAGCTGGGGAAGATAGGGAAGTGGTTGAAAGAAGGGGATATGGGGAAAGGCTGATCGAGGAGTCCTAAGTTACAGAACAAAAAGTCCTGGTATGTTTTTGCATGGTAAAGTGGTTGTAGAAAATAATGATGTGCTGTATATTTCAAAACGCTAAAAGAAAGGATCCTTAGAGCACAGAATCCTAACTACCAGGCAACCAGGGAATGATTTTGAATGTTTTCACCATAAAGAAATGATAAATGTTTGAGGAAATAGATATTCTTTTTTTTCTGATATTGTTTTAGCTGTTGATGGACCTTTTATTTATTTATATGTGGTGCTGAGAATCAAACCCACTGCCTCATGCATGCTAGGTAAGCGCTCTACCACCAAGCCACAACCCCAGCCCAAGGAAATAGATATTCTTAACCTAACTTAAACTTCACATGATGTAAACACATATCAAAACATTACATGGGGGGACTGGAGTTGTGGCTCAGTGGTAGAGCACTTGCCTAGTATGCGTGAGGCACTGGGTTCGATTCTCAGCACCACATATAAATAAATGAAAAAAATAAAGGTCCACCAACAACTTAAAAAAATTACATGGTATCACATATACATATTACTATGTATAATTTTTATTTTTTATGTATCAATTAAAAATAAAATGTAAAGAAAAAATTTAATACATAAAACATGATCACAAAAGCTTATCAACTCAAATCATTTAGTAAGTTAAACAAAACAGATTTATTATGTATTTATTTGTTTTAAACAAAACAGATGTATTATGCATTTCTTTTTCTTACATCTGGTCCTCCTCAAACTACTTAAAAATTAATGCAATGATAGAGTTGAGACTGTAATAAAAGTAAGCTACACCTAGCATGGGGACTATTTTGTATAATAAGAAGACTTAATTCTACAAGAAAATAAAGAAAGTATAAAAGTAATAATTATTTATGTATATGCCAAAAATTATTAAATGATTTGGATTTGCAGAGGGTTTGTTGTTGATGCTATGTTCACTCATATAATGTTTAGATGTATTTAGGAATTGAAGGAAGATTCAAAGAGCTCGGCACTGACATGACTGAGATGCTCCCTATGGAGTTAAGTAGACACCTGCTTTGAACCGAAGGGACGTGGCATTTCTATTAGTCTCTTTCATTCTTAGTATAAGCCTATTTTGTTCCTTAAGCTGGTAGGTCAAGAGGGTCTTGGGACAATTGAATTTTGCAGGCCCTGGTGACTTTTTGGCCCTTTGCCACCTGTCACTCCTTTCTCAACTGTAAAGCTACATTGTGCAATTGAACTATAGGAAGATGTCAGGGTTTGGACAGTTCTATTTCAAGAGAATATGTAATTAACAACAAGGAAACAGGGGAAGGAACAAAACAGATGTTGTATAGTTCTGAATCATGAGAAATTTTCAATGCCTTCTACTTGGTAATATTTCTACTGAAGACTAGTAGTAAGCTGGCTTTAAGTGCTTTAAATTAGAAAAGTTGTAATTAGCTTGCCGGCAGGCAAACCTTTTTTTAAAATATCTTTCCTTTCCAAAAGACAAAGGAAGTTGTCATTGATCATATGCAATATCTGATTATGATATATTGAAGGTAGCTCTTGGTAAATTCATTTGACTAATGTCTATCTCTAGAGTTCTGAATCTTCTCTTATTACCTAACCCTGCAAATGAATTATTTAATTCATTCACAATTTAGCAAAGGCAAGAATGCTTCTCTTGATTTGGGACAAAAAAATAGTTGGGATGAGATGAGTTTGTCCAATGACTAGCAAATCCCAGGGCCAATGGTATGAAATTATAAATGCCATCATTAGTTAACTAGTCACCAGACTATAAATTACTTGAAGAAGTATATATGTATGTATGTATATGAATGTGATTACTCTCTGTGTGTATGTATGTGTTTATATGTATACGTATGTGTGTGTGTGTGTATCATCTGGCAGAAAGTCTCACCTAGTGGTGGTATTTATAAACTTATGAATTGATAAATGAAAAGAAGAAAGAGTTACAAGTTTCCAAGTATTGCTGAGTTAATGATACTAATGAGACAGTTCTTTTATATGCAAATTAGTTATTATAAGGTATAGTGCTGGGAGTACCAAAGATGCAGATACTGCTGAAACCAGCACAACATTTAGGTAGGACCAAAGTCTACATTGCTATGAGCTGCCTATTTCTGAGGTGGGCTGGTGACTCAAGACTGCTGCTACCAGCTCAGGTGATGCTGGCTGGAATAGAAGTCTAATAGACTGGGGCTACAGGATTTCCCCTGATGCTGAAGCTGTTGCAGAGGCTTTCTCCACAGGTAGGCCTGGGATGGGAGCCATTAGGATCTATTCAGTGTTAGGTTCACCAGCACAGCATTAAGTTTCAGGGCCATGTGTTACATTTTCTAGCCTGATTTATCCCCAACCAATGGGGTCTTGCATGATGCCATACTGCCCGTGGTTGAGGCAGTGCTGGTTAAGGAGGTCCCTTGGCTACATAGGCTGACACTAAGCTCAGTTATGCCTGAGTCTCATAGCCACAAGGACCTGCACTGTCTTGGGGTTGCAATGAGGCCTACACCACAGCTGGCTGGGATACGGAGGGAACATGAGACCATCCCACTGGGGCACAGGTCTCTGTCTGTTCTCAGAGCAGTTCTAGAGTCTGTTTGCCAGCACTAGCCACCAAGATTGACACCAAGCTGGATTTCACCTAAGTCTCACAGCTGTAGAGGCCTGCATAGTCTCAGTAGTGTACCTTGTCCTATTCCAAAGCTGGTAATAATGCAGGCTGAAACTGGAATCTGTCCCACAAGTACACAGGTCTCTGCATGATGCCAGGGTTATCTAGATACTGTAGCTCTGGTATGCATATAGTTTTTATCTGGCCTTCAGTTTCTATCAGGAGCTGGGTCTCACCCCTGTAGGCTTAGTGCTGGGCTCCATGACAAAACCCTGTGTTAGCTTTCCTGCTGTGCTCCCTAGCAGGTGAAGTCACTTCTTCCTCTGCCTCTTAAGGGTGAAAGGGGGTTGATAAATGTAGTCAGCTGCCTGATACAACACAGATCCAGTGGCTCTCCAAAGTTATTTGCTGGTGGTAAGAGTTGTGGGGTGTTTCCCCATACTGTGTTTCACTGAGGTGGGCCTGGTACTGGGTTCCAAGTCCAAGGCCTGATTTTAATTCTCTTTTCACCAAGCAGGAGGTATCTGCTTCAGGCTTAGCTGCTTGGAGTTGGGAGAAGGGTGAACTTCCTTTTGTCTTTTCTTCAAATACTTCTTTTGTTTCATTGTACTAAATACAGGCACTATGGTCTCTCACTTAATTTCCAGAGCTCTTGAGAAGGTAGTTTGGTGCTTGAGTAACTATTCAATTTGGCTGGTCTGTGTAGTTGATCACTGGAGGAACCTACTCAGAGCCATCTTGCTTTACCTCTCTGAGTTTGTTAAAGAAAGAAAGTGAAGGAGCAAATGTGCTCAATTTGAGACCCATGTTGACGATGCTTAGTGTCCTGGGATACCTTTCAGCTCACCAAAAAATAACAAATCAAAATTAATCTCCCTATATTTAATTAAGAATTCCTACTAGAAAATTCAAATTGTGAAAAAGTGTATTACTAATTGCTTTACTAATGAGAACTTGTCAAATTATTTAGTATGATGGTTAATTTTTGTGTCAACTTGACTGGGCCACAGTGTGCCTCAGTATTTGGTCCAGCAGTGTTGTGGGAGTTTCTGTCAGTGTGCTTTTGGTTAAGACTAACATGTTGATCAGTATACTGAGTAAACCATCATTGGCTCCATAATGTGAGTAAACCTCATCTAATAAATTAAAAGCTAGATTATAGCAAAAGTCTGACTTTCCTCAAAGTTGGGAATATTTTCCCTTCTTTTTTTTGGGTACTAGGAATTGAACTCAGGGGTACTCGACCACTGAGCCACATCCCCAGCCCTATTTTGTGTTTTATTTAAAGACAGGGTCTTACTGAGTTGCTTAGTGCCTCGCCGTTGCTGAGGCTGGCTTTGAACTCATGATTCTCCTGTCTCAGCCTCCCTATTTTCCCTTCTTGATTGTCTTCAAATTGGAATATCAGTTATCTTTTTGCCATTAAACTTGAGTTGGCATATCAGCCTTTCCTGGGGTTTGAGTGCCCACCTTTGAACTGGAATGACACCCTCAACTCTCCTGGTTCTCAGGCTTTTGGATATAGACGGAAACTAATTCAGCAGCTCTCTTGGCTCTCTGGCTTGCTGATTGGCCCTGAAGATTTAGGACTAGCCAGTCTCCATAATTGTATGAGTCAATTCCTTATAATAAATCATAATTGTTATGTGTGCATATGTATGTCTATGTGTCTCTCTCTCACACACACATGCTGTTTTCTGGAGAACCTGGACCAATGTACTTGATCTTTCAGACCAAAGAAATATACACTTAAAACCAGTTGTAAAAAATAATTGGGTTGACTTCATTCTCTTTATAAGTTATTCTTAAGTTCAGAACATACTAAAATGTGTTGGTTGGTGAGATCTCTATGGGAACTTTTTTCTCTATTTTATATATATAACTTTTTTTCTCTCTTTTATATACTTTTTTTTTGATTCAAACAGATTTGGCCATATTTGTAACACAGCACTTTTCTAAATGTACTTCTAAATATGAGATTCTCTTCCAAGATGATGATTTTGAAAATGATCTTGAAAGCAGTATCAAACAATTTTTCATTTGCTTGTTTGATTGTTCTTTTTATTGTTTTGCTCCTAGTCAAGACATTTCTCTTTTTAGCTCCAAAACTTCTGATGATTTTCCTTCGAAATTTGCATGATTGGCTTCTAAATGTTGCTGAAAAAGAGAGTTCTATGCAGTAATTGTTCAGTTTCTTTTTTTTTTACACAACAGATACTGAAATTTAGATGAGTCTGCATCTCCCCAATAATGAAGCCTATACTTTAAATAAACATCTAAGTACATCGATGTGTTTTATATTGATGACTGCTGCTTAGTACTGAGTCACTAATTGTGGCTGAGAAGTGCTATCATCTTTGCTTTCAAGTTTTTGTGTGCAAAGCCTCAGGCACTAGATGAAAGTGCCAAGTTTTCTAATCTCTTGCTACAAATAAAATGTTTCTACTTTCTGGGCCTTCTTGATAAAAACATGAGATTGCCTGCCTGGGAAAAGCAGAGTTCTGCTGGCTTTGTTTGCACAGGTGTGTGGTGACATCTTTTAACATAGAACACAAAACTTGTTTTAGTCCAAATTTAAGTAAAATGTATACCTCTAGAAAATGCACTGTGCCTATGTTATGCCTTCACTTATGTGCCAGAACATGGGCCCCTAGGTGGTACATGTCACCTGCTGAGAAGCCTGGCTTACTCTCCTGCTCCATCTGGTCTTCCTCATGATGAATTTTTCCAATTGCAATGAAGGGGATTTTCTTCTTAAATATAACACTTATAATGTCACTCCATTGTCTGAAGTTTTAAAGGGCTTCTGTTGTCTCTATTTACCTTTAGACTATAAGCCAAAACTCTTGAGGCCCAGTTTACAAAATTTATGAACGTCTCACCCACATTGGTCCCTGTCCACCTCTTCAGTCTCAGCAGTTACCATTTATTACCTCATATTCTTCCTACAGTTTTCTCAGATGCTTGAACCTCTCATATTTCTGCCCTCTGGATCATTGCCTATGCTGCTTCCTCTGGCCAAATTATTATCCAAGGACTTCTCTCTTTTGGACAGCTCCTTTTGACTTCCCCAATTTACCAAGTTCAGGTCAGTTCCCAACCTCCCCACTCCTCAAACATGAGCATTAGAGATCACTTTTACTTCTTTATTACAGCACTTGTCATAACATTTTAACTTCCTGGTTGATTATTTGTTCTGTGACCTTCAGAGGACAGAGATACATTCTTTTTTTTTCCTGCTTTACCTTTGGTCTTTAAGGTAGTGCCTTGCATACGGTTGAGATTTAGTACAAAACTGAATTATTGAATGTCTACCTTAATAAACAACTACCATTCAATAAGCAACCAGGAGTCAACATTATGAGGCCTTATAAAGGGCTTTAACTCTTGCAATGTGCTTTCCATTCTAGAACTTCCCCACTTCCTCTCTTGTACCCAGAAGGGAACAAATAATACATACTCTTCAGAGCTTCATGGTAGGACTCTGATGTGAGGTTGATTGGTCAGGAGCTTTTCATCTTTCCTGATATACAGGCACTCTCCCCAGGGCCCTTGTGTACTACTTCTAACTCTGTATTGTGATCACCCTCTGCCCTTATTGCCTTTTAAAGGCAGTGAATTTGTCTGATTTCCAGTGCCATATTCCTAATCTAGCATATAGTGCATTTAATGAATGAAAAATCTGTTTTGTTCTATCAGAACTTGATTTTCAAAAACATGGAATAACATATTTCAAGCTCAGAATTTGATAAAAATCAGAACTTTTGATTCTTTCTAATCACTTAATAGTAATATGACTCTCTATTATAAAAGACAGTAGTCCATCAATAATTATTTAATAAACTACATGATTCTATTGAATAGATGGGCATCCAGTAGGATATAGGAAAGTCAGTAGGTCATTTTTTTCTGTCTACATGCTAGAGAAAATGTTAACCTTACTTTCTCTAAAGGAGATGGTTCAGGGCAAAGTAATATTATAGAAGAGAGGCTAATAGTCAGGTGGTCTATTTTCTGAGTTTGGACTAAGGACATAACCCCTCTATGGTAGATAGTTTCATTCTCTTTTTTGTTCTCTTTTAAATATTTTTATTAAGGTAAATGAAAATGCATACAATTTATAAATATGCAGCTTAGAGAGTCATCATGAAGTAAATTCATCTCTGTAGCCACCATGTAGGTCAAGAAATAGAAGAATATTGCCAGCATCCTGAATATCCCCTCACAATGTCCCTCTCAATGCCTCCCTTTCTTCCATTCCATCTCCTACCTCCTCTCCAAATGCTTTGGTATTATATAAGGTATTTTAAGAGGAAAATACCACCATCTCTGGAAAGAAGGTTCTTTGTTATCTAACAGAAGAGTGAACTATTTTAAGCAGGCATAAAAACAATGCATTAAGAAGCTAGCAAGGTAAGCTGACTTTCATTGGAAAGTCAAAAGAGAGAACCCTCATATCAGTGGGCTGATGTGCAGGACACACGTCTTCACAAAGGAAATGACATTTATAGACAGCATGAAAAAATATTTCTGAGTGAGGAAAGGGAGCAAAGTAGAGTGTTCCAGACAGAAGAAAAAGCACTAATGACACAATAGAGGAAAAGTGCTGGCTAGAGGAAAGGCTGGTATCTAACATGAGGAAGCTGAAGGGACAGATTTTAACCTCTGCTACACATTAGCATCACTATTGTTCTGTTTATAGGAGGCACCTATATCCACAGATGCTTGCTCTCCAGGGATCCAGGAACAAGATCAATACTGGTGGGTTGTTTACAAAGCCTCACAGTTATTTTTGGTTTGCAATAAGATTGCACATGGGAGAACAGGAAGGTAGAGGGTAGCATACCTTAAAGAATGTAGAGATAACAATAATAAACTGTAAACTTCAAAAAACTACAGAAAAGGATTCTGAATGCTTTCACCATAAAAAATGATTAATGTTCGAGGAGATAAATATGTTTAAACCAATTTAAACATTATGTAATATATACATGTATCAAACCATTACATGGTACTCCATTAATATACACAATTTTTCTGATTTTGTTTATGAATAAAACATAAATTTCAGAAAAAGAATGTTAAGTACTATGTATGCAGTGTGTCAGGGCAGTCTAGGGAGGATTTTGAATGTCAAGTTATTTATTTTTGGCTGTACTCTTTAGCTGGGTGCTGACAAAACTTGTCTGGTACTAGAAATCACTCAGGGTACCTGGTAAAAAGTCAGTTTTCTTGACTTTTCCCACTACAAACCTATAAAAGAAATATTAATATGGGAAAGAGCTAGAGATTCATCTTCCTTCATTTTTCTTCCAGTTTGCCTGTCTGCCTCCTTCCCTCCCTCCCTCCTTCCCCCCCCCTTCATTCTTTCCTTCCTTACCTCTTTCCTTTCTTTTCCCCCTACTTTTGTCTCTTCTATTGTTTTGTTCAAATATTTCTGATGATTTCATGATTACTCATTTTGGAGAAATTTTGTTTTAGCCTATTCAGAATCATTTAGACTATATTGGAGTCAGATCTGCTATAAAGATCATCTTGGTAGACAGTGATTGAATGAGAAAAGGGAAAATATTTGAAAGAGGGAGAGAAGATAAATGGTTATTCTGGAATTTGGGGGCTAGCTGAGGAGCAGATACTTTTGTTCACTTTTTAATCCACATGTGAGATAGTGTCTAATACAAAATTGCTGTTCAGAAATACATTAAATGAATGGATAGATTATTAACTCGTGAGGTTGAAGAGGCTGTATTACTTGAAGAATATTTTCACAGAGGACTGGTGGAAAATTGGGCATGGGGAAAGAAACACTGAACATGACTTGGAGGTTTCTGGGATGAATTACTGGAGGGTAGGGAAGCCAATTGTGTTATTTTTTTTTGTCACTGTGACAAAATACCAGAGAAAATCAACTTAGAGGAAGAAAGATTTATTTTTTGGCTCACAAGATCAGAACTTCCAGTTTGTGGTAAGTTGTCTACTTTGTTTCTGGGCCTGTCGTGAGACAGAATATCATTGTGGTAGGGCCTGATGCAGTAAAGTTGCTTATCTCATGGTGTCCAGGAAGGAGGAGAGGAGAAGGGTGCTTGGGGAGAGGGAAAGGGAAGAAGGGACCAAAGACCAGATATACTTCCCAAGGGCATGCATCCAAGGACAAATTTCCTTCAACCAGATTCCACATTCTACAATTTCAACCACCTTCCCATAGTCCATTCAGCTATTCATTACATGAATGGATTAATTCATGTAATGAGATCAGAGCCCTCAGGTTCCAATCGCTTCCCCCAATGCCCCACTTTTGAACATTGCTGACCTGGCCCAGCATATGTTGCCTTTAACACATGAGACTTTAGGGGACAGTCCAGATCCAAAGTACATACCACTCTGAAATCCAAAGGTTCAACTTGACACAGGTTCAAGTGTAGCTTCATTGATTCCAACTTGAGGAAAAGACTACTTCTTATAAAAAACAAAAACAAAACAAAACTAAAACTAAATAAAAAAAACTCCCTCCAAAAAATACTTACTAGCAAATGACTTAATTTGAACATCATAGAACTTCATATGTTTCTCCTCCACTCTTTATGCTGCTATCCCGTCAGACCAACATCCCCAACACAAATCTACTCACTCAATGTATGATGCACACTGGCATTAAGAAATGCTTTTCTAGTCCAAGCACTAGACTGGCAAAACCAATTTTCACACCTGTCACTTCCTCTCTCCTTTATTTCATTCTCCTTCCTTACACAGAACAACTATTTTCTCCCTTATAACAACTTTAATATATGAAAAGAAAGAGAGAGCATAGATGAATGAAATGATGGCTGTCTGATTTTGTTGTGATATCTGCTGAGCAATCCTGAGTGTCCTGGAGTTTGAAACAGAAGGGTAAAACTCTTATTGAATATCATCTTCAAACAACCAGAATAATAAAAGAGAAATGAGAGTGGAATTTCAGAGCAGTTCAATTTGAGAACTCTTGTAGCCGCTCAATTTGAGAACTCCACATAACAATTACCTTTGTATTAACAGATCATAGGTGAGTCTCGATTTTTCACCTCAGTGAACATTTTTCTGGCAATAAAACAAGCAGTACTTTCTTTCTTTATTATGGTAAACCTGCCACTGGGCTTCATTTAATAAGAATTAACTGTGAATAAATTACGGCATCAAATTATGTGCTATGACATGACTTGGTGTGAAAAATCTAGGCAGCTGCAGGACTCCTTGAAGCTAATTCAAGCTGAGCTCAGTAGAAAAACCCTTAATTACTTCCTGGAACCCGTGGACCTATTTTTAGTTCTTGGTGCCACTGGGATTACAGTTTACTTGAATTACTGGCAAATGCTCATGAAAGACAGCAGTTGGAATGGGCCACAGAAATTGGGGTCAAAGTTTTTATTCTTGAATTTGCTTCTGGCTTTTATTAGCAAACGTGTTGCTATAAATTGGCTTGAGAAATCACAGCTGGATTTAGAAGAATCTACATCTTATATTTGGAAGGAAGCACAGTCATTTTGTTCTCTTTCCCACAGAGAACAAACTTCTCTTCTTTGTCAATTCTGACAGATGGTCAGTTTCTACCAGGGTGCATTACCTTCCAAACCAGTTCATTCTCCCAGTAGGACAAAATTTTAGAAATGATAGTCAAAATCTAGCTGATTTTAATAGTCTATCTAGTCTTAGTTCTGTGAATTGGAGCATAGATTCCCAAACTTGCCTGATTAGGATATTAGCTGGTGTACTTGCTAAACTTGCAGATTACCTGGCCCTTTTCCCTAGCAAATTCTGAGCTAGAAAGTCTGAGTTTGGGCCTAGGGATCATAACGCCAGCAATTAGTGCTTTCTGATATCTTCAGGAAATACTTCTCTAGCTACTTTTCAAACATGAATGTGCATGTAAGAAGTACCAGCGAGTTTTATTAAAATAAAGATTTTAATTTAGTGCATTTGAGATAGGACTTGAGATTTTGCATTTTTAGTGAGCAGCTAGGTGTTACCAATGCTGCTGATCTGTGGACCATACTTTAGGTAGCAGGGCTCTTGAATAATGTCAAATTTCTATGTTAAAGTGAAAACCTTTAAAACAGTGTTGATGATGACAATTGCTCATTGGCTTATCTTTCTTATATTTTATCTCCAAGCTTACTTAGCACCCTTTGTTACTTTAGTAATTTCTCATTCAGTGTGATATGCTATGGTCTTCACACCCTTCATCATCTTGGTTATTTTCTCCTAAATTCGTCTTGATTTGCTAATGTTTCATATAGGATATAATGTGCATAATCTCCTAAATTTATCCTTATGTGCTTCAAATCTTGTACTCAAGTATTAAAGATAATTCAATCCAATTTTGAGCATTTATTAGGTTATGTGTATTTGTGATCTGCTACATAATCTAAATTAGACTACTTTTCATTCACCTGGATACACATCTTGTTTATCAGAGGAACAATTTGATTATCAAGATCCTTGACTGGTTCATGAAACAATACTAAATTACATGTCTTAAATTTTTCCAATCCCCAATTAGTTTCTCATTTTTTTTTTTTTTTTTTTTTGGTACTGGAGATTGAACTCAGGGGCACCTGACCTGAGTTCAAGTGAGCCACATCCCCAGCCCTATTTTGTGTTTTATGTAGAGACAGGGTCTCACTGAGTTGCTTAGTGCCTTGCCTTTGCTGAGGCTGGCTTTGAACTCGAAATTCTCCTGTCTCAGCCTCCCTAAGTGCTGGGATTACAGGCTTGCACCACGGCGCCCAGCTTAGTTTCTCATTTTGAAAGATCTAATTTCAATAGCTTTGTCCAAAGCCGCAAACCTTCCTTCACTTCTGCCATTTGAAGTTGAGAATATCAAGGTGGTGGTCTCCCTTGCCCTTTTAAGATTTGCTTTCTTGTAAGGTTATTGAACACAGTCTTACTGGATTAGCAGTTTGGTGGCTTTTATAAAGGTGTTGACAATATGCAATTGATAATGGGTTCAAAATATTTCTGATGGTGAAAGTTTATATTTGAATGTATGAGTCTTTTAAAGACCTCAAGTATCTGCTTCAAACTTGTTTGTTAATGATTTATACGTATTTTGGCAGTTACTCAGGCAAAGAGAAGAATGAATGGAAAAGGAGAAAAGAGAAGATGTATTAATGAGGATGGTAGAAAAAAAGATTAAGGTAAGGAGGAGGATGCAGATGGAGAGGAGATCAGAGAAGACAAAAGGAGACAAGAAAAAATAAGAAAACATATGAGGAGTATGTAATAAAGAGGAATGAGGCAAAAGAGAAAGTATATATGGACTTTTCCTTCCTCATTCTTTTCATTATGGGAATAGGTTTTGACTTCTTGTTGATCATAGTCATCATGATTTTAGTCACAAATACAGATAAGAAGAAGAAGGCAGCCAGGTGCGGTGGCGCACGTCTACAATCTCAGCACTTTGAGAGGCTGAGACAGGAGAATTGCAAGTTCAAAGCCAGCATCAGCAACGGTGAGGCACTAAATTAAACACAAAAGTAGGGCTGGGGATGTGGCTCAGTGGTCAAGTACCCCTGAGTTCAATCCCCGGTACCAAAAAAAAAAAAAAAAGAAGAAGGCAGTGAGGATTATCAGATATAGAAGATGAACCCAAGGATAGGCCTCCCTCCTAATTCAGCAATGTTTCTTCTTCTTTGCAGAGATGGCTCCTTCAACCCCAAATCTGTTGAGCAACAGTTGAGGCTTGATGAGGCCGGTACTTATAGAATCTGACATGTAATGGTCTGTAATCAGTATTGATTAATGCATTCAACAATTAATTAATGGTCATTCTTTATGAATATTTATTAGGGGACTTATTTTCTTAATTTTGCTTCAATGTTATTAAATGTCTAAGTTTATACTGCTGAGATCTATAAATTATCTTTTAGAACATTCATAATTTTCTTTTTAGAAAATTCAGAAAAATCTTTCTAGTTCTTTTTACCTTTTCTTACAGGGAATGACCTCAAAAATTATTGCCACTTGTTTTAGAATAATACATCTCACATGTCTTAAACTTCAAAAGTGTAACCTGTCTGATCAGGCATAATTCTAATATTTCTATCAAATAAATTCATGCAGGTGAGGGGTACGTAGACCCAGAAGGCTAGAATGTTTTGTTTAGAAGTCTTACAACAACAACAACAACTATATATATATGTATATATATACACACATACATATATAGAGAGAAATACAGAAAAATTTGAAAATAAACTTTGCCTAAAGAAGAGTTTAACTTTTTATATAATATTCTCTCTATATAAATACATTTACAGATATTTATATAAATTTATACATATGATATGTTTCCTTATAAACTGTTCTATAATGCAGTAAAATATCTATGCCTAATCTTCTGTTTTTCTGAACACAGGATTATCAAATATGCCTTCTTCATTAATTCAGAATATGTTCTCTCATGCTGCCCAAGTATATTCTCCCTCTTCCAGAATCCAGGGTTATTTTCTTGTGCCAGCTATAGAGAAAGATGTGGTTCTTTCCATTTAAAATGTTTTATTTGTTGCATATGGAGTATATGATAGAAATGATGTAATTAATCTCAGTAGAAAGCCAGTTTGTTAGTTCAAGGAAACTTTTGTCTAACTACTTCATAATAAGTGAAGACCACAAATTAACTTCCCATTATAGGAGTTTTACGCTAAATGAGCCCTTATAAAGCAACCAAATATGTCAAACTGCAGGCTTGGGCTGCACTGTTGATTGTAGGAGTTTGTTCCAGGATGGAAAGCCAATAACTAGATGGATATATATGGGAACCACTTTACATGGGATCGAGCAGGCAACCAGGACAGAGGGTGCCACCACTAGGTGGAGAAGGAGGGAGTGGTGGTGTAAATCAATATTGTAAGCTTTCTGGACATGGGTCAAACCCCAACTCAAGCTGGGGAGGCTTCTATTTCAAAACAAAATTCTATTCTAAATGGGATAGATATTTTGTGTGACACTATGAATTTGAGAGTAAGAGAGGGGACATTAGTGAGGAGTATGAGCAATGACCAGAAGCTGAGGCCAGAAACAGTGTCCCTAGACAACAGAAGGAGGTTAGTCAGTAGCCATCCCTGCAGAGATACTGCACAGCACTGCCATAGGTCAAGAAGTTTCAGCGGACCATCTCATGGGCCTCTGGAGTTTTGAACACCTCTAGAAACTCATTCATCAGGCATGACAGGCATGAACTTTTTCCAAATTCCACTCACTAGAAAGAGAACTGTTAATACACTTTTTTTCTGGTTCTGATACTGGTTGGAGCTTAGCCTCCAGGTGTGCATAGATCATTTCTAGAATTGGGTTAAATAAGCCATAACTGAAATTGAAGAAGTGGGAGAACTGGGGTGGAAGATAGTGATCAAAAGTAGCTGGCTTCCCTTCAGGGTGTTCTGGTAAAAGACCATCAGTCCCTCATCTTAGTTAATAATTCTAGGTCTTAAACCTAGCAGCAACCACCAAATATTCTTTGTAATGGTTGTTAAACTAGACTACGATCAGAGCATACATTCATGATGTCTCATTAAATTATTTCCCAAACTATGAACTAGGTGTTATCAGTTTTCATAGGTGAAAGTAATAATGAGGAATGGAGAGATAAACTCCTATCCTTTGGCTTCAAGTTCTGTGCTCCTTTTATTTTGGAACCATTTTTCTCTATATATCTTGTATTACACAAAACATCTACATAAACTGACTTCAGAAATCACCCTTGGTAACATCGAGTAATACAATGGTAGGTAGGCAAGTTAAGCTCAAATAAGGATCCTTATTCTTACATATTGACATCCCAAGTAAGGATCCTTTCTGAGACTACTCCCATAAACTTAGCCAATGATGGTATACATCATTGCACAACATGATAGCACGATGCTGTTGCATGATTCCATGTAGATCATAAATAAGTTATATGAAGTAATTTATATATCTATCTGTTAGCTCCATCCTCTTAGATGATAGAAGAGTAGAAGTTGTGTTCTCTTAAATCATAATAGCTGCTCATGCTGTTGTGTTTTAGATAACTATAACAATAGGTCTTTATCCAGTAGTAACACTTAGCAGACCATAGCAATCTCTCTTCTGTGTTCTGTTTAATGTCCAAACATTAAAATTTTATGAATGACTGCAAATAGATAACAAGTGCCAAGGCAGACTCCAGTTGCTATTGTTCAGCCGTGTTTGTTCTGCAGCAGTTTTCTGAACTCTGCAAACACATCTTCCATCTGGCAGCTTGCTATGTTTTCAATTTGTTCCCTGTAAAAAGAAAACCCATAGGCAATGCCATTTTTATACATTTTGCTATTCAGGCTAAGTTAATAGCCTATCAAAATCTTCCAAAGAAGTCCTAGTGATCGGTATTATTGATGAACAATGGAAAAATTACATGCAATATATGTGAATATTTCTTCTCTTATTAATATAATCAATGAACAAAATATTTAAATGAGAAATGAATATTTGGTCAACAAATTAATTTTTATTTTTCTTCTCATCAATGATGCATAGTTATTTTTTCCTAGTCTTGCAGTTTAGGCGTTACCTGTGAGCCCCTATCTCCAAACTCAACTATAACCCAAGGTTAAGTTTTAGGTCTCCTTCACCATTTAACCTGACCTTGACTCTATGTTGCTTATTACAGACTCAGTCTGCAGTGTGCTGTGGATGGAATTTCAGTCCATTTTTCCTGTTGAAGCTGCAATAGCTCCCATCCTTGCTTACACTCCACATTGATTCACTTCATAGATGGGCTTCTGCTTTAGATTTCCATTTGCATAAAAACTGATCTATTTGTTTATGGTATTTTCAATAGCCTATATTGTTACAGATGACTTCCCCAGAAAAAATGCCCTATATGAATATCTATTGTGATTGATTGAAATAGTTCTTTTGACAATCATTGAAAAAGAGTTGGTTTAGTTTACTAAAAATAACATTGATTTGTATGTTGAAATCTTAGTCCTTGATCTAGTTCTATCATTAATTAATGATCTCATCAGAAGCAACCACCTGGGTACCCTGGATATCAGCTCCCATCTGTAAGAAAGGAAGGCAGACCATCAATCTGTTTGGCAGAGGTAAAGAAGTTTTGCTACTCAGTTATTCCCCCACCAAAAAAATGAAAGAGTGGTTCCCTTACATCTGAGAAGATTGTCCTTTCATAATTCCTGCACAAAGGAAATATATCATACAATGAAAGAGAAAAATTATGCTGCCTAATCAGATCAGCTGGATTTAATTGCAATAATGGTCAAATGGACCTAAGTTCTGCATTAGCTAGATGATTCCTGAAATGTCCTCCAGTTCCATGTAAATCAATAATTCACTTGCTTTTGTCAGGAAAATACAAAATCATTCCAATAATAATCAATTGATGTAGTCTGTGAATTTAACAGGCGGGCTTTATAATCAAGCTGACTTTCATGTAATCAACACAATAGTTGATGTGGAGTCATTGGTTTTGTATGTAAGTCTGGCTTCATAATTCCATCATATCATTTAAAATTCCTGCTAGAGGGTAAAGAGAATGCAGAAATAAACATTTTTCTCTATTGAGCAAATGAAAACACTCCGTCTGGCATGTAGAAGACTTTAATTTGGAACTGATATGTTGGAAACATTGTAAACAGAGGAAGTAAACAAGACACTGGTTTTGAAAAAAAAATTAAAAGCGGAAGCACTGTAATAAGATGATGTGAATATTTTTGATCTTAGTTTCTTCCTATAATTGGAAAGAACTAGTATAAAAAATTTTAAGTGGAAGTTGAATCAACCTGGGTTCATCAGGCTTATGTGCTGTTACAAATGAAATCTAACAGAATATTACAAAAAAACAAAACTTTCCTTTATGGAAGTGTTAACATTTCCTATGACAAAAGTGTTAAATGTCTAATTTGTTTTCCTTAAAACAATTAATCATTAGTGCAGAAAATATTAAAAATGTTGAAGTGTATAATGAAGAAAGAATATTCTTAAACTTAATGAATAATACGATTTGGAATTTTTTCTTCAAGTGTTTTTATTTGTATTTCTGTGCATGCATGAGTGTTTATTTTGCAAACTCAGTATAATATGAAAATGTAATTTTAAGCTTAACTACATTTACTTAACCATATATTATGAGCATTTTCCTATGGCTTTAAATATTTCTCAAAAGCAAAAGAGAAGATTGGATTGTATCTTAGCATTTGGATACATTAGATTTTTAAAATATTTCCCTTAAAGACACGTTATAGATTCATCACAACATCGTTAACTAATAAGGGTTTTACATTATGCAAGGCACTGCTCTAAGTGCTTTATATCCACATAAATTGGCTCATTTATTCCTTATAATAACATGTGAGGTGGTTCTTATTTTTCTCATTTTATAGGTAGGAGAAGTGAGATACCAAGAAGTTAAGTAAATTGAAAATAATAAAAGGAGCTACCTCATCTATCTCCCAGTAAGTATTCTAATAACACATCCAGTGGCAAATCCATTGATAGCATTTGCTATCAGCAAATGTTTATTATGGAATGCATTTAACAGGGTATCCCCAGTGTATATAGAATTGCTTATGGATAACAAACATTTATGGGGAGTAAATCCCTGGAATATGTCACCTATGCCACGTAAATATCTGAGTATGAAATTGAGATGTTTCGTTGGGGGAAGAGGAGGCAATCCTCCATGACGTTTATTCTCACTGACATTTATATACATCTTATGAGCAAAGTCACTTAATGCCTATGTTCCAAATAATTTTTCACAGATTATATGGCATACCATCTTGCAAGATAGAGATAACCTCTCCCTCTAGAACAATGAGTAGGAATACTTACTAATAAAATAATTAGGTTCAAGTTCCTCTCTTGTATTACAATCTATTTCATATGCATGTATCATCCAACTCTCTTTGCTTTACTTCCTGGAAATTAAGGTTTTGATAACTGGCATAAGAAAATACACTGCAGGAGTCTCATATTTTCTCCTAATCTCCATGAAAAGGTTCTAGGCTAATAGTTCAGCTTGTAAGGGAAGTAAGATTTCAGACACTCTGTAGTCCTTGACAGACTAATTTCCCTTTAGAAAGGTGGCATCAATTTACGATGTCCCCAACAGTGAGTGGATGAGTGTCTATATGCTCACTTATATTAGCTGTTTTAAAATTAAAGTCAACATTGTGAACTTTGTCATGCTTTAAAGGTCATCTCTTTGTATAATTTTTTATAATTACAAAAGAAGTATCACATAGTGTTATAATTACCTTTATTTGTTTACTCTTAGCATAGACTCAAGGACACTGACTAATGCATTCTTCATTTCTTAGTGCCTAGTATCTACTAAGTAATCAGATATTCAGTGAATTCAATGAATAAAAAGGTGTGTTGCTTCATGAAATATCACGACCTTCCATGGCTCATACCCTTTATTCTCTAGATTAACTCTTTGTTACTTAATTTTCTTGAAGAAAACATTTTCCTAAAAAAATTCTTGTTTAAGAGTAATTTCTCATTACCAATCTACTCTCCTTTTCAGTAACCTTTTTTTTTCTTGGTCTGTCAGTTGAAGTAATCCTTTGTTTTTAGCTTTACAAAAGAGAAGATGAATCATTTATAAGTCCTTTTACCCTGACAGCCCTGGAAAAATTATTTTATGTTTTCTAGTCATGTGTCTTAAAACCTAATAAACATTAGTCTTCAATTCAACACACTCATCTTTTTATCTAGCATCTGTCTCTTCTGTTAGCTTTGATGCTTTTTGTTTATTCTTGTGAACCAATTTACTTTCCTAATCTCTGCATGGAAAAATTTTACTTGCTTCAATGATTTTTATCCCGAAAGAGAGTTGAAAGTATTTTTTTTTCCTGTAGGGCGATGTTGGCAGTGATTTCTGAAATTCTCTTTTGCATTTCTCATATAAATTATCTTGTCTTCAAGTCTCACTTCAAAAAATAAATATAAATATATTACTCTGATTTAAAATTATACATACCCACATATTCGTATACATGTATCAAATAATAACTTTCAGGACAACAAATTGCCCTTTATAAATTAAGTCTTAAGAAATGAAACTGTATGTCTTGACATAAACTGTCCTAAGGGTATAATCTGAAATATAGTAAAAAAATAAAGCTATTTGTTCAGAGGTGATCATTTCAACATTATTTATAGAGACTACAGTTTCCAGAAATCTTAAACATCACCATTTAAGAAAATGAATAATTTAAAAATAATGTTTAGAGAGATTGAAATAGAGAAATAGAAAAATAAAAATAAAATTGAAAATAGACGTGATAATATTTAGTGAAAAAGCAGAAGTGTTATAGAAACCACTTTGAAATGCTAGCAATCATTGCATTGGGGAGATGAAACTATTTTGATTTTTAAAAATTTAAAAATGTATTAGAAATTAGTTTATTTCTTTGTGAAGTGGAAACAATAAAGGTAGCCTGTCTGATAAAGGTTTTTTTTTCTTTCTGAGATTTAGTAAATCTAATATCTAGCATTGACCAAAACCCAATATTGTGCTCGATGCTATGCCAATTCTCCTTCCCCTCAGCATATTTTACAGATAAATTCAGAAACTGAGACTCCATAAGTCAATGAGGACAAAGTTATTCTAACATCAACAGCACAGTCAAGATTTAAATGTAAGTGTCACTATTGTAAAGTCCATGTTTTTTACTCAAGATTATCTCCTTAGACATCTCACACATTGGAGAACCATATAAGCTCTGTTTTAATATAAAGAAAAAAATAAAAGATTATAATTTATTTGCATACCACTTCCCTCCAGTCTAGTGGCACAAGTAAGTATGTTTGTATCTTCAAAAGTACAATTTTGTGTATAATCCTTATGCGTAATATTATAATCCTTGATTATGCAAAACATTAGGATTCAATTCTATATTTTATTGCTATCTGTTTGAGCAGATTTTTCTATCTCGTTCTTCTTGAAAAGTTTCCCTAAGTAGGTTTTAGCAAAAGCAGAGTAGGAAATTAGTAAAAGAATGAGGGAGACAGGGCAGCAATGGGCGGGGAAGAAGTGCAGTATTTGGCACAGTCACCTAGAAGACAGCTTCAGTGTGAACCCACAGGAGAAACTGTGTTGCAATTTGTTCTTCAGAGTCTTCTGGACCCAAGACAAGGAACAAGTTTGCTCTATGACTTTCCTGGACCCTAGGCACTTTTAACTTGGAGGGCTTGTTTCTTTATTAAAAATTATTTAAGTTTATATTTTATGACTGCTTTGATAGAAAGGGGACAATGATCCATTCTGGATTAACTGTTACATATTCATCATTATTATATTAATGCTTTTCTTGTGATTTTAAAATATATTCTAATTAAAGTATTTTTGTGGCTCTTCATGGCACTAGAGGTATTGTGAGCTTGACCTCCTGTGCCAACGAGTCTAGTGGCAAGTCTGCACTGGGGAGCAAGCTGGGCCTTCATGCTTCTGCTGTCTGAGGTTGCTTAGCAACAGCTCTAACTCTTGCTCTGTAAGCATTGCGACATGGGCAATTATACAGGTAAAGAACTGATGGTGTTGGCTTTTGAAAGTGAAAGTGATCTTGAAGGATCAAAGAATCCAAAGAAAGGGAGAAATGAGGTCCTACTGGATTCTAACATTATTCAATAAATAATCTTAACTATTCTTGACCGTTTACATTTTCATAAAAAAATCAGAATCAGCTTGTCACATTTTACAAGTGCCTAGTATTTCACTTGGAAATGCCTTAGTTCTATAGAGTCATTTGGAAAAAGGGACATCTATAAAATACTGAATCTCTTAATTCATAAAAATATTATATATGTCTATTTGTGCCTCACAATAAACTTTTATAATTTTCCCCAAAGATATTTTGTGATTTTTAAATTAGGTTTGAACCAAAGTATTTAGTATTATTGTAAAGAAACCATACTTAAATTTTTTATCTTTGTTGCTGATATATAGAAAAAGAGTTGCATGGACATTGATCCAACAAACTTACTTATAATCTTATTAATTTAAATAATTTTAATAGGTTCTCCAAAATTTTCTTTTCACACAATACTATTCTTGGGTAACAATAATTTTGGCTATTCCTTTCTAGGTTTTATATCTTTATTTCTTTTTATTGGCTTATTTCACTGGTTGAAACCTCCACAACAATATTGTATAGAATTAGTAATAGAAAATAGTTTTATCTCTAAAAAATGATTCCATCATATTGTACTAAGTATTCTGTTTACTCTAGATATATCTAAGCCCCTCTTCTCAGATAAATATATTTCATCTTTAAATTTAGTTTTAGTTTTCAAGCTTTTTTCCTCATAGGTAATGTTGAATTTTATGCTTGTCATATGAATTTGCAGCTTAGTAATACTAATAATCTATTATTAGTTTTTAATCATTGAATTTGATGTGCTAATAATTTGTACAATTTTTTCATTACTACTATAAATGTGACAGGTTATGATTTTACTTTCTTTTATTGTCTTTGTTAGGTTTTTGTATTGAAGGTTGTGTTCTGCATTAAATATTAGAATAAGGTATTTTCCATGTATGTACAATATGTCAAAATATACTGTCCTGTATATCTAAAAAGAACAAATTAAAAAAAGATGAAAAAACTGAGAAAAAATAAAATCATCAATAAAAATTATTAAAACAGTACTTAGATTCAAAAACCAACCAAGGATTTTTAATACCATGTTAAAACATTATATTATGGTCCATTATGATAAATCACTAGAACAGATTTTTTAAACTAGTTTAAATTTTCATATAATTTGTATTGTGACTTTCACTGTTTTATATATATATATACACACACATATATATGTATATATATGTATATATACACACACACATACATATATGTATATATATATCTCCATATGGCATTTACTGTCTTTCATATTTTGATTTTTTTCAGTATAAGCATATTATAAAGCAAACCAAAAGAAAAAAACTTTTCTATCATCTGGAATATATCATGTATGGTTGACATAATTTCTTTCTTGAATTTTTTATAGTAAAAATTTCTTTAGCAAAGCTCTCTAGGTAGGCTTGAAGTTTTCTTTGTGGCAAAGTGTTTGATTACTGATTTGTTATCTTTAGTGGCAATAGAACTATTCAGGTTTTTAATTTCTTCTTCAGTCAGTTTTAGTAGCTTATTTATTAGAGAGATTTTCCAAATTTGATTTTGATTTGTTCATCAATCTATGGGTTATGCAGGCACACATTTTAAAATTTCAGACATATAGGGATTTCTACTTATATTTTTGTCATTGATTTCTAGCTTACTCTGCATTCAGAAAAAGTTCTCTGCATCATTTAGTTCTTTGTGACGTATTGAGACTTGTTTAAAATATAAATTTGAAGTGTTTCCTTAATTAAGAAAAATGCTTAAATCAAATTTCTTAAATTGCATGTGTAATTGAAAAAAAAGAATGGTTTCTTCAGTTATTGACTTTCATGTCTTATATTTGTTCAATAAGATGAATTTTTGTTAACTGTTTGGGGGTAGAATCTCCACAGTCTTGAACAATTTTTGTTTTGCTGATACATTATTGATTCTTGAAATGGCTGTATGTAATCTCTCATTATTGTTGAAGTTTTTTAGTTCTCTTTACAGTTCTTGTTTTTTTTTTCTTCTTTTGTTTTAAGCACAAATTTTGATTTGTTGGATGTTCCTGGTAAATAAAACTTTTCTAATTGTCAATGATCCTTTTTTTTGTCTTTAGTAGTGCCTTTGCCTTAAAGTATATTTTGATGGATATTTATGTGGCTATGTCTTCCTTTCAGTTATTTGCTTGCTTATTTCTTTTCTATATTTGCTTTTAATCTGTCTTCTTGTGTAATAAATTTGTCTCTTCTAACCATAGCATAGCTGATCTTCCTAACTTGTCACACAATTCCACCTTTAAACTGGAGTAGTTATTCCATTTAATACTAATCCAATTATTTTTATATTTGGTTTTGAATCTACTATCTAATCACATACTTTCTGTGTCTCTGTTCCTATTTCTCTTCTTTCTTACATTATTTGTAAGTAATGTTGGTTACCTTTTACTGTTTCATTTTTCTTCTGTTTTAAGATTGACACAGTAATTTGTTGTTAATCACATTAAGTGATTTCTTTAGACATCCCATACTAATCTGTATCTCTGATTTATGAATAAGTAATATAATTAAGTACTTTCACTATCTGTTTATACAAGACATTTAGGAAACTTTAAGATTAACTCTCATAGCAAATTTAAAGTAATTATTCCCCATGGAATTGTTTCCCATCTTCCTAAATATTCCCTTTTAGTAAGTTTATTTATTTATTTAAGTGCTAGGGATGGAACTCAGGGCCTTACTCAGCATATGCTCTACTACTGAATTACACACTCAGGCTCCTTTTAATAACTTTAGGTTTTTATTTATGGCAAGATTATTACAGTGTTGTTTTTCAGAAATTGTTTTACCTTCCTTCTTGAATATTTCATTTAGTATAGAATTGCACATTCAAAGTTTCCTTTTTTATACCTTTATAGATTTTTCAGTGTCTACTTTTGGTGTATATTCTAAGTCTCTCTTTCCTGTATCTTTTGCTTTTGTGTGTGTGTTTGTGTGTATGTGTAGGGGTAGTTAATAGTGTGCAGTGTAGCAGTATTTGATCTGTTATCAAATAGTTGTTAGCACAGCAGTTAACAAAATGGGTCTCAGTGAATTTTCTTGAATGAATGAATTTTTTGCTACATGCACATCTGATACAGCATGAATCTCCAGGCTACATAAAGTTCACAAAAAACTTAACACCAAAAAAACAAACAACCCAATCAATAAATGGGCTATCATGTATACTTAAGTAGAATAAATAAATAAATAAAATAAAACTGTGACATCCAATATAGGCAATGTCAGAAGAGAGTTCAGAGGAAGAAAGGAGCACCTCTGACTGGAGCATTGGGGGATTTTGAGTGATGGTGGAAGACATTAAGCAACGATTTAGATAATGATAGAATTTTCCTCCTGCCTCAGCCTTCCAAGTTGCTGGGATTACAGGTGTATACCACTGTGCCCAGGGGGAGTATAAAAACCTTTAAGCCAAAGGTTTACCAAAATCTGTTGGAGTTTCATCCTTGGTAGATGTCCAAGTATGGCCACAATCTTCCCATGTTATGTGCAAAACTGGGAAAGACATGGCAAAAAGCAGTGCTTGTGTGTTATTTGCTAACAATGGAATTCCACCAAATATTTTTTAGTATGTTTGTAACTTGAATGAAACTTGTAAGTTTGGGTGTTAGTTGATAAACTCATATATTTATGAGACTAATTCAAGTATTAAATGGTTTATGAAAACTCACCAACTCAGTGAAATTGGAGCTGGCATTGTAATCGTGTCTTCTGATTGCCTGCTTTCTGCATGCTACACTTTACCAGATAAGCACAGCAGTTATATTCTTTGAGAGGTAATCTACAAAATGTATACGAGCTCCCATGTGTCTGAAAATATTTAAAGCTAAAGGTCTGTTATCCAAAATATACAAAGAACACTTTAAACTCAATAAAATATTTAAAAGCAGCAAGAAGAACAGTATTTTTGGTGGTTGTATTAGTTTGGTTTTTGTTTTAGTCAGCTTTTTCATTGCTTTGACTAAAAGATTTGATTAGAACAATTTTAGAGGAGGAAAAGTTTATTTGGGTAACAGTTTCAGAGGTCTTAGTTCATAGGCAGCTGGATCTATTCCTTGAGGCTCGAGGTGAGGCAGAACATCAAGGCAGAAGAGTATGGTAGAGGGAAGTGGCTCACATGATGATCAGGAATCAGAGAGAGAGACTCCACTCACCAGATACTAAACATATACCCCAAAGGCATGCCCCTAATGACCCACCTCCTCCAGTCATATCCTACCCACTCAGCTGATCTTATTACGGGATTAATTCACTTATTGGATAAAGTCTCTCATAAAGCAATCATTTCTCCTCCAAACCGTGTTGCATTGTCTCACATCTGAGCTTTTAGGGAACACCTCACATCCAAATTATAATGGTTTTGGTCTTTTTTTGTCCTATGCTTCTCTCCCATTTTTCTCTTCCTCATTGTATCCTTTGTGGTACAACAGTAAAGATTAAAAAATAATCAATATTTCCAGGGCTTAGGGGAGACAATGGGAGGGATAAATAGGCAGGATTTGAAGGACTATGAAACTATTCTATGTGATGCAATGGTGGAAACGTATCATTATGGGCTTGTCAAAATTCAGAATGCAGGACCCAAGTGATACTTAATGTAAACTATGGACTTTGGATGCTGGTTATATATCATTACAGGTCCATTGATTTTAACAAATATATCACTTAAGTGATATTCCTAGTGAGAGAGGCTACACAGGTATGGCAGAGGGTACATAGGAACATTGTATAAAATTGTCCTAAAAATAGCTTGTTTATAAAAAAATGTCTGTTTTTCTGACTATGCTGTGTCTTTTCACCTTGCATATATTATTGGTGTTTTTTTTATTTTTATTGTCAAGCCTACTATTTTTACTATTAGTAAAATAGAAGGAAAAAATGAAAAGGAATGATCTGTGACTCTTTCTATACTAATGTAACAGGTTTAGTTCCTGTTTATTACATTCATGTTGTTATGTACAAATAGCTTATTTTGCACTTTTTATGTCCTGTATAAATTACAATCTATGGTTTCTTTTTTGCAACTAGAAACTGTATTACAAATAGTTGTCTCTACTTAGTCTTCATAATCATTTTTTATAGCTATGTAGTATCTCATTGTATCAATGCATCATAATTAAACAAGCCTTTTCCTATAATTTGACATGTATTCTATTATAGGTAATGCTGCCATGAATAATTTGGGGGAATATATACTCTTGCTTTGTTGAATTATTTTCTTGGAAGAAATTTCCAAAAATGGAATTTCTATAGCAAAAGCATGAAAATCTTGGCCTCTACTACATAATACCCCACCTTTTTAGACATATTATAGTAATCTGTACTGATATAAGCAGAGTAAAAATGCATTTATTTAACTACAACATTTTTTTGGTGTTGGTACCTCTAATGATCACTTATTAGCTATCTTGGAAATGTTGTAAACTGATTTAATTAACTTTGAAGAATATGACTTTGACAATAATGTATACATAGGAATGTTAATATTACAATATTTCCTAATGATAATTCTGTACTTATCTATGTGTGAACAGCAGGCTCACAAGGAAGAAGAAATAACTACTGGAGATTAATGATTGATAATTTAGCACCTCATGGGCAAAAGTATATAGTTTCAAAAGTTTGAAAATAGCTTTATCCCTAAAATAATTTAAATATTCCTATGACTGACTGTTAAAATAATTGATCTTATCTGTCCATCAGAACATTTTATAAATGTTACAAACTTTAGGACAATATATTTAGTAAGGTAAATTACAAATTCTGAAGTGTGAATTTAATATTACCAAGTGTGACAGAGGAGGGCAGTAACAGACCTTCAAATTTTCTTAATCCTAGATTTTTCTTTTCACTGTTCCAATGTAGACATGGCTTTGAGAATAGAGATTGAATAGACTGGCTCAGCAATGCAGGATATATGTAGTATTTAAAGTTCAGTCAAATATCAAAAGGCCCAGAGGTTTTCTTCTGCACTAAAATAGCGAATCCTATTACTTTGAAAATTGGAAGAAATAGAGTACCTTACCATCTTACCCATATAATTCCTTGATGTTTTTGCAACCATCATGTTGGAAACATTGCCTTTCACAGTGGCTTTACAGATTAGATGGATCCTATAGTAAACTTTTGAATATGCTTGGTAATACTGAGTTGATAAATTTCAATTGGTCAAAGTTAATATTTTCCTACTTATCTGGGTGGTTTCCAAATGCATTCTCCAAATGAATACTCATAAAACTTGATCTGGCCTGCAACTTTCTAACAAATATAAAGATTTCTTAATAAATTAAATTGGAAATTTATTTTACTCTCCAATATTGGGTGCCTTAAGGAAACAACAGTTTGTAGGTTATCTTAGAAAGTTTTGATTGGACTAAGTAGTATTAAATTTTAGCCTAGATGTTGTTGAAGATTGGTAGATAAAACTGAACTTCTTGTGGCACACATAGATGGGAAAATTCCACTGCTTAATTTTTTTTAGGTTTACCAATGTCTACAGCAAACACCTGTGTAGGGAAGAATAAATAACTGAAATTGAGGAACATATCTTCCCAGAGAAATTAGCTCTTTGTATAGATAACTAATTCTTGTGAATGCAGAAATACTAAGATAAATCATCAGGTTGATAGACTGACTAATCTGTCCCAAGTATAAGTGTATTTTGTTCACATATATTTAACCAACAGTAAGTCTAGAATTAAAGATAAAAATACTTTAGATGAGTTTTTAATTTTAATTTCATGCACTAAATCACATAAGCACACAGTATCATATGGTATTACAATTCAGAATCAGCTCTTTGGGGATCAGTATCATATGCCAAAAAATAATGGGTATCTTCTTTAGAAGAAATTCACTTATTAAGTCTTTGCATATAATATTGAACAATAAGATGTTAATTTGGTCAAAGTGCTAGAGAAAAAATGGTTTAAGTGTTCATTAAATGATTATACATTACTTTTAGATTTTGAAAATCTGTTTTACTTATTTTTTTCTTCTTAAATCACTGTAGGACCTCAAAAGTGTTGTTGCTTTTTAATCAATAGAAACTGGATGGAATGTTGTGGTCAGACTCAGTCTCTCTCTCTCTCTCTCCCCCTCTCTCTTTTCACACAGACATTTTAAATATTTAAGGATGGTAATTATTTTGTGATATAAAAGTTATATATTTAGGAGAGAGGTTCCAAGATGGTGGCCTAGACGGTCTACTCTGTGCTAGGCTCCCTGGGACCAAGGCTGGAAGTGGTGGAGGTGCCGCTATCCAGCCAGCTTCTTGGCATCATTCAGCAGCTCACCATCACCTGCAGGAATTTTGCTTGCGTGTGTGTGTGCAGGACCACCAGGAGGAAGCGGTAGCCGCGGGCAGCGTGACTTCGGCGCCGATCGCGGAGCGCAGTTGTGACCGGGGCCCCCTGCCCAGGGCTCAGGCCCTCTGGGACCGAGGCTGGAAGTAGCGGAGGTGCCGTTTTCCAACCAGCTCCTTGGCATCATTCTGCGGCTCACTGTCCCACGCAAGAGTCTCACTCACGTGTGTGTGCGCAGGGCCACCGGGAGGAAGCGGTAGCTGTGGGCAGCATGGCTTCGGCACCGGACTGGAGGAGCGCAGTTGCGGCGGGGGCTCCGGCCCAGGGCTCCAGCCTGGAGTTTGCCCCGGGCGTGCCGGGCCTGCTTCCACACAGGGTGCCTGGCCCCAGCGCCCACCCAGCCCGTGAGACCGCTAGCAGTTGCTACTGTGGACGGACTGTCTCCTGAGCGGACCCCCAGCTATTGTTCTTTGTGGACTGCCTTCTAACCTGGTGGAACTTCCTACACACGAGGGGGCACTGGTGAACATCTGGGAGCAAACTTTGGCCACGGTGCAGTGCATGGTGGAACAGCGACTTCACCAGCGGCTCAGAGTTTCACCCTGCTGTGGGACCAGCACCCAGGACACCAGTGGGGAAAGTCCAGCAAACAACGGACAACGCCACCTACTGGAGGTGAAAGGAACCATAAATGTTTATTTACATTGAGACTTTTTACTTTTTAAATTTTTTATGCTTATTTTTAATTCTATCCTTTATCTTTTTCTCCTAATAGTTCTATTGTTTAATCTTTTTATTTTATTTCTCTGCTCTCGTCTTCTTTCCCTTCTTTCTTTTTCCTTCCCTCTTTTCTCTCTCGCTCTTCTCCTACCCTCTAATCCCCAACAGTTGTGGCATCAAATATCTGCTATACAGTGGGATATGGTAGATTGGGATTTCTGAACTGTGTACTAGAGTGGTATTATATACTCTTATAAATTCCAAGTGCATATGTTTTATTTGTCTTGCTATCATCTCTCCTCGCCATATTATTTTCTTCCACTTTACTGGTCTTCCCCAACTCTATGTTGCTCTTTCTAGTAACAGGCAACTCCACTTGGATTCCTTTCTTATGCTCTCTAAGATTTAATAACCATATCCTTACTTCCTACTAACCCAACATTCTGTCCTACACCCCACCCTCAAGTTTCCCTAGCCCACCAAAAGATACTATAGACCCTTGTGCAAATTTATTGGTTACATAATAGATTGTAAAGAAACACATAATTGTTGTATATCATGACTAAACTGTAAATATATTTGGGAGCTGTTAGGAGCTACTTGGTTTGAAACTATATATTGCTTGTATTGAGATCAATCAATATCGATCTCCCCTTTAAAGGAGAGGTAACAAAACCCTACAGGGAAACTATATCCATATAGGAATAAAAAATGTAACAACTTGGATCAGCAGAGCTAGAAGGAAAGACACACAAACATCATGAGAAAACAAGGGAAGAAAGTCACTCAAACAAACCAAGATACTACACTAGTAGAATCCATGGTCTGTACAGCAAGAGGAATGACAGAACAGGAATTCAGGATGTACATAATTAAAATGTTCGGTGACTTAAAGAATGATATAAGAGAGCAAGCCCAGTCAGCAAAAGATCATTTCAATAAAGACATACATAGGCAAATACAGGAAGTAAAAGATCACTTTGATAAAGAGATACATAGGCAAATACTGGAAGTAAAAGATTACTTCAATAAGGAGATAGAGATTCTGAAAAGGAACCAAATAGAAATCCTTGAAATGAAAGAAACAATAAACCAAATCAAAAACTCAATAGAAAGCATCACCAACAGATTAGACCACTTGGAAGACAGAACCTCAGATACTGAAGACAAAATATTTAACCTTGAGAATACAGTTGACCACACAGTGAAGATGGTAAAAAGCCATGAACACAACATCCAAGAGCTTTGGGACAATATTAAAAGACCAAACTTGAGAATTATTGGGATAGAAGAAGGCATGTAACTCCAAACCAAAGGAATGAGCAACCTATTCAATGAAATAATATCAGAAAACTTTCCAAATATGAAGAATGAATTGGATAATCAAATTCAAGAGGCTTACAGGACACCAAATGTTCAAAATCACAACAGACCTACACCAAGGCACATCATAATGAAAATGCCTAACATTCAGAACAAGGAGAGAATCTTAAAAGCCACAAGAGAAAGGAATCAGATTACATTTGGGGGAAGCCAATTAGGATCACTGCAGACTTCTCAACCGAGACCTTGAGAGCAAGAA